>JAPZEB010000001.1:27941128-27951192 GCA_029783705.1 Chaetodon striatus
CTGAGACACAAAAAACACCTCTCTCTGTGTGTGTGTGTGTGTGTGTGTGTGTGTGTGTGTGTGTGTGTGTGTGTGTGTGTGTGTGTGTGCTGTCGGTCTCCGGGGCCTGATAAGCCTTATATGTGCCCCGGGATTCTCCACATGGAGAAGCTGCGTCTCTCTCTGCTCCTCCGTGTTGTTCCTCGGAGTTTCTGTCCAAGGTGCTGAAATCTGCTGCTCCGGGGACGGGTCACGTGACTGCGCTTCCTCCCTCTGTGAGAGCAGGATGCTGTATGCGCGCGCGCTCGCTTGTGTGCGCGTGTGTAGGCTAAGCTCGGGGACACCTCAGTCCTCATCATGAGCGGTTCGGGCTCACGAGGAAGGCTTTTCTGAGACGGCCGCTGTAGTAAGCTGGCAGCGTGGATTTAGTGCAGTTGAATGCGTAACTTTGACTCCATCCGTGCGCCCTTTTCCTCCGCTTTTTATTTATTTCTCTCGCCGCTGCAGACGTTAGTGTGGCAACTGTGGATGGGCACGCGGGAGTGGACTGCTGCCCACCAAGTCTGACTGTGTTTCGGAGGTGCTGAGGAGGAGAAGAACATGTAAGAGTCCGCAGGCATCCCCGCAGATCCTTTTCGGATTCACAGCCAAAATGCAGAAAGGGATGAGACTCAATGATGGCCACATCACCTATCTGGCGCTTTTGGCGAAAAAGGACGGGACGAGGCGAGGTTGCCTGAGTAAGAAAAGCTCAGACAACACAAAATGGCATTCAAAGTGGTTCGCTTTGTTGCAGAATATGCTGTTTTATTTCGAGAACGACTCCAGCTCACGCCCCTCCGGACTGTACCTGTTGGAGGGATGTGTTTGTGACAGGGCACCGTCACCGAAACCGTCTCTGTCAGCGAAGGAATGCTTAGAGAAGCAGGTAAGATATCGATCACACGGCGGGCTCCCATAGGTCTGACTGACTGACAGTGCCAATGCAAAGCTCCTCACTGATGCTGCTTGGGAAACTTGTTTTTATCAATGTGTCTGAGAGCAAGAGGAGGCATTCTGTATACGCAGCAAAACCGCAAACGACACAGTTGCTGTTTTTATCCCAACATCTATTTATCACGCAAACAATGTCCCAGAGATGTTCACTTGACGCTCGGTGTTACGTAATGGCGTCATTCTAACTGATTGATTGTCTCGATTCTGCACTAAAATAGCCTCACAGCCTGCCTCTAAGGTAACTCATCAAAATACAGAAATATACAGTGCTTTAAAGTTGTCAGGATGAATGCAGTTATCTGTGAAACTTTGCCAACCGAGACTTGGTCCCTCAATTTCTCCTCTCGTCATCACCACACTGCTTGTTGCAGCACATTTATTTTTATATAAGAGACTTTATTTTTAGACATGTTGAGGGTTTGCAGCTCATATGTAGGGAGCAAACTTAAAACAGCATCCAAACTTTGCAGGTTGCCACCTTGCGGAGGAGAGCTGCCCCTTCCCTGTCGTTTTGACGTAGCCTATTGATTTAATTCCTTGTCTTGATATTAATAGCATCCTACCTTGGCAACTGCGTCTCCCCGGTTCGAGCGGCTTGGTTCATTTGATAGCTCTCTCATTATCATGAGGTTGTTAACCACAGCCATGAATGGAGCCCAAACGATGTCCCAGGCTTGCTTTTGTTTCTCAGTACATCCCCTATTCGTTTAATTCCTCGGGCATTTAGTGCCATGGATTAACATGTGTGAGGGCTACACAATGTCCACTGTTGTTTTTTTTTATGCCAGTGTGACAGGGTCAGAAATAATCTCAGGGAAAGCATGGTTGCCTCCAGCGAAACAGTTTTGAAGGGTTAGGTTAGGAAGGCTGCTGGAAGGAATAAAGCTTGTGGCATAAAAGCATTTAAGAGCCAGAGAAGTGGTCAAGCTGCTGTGAGCTACGACTGCAGTCACCTTCTGAAATCTGTTCTGCCAGCTGCAGTCTCTTCTGCTTCCCCTGCAGCGCAGCAGATAAAGAATCGCAGTCAAAAGTCAAAGTGATGGGTTATGTTTTTATCTCCTCAGTCATCATCGTCTGCACCCATGAGGCAAACAGGTTGTCCACCAATGCTATTAACATGTTGAATCTGACAGTTCTTGTCCTTTTGAGTGTATGTATGAAAGTTTTCACTAGAATTTAGGAAAACCTGGACTGTAGGCCTCACAGACATGTTGCACTTTTAGTATATACCAGCAGTGTGGATTCAAGCCACAAATTTATGACTTAAGACTCTACAAAATCGAAAAAGACGTGCAACTTGACTTGGACTTCAACACCAATGAGTAGCAACTCCACTTGGACTTGAGCCTTTGACTTGAAAATACTTGATAATTCCTCTCAAACCCAAATATTTAAAGTACGTTATTTAAAAAGTGTGCTACAAATCAATTCATTTCCCTTAATTTCCTGAATCAACTAACGTTTACGTTATTCATTTCCAGCAAGCTGACGCTAATTCTCCAGATCCACTCTGTTTGAACCAACCTGACAGTTTACATACAAGACCTACAGGTGGTGAACAATAAATTTTAAACAGCATTCATCATTTTTTGTAAATTTAATATATTATTATTATGTTGTTAAAATGCCATTACATTTGGTGAGGAGCACATTTTGACTTGTTTAACTCAAAGTTTAGGACTGGGGGACTTGCCTGACTTGACTTAGGACTTAACTTGAGACTCAATGTCCTGAGTCCTGCAAAAAAATCATTAACTTATATGTGGATACAACCAAAATCCCCTCACAAATATTGAACATTTCATACCTCCCCCACCTTCTGTGTTCATAAAATTTACACCTTGGTTGCCATCCTTTATTTCATATAAATAGTTAAAATATCTGTCTGTTCAGAACAATGTTCGGTGACATTTGCACATACTGGATGCTATACTTTTAGACTCAAATTTTACGTTTTTCACAACCTCTGTGGAAATCTTATTACTGAATTATCACATTTAAATTAATTTATTCAGCTCTCAGTAATGAACATGTATTATCTCTCAGTAGGTTGTCTTATTAGGCTCCCAATCCTGAGTTATAATATTTATATTTTACTGTATAAATGACAAGTAAAGCATAGACACAGGCTAAATTCATTGAGAAAGACTATTGTACAGTTTTTCTGAGCGTCTCTCAGCTGTACCTGGTGCCGCTGTCCATGGAGCTGAACTCTGCTGTCACGTCATGTTCTTCAAACACTTGCCCTCTGCTCTTTGTTGGCAGGGCTGTCAGGATTAGTATCAGTGTCACCAACAGGGCGCCGTACAGATGTGCCAGCAGAATTTAGAAGATTCAGAGCATGTAAATACATGTTTATTTTACCCTAGACATGTTTTTTTCCTGTAATGGAGTCAAATTTAGGTGTGAGTGGTGACAGTAGTCAGCACGGGAAAAAAGCACTGGATGTTTGTCGTTTTCCTCCAACAATATGACCACATGTGTCTTTTGTTCCTACCCTTTAATACGACCAACTGGAGCATTTCCTGACTTAGTGCCCCTACTGGTAACAAGAGATCAACACGTCTTCTAAACAATGCAACAGGTCATTTATGACCGTTAAAAGTCGCAATTTTAAACACGCAGTTAACGTTGTGAAACGGTCGCAGTTGTACCAAAACTACTTGGTTAGGTTTAGGGAAAAATCATGGTGTGGTTTAAAATAAGTACGTATGTTACTGAAATGTCACATACCTCATGAGGCATGCAGCCTAATACAGTTAGAATAACTCAATGCTGACTTTTGGTCTCATGAGGGATACTGACAGTGGTCTCCTCTGTGAAAGTCCTGTGTTTGTTTAACATACTTTTCCACCCAGAACACTTCCCTATGTGTACTTTGTTTTTTGTTTTTTTTTAACTTAATAGTTGTAGTTGCTGTAGGAGCACAGACATCTGGACGGAGCTCGGAGTAGAGCCACTGCTCCTTCACATCAAAAGGGGTCAGTTGAGGTGGTTCGGGCATCTGATTAGCAGGCCCTCTGGGTGCCTCCCATTAGAGGTGTTCCGGACATGTCCCCCTGGTAGGAGGCCCTGGGGTAAGACCCAGAACACGCTGGAGGGATTACACATCTCACCTTGTCTCTGAACACCTTGGGGTCTCCAAGGAGGAGCTGGAAAGCGTTGCTAGGGAAAAGGACGCCTGAGGTGCTTTGCTTGGCCTGCTGTACCCGCAACCCGGCCCTGCATAAGCGAATGAAAATGAAAGGATGGATGGATAGTTGTAGCTGCCTAAAATTAACCAGACCTTAATGGAACTGTATGTGACAGTTACAGCATATCTATGATTCAGAGTCTGGGGTTGGGTTGTCTGCACACGGCTCTCAGCATGGAGGTGGCTGAGCTTGCAGCTAGCAGCTAATGGTGCTAACTCCATAAACAACGTCAACAACGGCAACAGTGCTGACAGAGCTAACATTGTTAACTGGTGGGAGACTGCAGGGTTGGCACCATGCTTCTGTGACAGTGGCAGTGTAGAGCAACAGTGATTACCTAGCCAGTGGGATACACACACAGGGACTCACATGCACTCATAAGCACACACGGCCGGACCGTCTGGCACAACAATGAACAGAGAGGCAAGGATTACAACACACACAGAGGTAGGGAGACTCTATTCCCTGCTCAGGACGCCATTACTCCTCTATATCTTTACATAGCGGCTCATTTAAATAAAGATAGCAGGTCAGAGGGAGCTCATATTCGTCATATGGGTTTTTTGGAAGGCACTGACTAACAACATACTTTGTTGCATAGCCATGAGAACTTGTCGGTCACTCTCATAGTGTGAACTACTAAACTTTGCCACCATCAAGCCTATTTCCTTAAAACCGTGTCAGGACGAGAGCTCTATTCTAGGGATGAAATATGGACTGAGTGACATCTATGATGACAGCTGTTCATGCAGGCTGCTCTAGTGAATTTATTTCAACAGTGAATTAAATGAATTTGAAAGCCTTCAATTAGCATAACACAGTCTTCTGTTCAGCACGTGTCCCTTTACATAATATGTGTCAGGAATAAATTCTCTCAGTTTTGTGTTATTTGTGTGGGGGTGTGATATTGTATGCACACGTACATAACATTTGAAGGTGTATATGGACAAATATATGTGCTTTTCGTGTGTGAGAACTACACACTTTGTAGTATGCAATCAATCATGCCAGTGTCCTTGTCTGTATGTGTCCACATCTGTACATCTTGTGGGAGTGTGCGTGGCTTGAAGTCTGTATTTGCCTCACTGTGTGCTCCTGCATACGCTGATGTCGATCTATAAAAAGGTGAAATGAGGACAGAAAGAGTAATCAATGCTCCAGGTGTCTGAGGGCATACAGATTTCCTTTTCACTTTCCCCACTCTGGAAAAACAAAGAGCGACACTTGAGTCGATGAGCAGACTGCAGAGGTCATCTGAGGCAATGCTACTGTAGATTTCTAACACTGAACCTGTTACATATGCAGATTACAACAGATTTCTGTTGAGCGTGTCAGTAGTGTGTGTGCATGTACTGTGTGTGTCAGAGCTACAGAAGCAATAGCCGGGCGAGTGCTGGATCTTATCTGTGTGTGACAGGGAGAGGGACAATGCAGCGAATAGATGCCAAGCCAACTGCCACCTTGCAGGGCTACAGCGCTTTTTATAGCCCTCAATCCTCAAGAAGGCAAAAGATCTTTCTCTCCCTCCCTTTCCGTCTGTCTCTCCGTTCTCATTGTATTCTTTGGAGTGTTCTACTTTTTAAATGTTCTTATTCCCCATTTAGAAGGCGAGCTACGTTTAAGCCCACAGTTACTATGGCAACCCCTATTTGCATCTGAAAAAGTGCATTTGAAGGGGCCAACGAAATGTGCAACAACATGCCTCGGCATTGTGCTTCACTTAGCAAGTACAGCAAATATGGGCATATGAGAAATGTGAGGTGGTGAGGGGTAGAGGGAGGGGGGTGATGTGGAAATGCTCGCACTTATATAAACAAATTTACAAAAAACTAAAGAAAAAAGGATCCAGATGCAACAGTAGTCCACCATCAGTCTCATATTTCATGACTTCACTATTGTTTTGAGCGATTTTATGGAGATATTTTAGAACTTTTTACAAATACAGCTCATGACTTTATAGTATAAGCGTAAATATAGGTTAAATGTAGGCATACAAACAGCATGACTGTGACCAGCTGTAAAGTAATCACAGTGACTCTCAACAATATCTGTGCTCAGGAAAGAGGCAAGAAAGGACAAGTTGGTCAATGACTTGAACAGACTGAATGGATGTATCCATGCTTCAGTAGTTGTCTATCTGTGGCAGCATAGCGTATCAATACTCCAAATATGTTTTCAATTGTTTTAAAATGTGGAGAGTGTCTGTTAATTCATTTTTTATATTTAATTATTTAAATTTAAAAGGAAATTATGGTCACACCTTCAGTTCACTGCTGGTGGTTTTGTAGGGCTTCCTTTTGCTCAGAATGGATCTCACAATATTAACACAGAAATTATAATAAAGCATTGTTATTATGCCCAATAAGGAAAAAAATGTTTTATATGCAATATCGGTCATTCAAAAATCACTTACAGTGATAAAAATGTACTGTATCTGTTATCCAGTTATTCATTCATTCATTCATTCATTCATCTTCGGTTACCACTTATCCTGTTAGGAGTTGTGGAGCCTATCCCAGCTGACACTGGGCGAGAGGCAGGGTACACCCTGGACAAGTCGCCAGATATCACAGGGCTGACACATAGAGACAGACAACCATTGACGCTCTCATTCACACCTATGGGCAATTAAGAGTCACCAATTAACCTGCATGTCTTTGGACTGTGGGAGGAAGCCAGAGTACCCGGAGGAATCCCATGCTGACACGGGAGGACATGCAAACTCCACATGCTAGCCAGTTAGACATTATTTATTTTGGGGCCGATTCGACCACATCTGATATACAGACTAATATAAAACTACAATAACAGAAATTCAAATATTTACATTTTTAGGGGATTTGTGAGGGGTGCTCTAGAACAAGCACTATCTGCACTAATCACAGATATAGAGCGTATAAAAATCTGTTGTATTTAACTGTGTTTTACAGCTGAACTCTAAACATAAGTCAGATGTCTGTGTCTGTGTCATTTGTACGAAATCATGTTTATTTATTCATAAGCAATTCTCATGAAATTAGAAAAACTTATGAAGTACCAAAGTCATAAAACAAAATTACGTAGCCTTTTGGAGTTTTTAAAGATAGCCGGAGTCTCCAAACAGAACATTAAGGTTTAGCTGTGAATATATATGTACTGTATGTATCATAGCTAAAACAGAAAAAACAATGGGATCTCTAAGTCTTCTTGAAAAAGCATTTTTATCTAAAGAAAACTATACTGGCCACTATTATCATAACCATTACATAAGTAAATGTGTTTAATCTTTTCTGTCTTCCAGGTGTACTTAAACACCTTTTGTACATAGATTTTAAACAAGGATTTACTACAGGCTACGGTGTTTCACTTACCGAGCGATAATGTCTCCGTGGCAAAAAAATTGTGGTGACGTGGAGCTAAATATAGCTGCCTAAAAGGCTTGACACACCAGCTCACAGGAAGCGGGAGATGGGAAGCACATTATTGACAAAGGCCCATTCTGCTGCTCATCAGGAAATATGGAACATTACTCTCCTTCATAAATGATTTGCTCTTGGCATTTGGGAGGGATAAAAAAAATCCAATATATTGGATTTGTGGGGGTCTATTTACAATGCATCAGTGTTATATAATTTGATGTGTTTCAACCACAAATAGACTGTCTGTACTATTAATACAATGACCACCACTTTGTTGATTTGAGGATTTTATCTGATAAGCCTCTTCGGAAACACTTCCACATGCATTTGCCATAATTGCCACAACTGGACCTTTAAGGCTGTTGGGTCACTGGAGGTAATTGACGAGGGAGTAAAAACAGGTGAGGATGCAAAGGTGCTTGTGTCACTAAAATGCAGCCAAATCACTGGGACAAAGCAAAACAAAACGTGGCGTCAGTCGAGAGGCTTCCACCAATTCAGAGGTGAGTTGCCAGGTTACAGGCAGAATACACAGAGGCTTTATAATGAATCTCTCAAGACTTTTCCCTCAGGATCTCTTTCTCCCACTCATTCACACACATGGGCATGCATGTGTGTATACATACAAATGCAACAAAATGTAGACTTAAGAAAAAGCCAGTCAGTGACGATGAATGAAAGGTTTCCCCTTACATAGGTTTTCCTGCGGATCATCATATCAACAATATACATCTTTCACTAAAACCCTTTAATATATTTTGACTGTCTCATGATATGCTGAAGAAACATTATAAACTGACTCTTTCTATCGTGTTGATTTCCAGTACTACTTTATCGTCTCGTTTAATCACGACAACCAGAAGGCTTTGGAGCTGCGCACAGAGGACGTCAAGGATTGTGATGAATGGGTGGCTGCCATCACACAGGCCAGGTACCTCTCACACATGACCTCTCACCTACATACACACATTCAGCTGAGGTTCAATCTGAGGATGAAGATTTTATTGAGAATGTTTCTTTGTGTGCATCCTGTGTATAGGATATTGAGAGGGTTTTAGAGCCTATGGGACCCTAAAAACTGTACCACCCAATAGATCAGCATGTAATTCTTTAATTCACTGGAAGACATTGATATCACCCAAACTGGAAATACAAGGTTTCCTCTTGACAGCATAAACATGGTCAATTACAGTGTGCTATTAACTTCGCCTAATACAGTATTTCAAAGTCCACTGACCTTAAATTAAAGGTATACCATGCAGTATTTATGGACCAGCAACTTGTTATATACAGTCTATGTTATGTAGTCTTACAAAAGTAATCGATCTCAGTCATTACTTAGGACCCACTAGAAGTGTGTGGTGCTGTATTTATCTGCAGACCCTGACCTCTGCCTGCGTGCTGCTGTTTTTGTCTCGCTATGTTGGGAAATTTCTGGGTGTAGTGCACAGGTAAGGTCAGGACTTTATAAAAAGGTAGTGACCAGGTGCCAGACCATAGGTAGCACGCATCCAAGAGAAAGTACAAAGCTTGTTTACTCTCACTTTTACTAGCATTAAATTGTAACGTACAATTCCTGCGAAGTATAGAAATGAGTTAGCATCTTACCACTCACGGTTCTGTCATCTCGCAGTCAATGGGTCAGTTTTTTTTTTATTTGATGGATCAATGCCTGAAATATGGTCAGTGGTTAACTCAAGTTTAAGAGACTTTGACATTTTGTTCTATGACATAAAATACGTCAGTAAATACCCCACTCATAAACTTTCAAGCTTCTATGTTTCTTAAACAAGAGGCTAAATGAGACTACAGAACGTCATCACAACCAGTCTCACCAAACATTGGCCTAACAGTCTTGTTATGGTTGTAATATTAGGTCATGCGACCGCAGTGTAGTTTGTTTATAGCTTAACATTAGCTTTTTACTTTTGCCAAGGGCATTTAGGCTTCAGTAATCATACAAGTGGTGTTTATATGTGAAGACAGTATTGCTGAACAAAACATGTAAGTATCAAAAGCGTTTGTGCCACAAAGCTTGTTTTCTGCAACAATCCATGGGCCTTTTGTTGACAGGTGCTAACATTAGTTTGACATCAGTTTGCAAGCTAGCTAGCTCATTAGCTGCCCAGCTTCAGCACATTAAGCAGAATGTAAATGTACCTGCAAATGTCACCGGGGTCTGGTTAGACGCCGGTGTGGTTCTCACTCTTCAATACCGGGAACAGGTGTCTGCCCATGACGTGTAGGCTACATTAATTGGCTTGCTTTGTCTCTCTTTCCCTACACCAGCACTTTGGCAGCATCACAGCGACTGTCACTTCTTTTTATTGTACTTTTAGTAATAAAAAACTATTAACAATATGTCTAAATGTGATTTCAGTTTGACATTAAAATGAAATAAATACAAAAAAAATGTACCTTAACAAGAATTGACTGTGAGTTCAGGCACAGCAGTTCTTTGAGCTAAATGCTAATGTCACAATGCCAACATGCTTAC
>JAPZEB010000001.1:27996248-28013023 GCA_029783705.1 Chaetodon striatus
TGGTCTTAACCACTCTATTTCATCATAAACAACCAGGAATGGGGCTCAAAGTGCAAAATACTGGACTTATCCTTTAACTTGCATTGCCCGCGGGCCAGTTTTGCAGCATGACAGGAGGTCAGGGGCCAGTGAGCAGCCCTGTACGTGTACACAGTGGTGTTATTAGGATTTGAGGACATTGAGGGCTTAGCCTGAACGTCTATCTGGAACCTTTTATTTTTTTTAAAAACAAGCTCTATTTTGATGCTTTTATACGCACTCTGGCACCTTAAGCTGCTTTCACACCACTGTGCAGTAACTGTTGAGCCTAAAGTTTGGATGATCAAATAGAAGGGGGTGGTCATCACGGTAGTAGAAAGACAAGATGGAGGAGCTGATAATGTTGCTGTCTGCATACCTGGAGTTGTACAACACAGCACTACCAACTTATAAGGACAAACAATAACATCTGGGCCTGTGATAACATCTCTACCAAACTTCAGATGACTTTTAAATTGTCCAAATTTGTATCCAGATCTTTGGTAATTTCAGTGATTTTCATTGTCTTGCTGCAGTATGTCGTTATTTACGTGGCTCAAAGCCACGTTCATCAGTGACACCTGCCCGTCAGCAGATTCCTGGACTGTAGTCACAGCAACTGCTCTCTAGAGCTCTTTGCTCTGTTGAATGCTCTTGCAGGTAGGCGGCTGTCAGGGCGGTTGTGATGCAGCAGTGTAAAGGCATCTTGATGTATTTTAAAAGTACCAAAAAAAATTCCAGTGTGAATCAATTTGTTTTCCCTGTAAATTAGAAAATGTCTTGGGGAGCCACCTGGCACCGTATCAAGGACCAGATTTGGTCCGTGGTCCCCATGTTGAGTATCACTGGTGTAAGGTTTAGGGGCATCTATTAACAAGAATTGTATATATTCATAACTATGTTTCCTTTAGTTTATAATCACCTGAAAATAAGAATTGTTGTGTTTTTATTACCTTACAATGAGGGTTTATCTACATAGGGAGCGGGTCCTCTTCCACGGAGTCCGCCATGTTGTCCTACAGTAGCCCAGAATGAACAAATCAAACACTGGCTCTAGACAGGGTCATTTGCATTTTCATTTAATTCGCTTTAACATATTGGTCTAATAATGAATTGTTAAATTTTCAAGCGTTGGAGGCAGATCTGGATTCAGCCACAGCTTAAAAACTTTTCAAATACACAAGTCACAAATTTAGGGATGCCCATGTGGCTTTGGGGTTGCGATGCTGACCATGAGCTGCAGTGTGCTCAGATGTAGAATCTCATATTAACGCTAGATGAAGAGTTTATACAGGATGTCTACACGTCCTTAAAAAGACTTAGAATATCTTAAATTCAATGTTACAATGTGGAGGAGTTCAGCGCTTATCAACACTACGGCCTTTGATAATTTAGCCCCAGGGCTAATTTAGTACCGGGTCTCGGTACCCATCCTTAATCAAAACACAAACAGGCGAAGCTTCTAGAAATGAAATAAAGTTTGCAGCCACGGAACGCTGCAAGTGTGTGTTCCACCAATCAGCGTTCTTCAGCACATAGCCCCGCCCCTCAAGAATTCAGGGGAATCTGAAAAGTCATACCAGCCGACTACGTACTTTCAGGGAAAGTTTGGGGTTGAGGGAAAGTTTTTTCCCCTGGTAATCTAGGTGGAAAGACACCAAGGTTTCGCAAAATCCCAGGTAAATGATAAAAGTACCTGCGGTGGACAAGGGGCTAAGGCCTGAAAAGTCATTAAATAAGTTAATTAAATTTGAATTTGTGAGGTCTTAACTGCCACAAACATTTTATCTAATTTCATTTTTCCATTTTTTAATTTCTTTTTGTGAAAATGAGTGAAGCCTTTCTTTATAAAAGTCCACATTTCTAATGTTACAAATCTTTAATAAACTGTAATGCTGTCATTTTACTTCATACTTGCACTTACCTGTTGGCAAAATGTAGATCAATTTAACCCACTCTAGTGACCATATTCCTACATAACACTTACCTCTGTGCAAGAGCACATATATACTACTTACCTGTAATGCTTACCTGCAATTCCTAAGTAAGTAAAACATGATACGTCCAAAAATCTGTCCTTAATTTGGTTAAAAGCTGTCTTGAACAGGTCTTAAACGCATTAAATTTAACTGTCTGACACCTGTAGACACCCTGATATGAGGAATACTTAAGAGACCACTGACCAGACATTTTATCTTTGAAGTCAAACAAGTTGCTGCATGTTTTCTGCTCAGTTTGACAGTGAATTTAGGTGAAGATTTAACTCTATATTCAAATTATGAAATGTGTTTTTGTGCGTAAAAATTGTTCTTTGGAAATATTTCAGTCCAGCGAATCTAGCAGAAAATCCCTGTAGCAGGAAATGTGTTGTATTCAGAGCGATGGGAGCATTTGGATATTAAAGACATCCCTAACCTGCAGAGCAGAGGTGTGTCTGTCATTGTGTTATCCTCAGTGTGCACACAACTCATTTCCAAACCCTGTGTTTCTGACAACATTTTTATAGAACAACATCAGAGATCGATAACAACTTCAGTCATTGATACTTTCTTTACTAACTAAACATAACTTAAGACATAAAACATTAACTTTATACAGTTTTAAATATGCTGGTACGATTCAGTACAAAAATAAAGGCAGTGAAACGTCTCCACACACAAACACCATCAGTCACATACTGTCGCTCACATCAAACACATGAATGCTGGGTGAACCAGTTTGGCACTTATATAACAAAGCATGGTTTAGAAATACTGTTTGATAACTTGTTACTTTTTCTTTGATTTGCAGTATCCATGGACGCTGAACAGCCACTAGATGGTGCTTTGGGTCCACGGGAGAAACTCAAAAACAGGTCAGGAAATACTTTTAGATGCTCGAGCAACATTTCTAGTTTGTTTGAATCTGTTCTGATCAGCACATTTAGAGCAGGTGCACACCAAACGTCTTTACAGATGCCCGACTTATTCATGCCACAACGTCCTTTGAGAAAGCAGAGTAGTCCACACGGCCTCTCGCGAATGATGATGCCTGTATGTCCGTGGCGAGTCCACCTTCTCAGTCGCACCTTTTCAGACAAAAAAAGTGCTCATGTCGGCTGGAAAAGATGCATAAGAGAAGGAAATCCAAGTTTCTCGTTGGGTGTCTTCTCACGGCCACGGCTGGTGTTTGAACGAAGTGTCCAGAGCAAAATGTCTTATAATTCCCATATACGAATACAATCTCTCTTTCTCTCTCTCTCTCTCTCACACACACACACACAGACAGAAACACACTCAGTTCTTTTCTTGATTTGTTTTCTGCTCGTAAACGTAGCGTGTGCTAGGACTTATCCCCTTGGAGAACCTAAATTGAAAGACAAAAATCTGTTACACATCAGCTTTTACAAAACAGAACTGTTTTTGCTTTGTGTCCGTTTGTGCAGCACATGTCTGCGTGCGTGCGTGTGATTAGAATTGCGTGTCCCCTGCATTAGTGATGCTTACCTACCTGGTTGCGAGCTTTGTGGTATTTCTGCATCAGCACTCGCCACTGGTCGTACAGCTTCATGGACATGCTGCTGCAGCCGTAGGCGTGTTTCCGCACCCAGCCGAAGAACTGCTTCAGCTCCCTGCGCAGGGTGGAGTTGGAGTCCCCGCTGGACTTTGAGTCGCAGGAGCCCGACATCAACCGCTCTGCATGAAGGGAAGAGAACGGGGGGGGAGAATGAGACTGTCAGAGTTAGACTGGCTTTTGTGTTGAGTAATGAAGCATCACACAGAGCAGCAGTGGAGGCATTTCAGCTGGGTTTCGCAGGTCTACTATACACTAGATGACTTCGAAAATACTTTGAAAAGACTGTAAAAGACTTAAGTCTGACACACTCTCACATCTAAAGTATGTTTTTAGTCACACACTTTAAGATTTTGCAGAGATTTGGGATCTTGCAGGGTCACTGCAACTAGATATATAAGAAATATGACGTATAACAATTCCTTACATGTCCCCAAAAACACATTACCAGAGTGTCTACAGGTCCTTAAACAAGTCTTAAAATGTCTTAAATGAAGTTTTCTTAATATAAGGCCTTAAAAAGTCTAAATTGTCTTCAATTCAAATTTGATGCGTCTTAAGTATTTTCGGTCACAAAAGGTTTTAAAAAGTCTAGCATTTAACTTATATCTGTAGACACCCTGATGACTCTCGAAACACAAGATAAAAGGTGTCATATGTGAACCATATTCTTGTCAATTTGGCATCAGTATCCTCTTGAGACCCTGTGTCCTCATATGAGGACATTACATTTTGGTTTTACTTGACCCTTATACTTAACTTAGACCTGTTGTCCTCGTTCGTGGACATTTTTTGTGCCATCTAGTGGTAGTAAGAGCACAATACACTAATCCATGGAAAACAAGATGGCAGCCATCTCTGCCAAGTCAGTCTGCAGCCGATTCCAACACAAAAGTGGCCCAAAACCTGATCACATTTTATGGTTGAAACGTACTGTAGCAACAGTAACAAGCTATGTTTAGTAGGAGGTACACGTTTGAATACATTGGCAATTTATTATCATCTCTTTTGAGGACATTGGGACTTATCTATCGCCAATTATGTTTAGTTTTTTATACTTATCAGGTCCTACTGATCCCAAATTGCGAGGAGAAATTAAAAATGCATACCAAACAAAAGCTCTGCTCTCAAGAGGATATTATTCTTTTGTTAAAATGACATTTGGTGAAGAAGCATTATGACTTGTTTAGGAAACTATAAGTTCAGGACTTGAGACTTGACTTGGGACTCGTCTGTCTTTAGTTGGGACTTCACTGCAAAGACTTGAGACTTACTTGTGACCTGGAAAACAACGACTTGGTCCCATGTCTGCTTGTGACTGTGCATGGCAAATTCCACACATGGCTAAACACTTGCTAAAACAAATTATATTTGCAAATATTATTTGACTCAGGACTGATCTACATTCAGAAAGTGCTTCTTAGTTTTCCATTTCACACTTTCTCTCACACCCAGATATTCGTACAACTCAAAACAGCAGCTTTCATTCTCGTAGCAGCGACCACAGTAACATTTTATTATCATGAATGTTGTTGTTGGCTTTGACATATGAAAATTAGATGAGCTAGACTGCCTCCCGTCTCACCGTCTCTCAAAACTTTACTCAAACTCTCAGGTCACACAACACACACCCCAACACATCAGGTCACTCTGTCTTACAATAATGTTGCAACGTATAAATTAATACAAAAATAAAGGCAACTATTATCTGTGGTTGAAGAGGTGAAGTCTGTCAGACTTGCTTGTCCCTTTCAGTGTTTAAATTAAATCCTGTTACTGTGGCTTTGTGTAAAAATAAAATACCTTGAAATGACCTGAATCTCCAAAGTAAAATGTGATTTCCTTTCCTCGCAGTGATGGTCAAACTTAATAAACAAGGCTCTTCAGGGGACAGTCCGTGGCTTGTGACAGGAACTCCTTCCTGGGAGAAGCTGAGTTGATATTGGGAATGGGGCTGCCATCCTCCTCTCTCCTGACCTGTCTGTTGCGTGTCCCATGTCCGTCAGTGGAGGCCTGTGTTGTGTCACGCGGTCTCTGTTTCACTTGCTGATGAGGAACCCTCCCATCCACCGTAACTTACAGGCGAACCAGCGCCGCAGAGGGCAGAAGTATTCAAAGTGGAACTGCTGGAATTCAGGTGTCTTGCGGATGTCTCTCAGGAAGGCAATGTCCAGGTCTGACTCTGTCAGCATGATGAGGAGCAGCAGCAGGGCGAACAGCAGTCCGATGGTAACCAGGAACAGACGCAACACGCTCAGGACGAACTTGTTCAGCTCCTCCACGTCGCTCTGTGGCGATGGCCTGCTCTTGACCATACGTAGTGCTCTCCTGCCAGAAGAAAACTCTTCCCCTTCTTTCGATGTGCCCGCCTCTGACTCCTTCTCCTCATCGATGCTGCAGGGAGCACCGTTGAGGTGACGCGCTAAAGGCATCTCCATCCCGTGTTCGGCCACGGGTGTAGGCAGCACGCTGTCTGAGGGGCTGTAGGCCTCGTCGGAGATGACTGCTGACGTGCTCGCCTCGCTGCCGTCCGACATATGGCCCCGAGAAGACATGAAGGAATCGCCATGGGAGACAGAGCGCACGGGTGTGGAGTGAGCGCTGTCTCGTAGGGACTCCAGACCTGAAAACACAGCGCAGAGGGAGACCTGTTAAATAACCAGCAGGTATTGTTGCAAGACACATTTAATGAGAGACTCTGATTTGACTCTCCTCTGCCTCAGATCTTATAAGCCTCAGGAGAAATGTATTTTTTAAGCAATTAGAAGAGAAATTTTAGGGGGAAAATTATATTCAGTTTGAGTTTAATTAGTCCTAAAGCCAAGGCCGTAACCATGGAGTCTGCACTGGAGGGGACCAAATCTGCCAGTGGGTCTTTGGAGCTTCCCTCCCAGAATTTTTCCCCTCTGGTTTTTAATACAGTTGAAAGTA
Source organism: Chaetodon striatus (assembly GCA_029783705.1). Classification (NCBI taxonomy): domain Eukaryota; kingdom Metazoa; phylum Chordata; class Actinopteri; order Chaetodontiformes; family Chaetodontidae; genus Chaetodon; species Chaetodon striatus. The sequence goes on from JAPZEB010000001.1 coordinate 28,002,750, forward strand.
TTGAAATACAAAGACAGTTAGTGTTTGACATTGATTGTACCCACCAGCAGCAGTGGGGCAACAGCTGCTGGGGTACGGAAACACCAACTGGACAAACTACACACAGAACTGCAGCACACTGTAATACTAGAAGTAGTAATATTAATGGTAATTTGATTATAATTACATCTTCGAATCATTATTTCAGACAGCCATGTTGGTGTTTGGTTGCCTGTTGCAGCAGAGCACATAATGTTGTTTAATCTGATTGTTTTTTTTAATATATTGGGGGGAATGTGTCCCCCTAATATATATTATAATTACTGCCTTGCCTAAAGCAGAGATCCACTTATCCTCTTTGAGTTTTAGCCTGGCTGGCTGGGAATACTCAAATACACCGTGCTCTGTTCAACACTGTGCCAACATTAATCACTCTGACGTGGCCAGGAGGAGAGCATAATTTGTTTTTCATGATAAGCTTGTCATGACCTATGCTCAAGAGACTGATCCTGTCCTCCTGTCATGTAATCCACATTTAAACAAAATGCAAGCGGCTACTCTTAAAGTACACATGAACCGTAGCAACAACTGTCACTCAGCTCTACCTTGATCCTCTCTGGAAGCTACATAATGACAATATACACTTTACACGTGCATTAGACTTCAGTATATTAATAGATTATGCCATAACTTGATGTGATATTCATTTGGGTTTTGGCAACATTCAGCATCCCCCGGAGACATCTGGCTCATTGTTCCAACTTTTCTTAAAGAGAAAGTCCTCCAACTCAGACCCTCAAGATGAACCACATGAAGGCAGCACTCACTAATCCTGCATGACCAAACCAGCCCCAGATTTTACCTGCACAGTTGGCTGGAGGGTTGCAGCCATGGAGCTGGGGTGGGACAGCTAGCCTGGAAGGGGTCCTGGAGCTCTGTCCCGACCCAGGAGCAGAGCCTGAAGTGGAGGAACCCCCAGGGAGGGCTGGGAAGAGCGGTAGGACCCCCAGAGCTTTGCCCAAGAGCCTGGGTCCCAGAGACAGCACGCGTACGTTCACATCTCGATAACAATGGTTGATCATGCGCAAGTGAACGTTCACCTTAGTCTTGATCCGGATCAGACACTTCACCATGGTTCAAGGAGAGCAAAAAACACCTGTCTGACACTCTGTGTTCCAACACACTTCTGCTGTTCTCCTTCTTTATCTCTGTGTGCTCTTCAAACTGCTTCTACCCTCTCTATCTTCCTGCTGTCTGTCTTTGTCTCCGACTGCGGCTGGCTAGCGAAGCAACCCTCCCCTCTCCACAGCGAGCTCCCACATGCTGGCAGGCGGGCTGACAGCGGCAGATAAATGGACAGACAGACAGAGAGTGAAAGACAAGGCCCAGGAATGTGGCTCACTTGTGCCACAGTTCACCTCGTCCCTCCCTGCTGTCGGGCAGTGACACACATGGCATGGCCCCTGACAGCGGGAGCTATTTTCAGGCTGAGATATTATTACCAGTGGAAATGCCAGCGTAGACAGAGCAACAGGACAAAACACTGGGGGTTTGTTTTAGTGTTGCAACAGTGGGGTGCAATGTCAGAGCCTGCTCTCTAGGTCAATGACAAGAGGGGGGGCTAGATTGACAAAAGATCTGTTTTTTTTTTTGTTGAAAACACACTGAGTTGATTTAGTTTTAGCGAGGCTCGTCTGCTGAGAGCAAACTTACTTACAGTGGCAGCATTGGCAAAAGGTTAATAGCCTGTTGAAGGAAGGAGGGGACAGTAAGTGCCCTTTATAAACTTACAGGATGACTTTCTCATGTCAAAATGATGCCTGAGGCCAGTGGCTCGAGGAACTTGAGAGTGTGTGTGATTAAATTGTGTGAGCCCTGAAAGTGAACCCAGAAATGTTGTGACGTGGGTGTGTTATCCAGAGCTGATCAAGTCACATGGACAAAGACAGTGTTTCCCAACCGATTTGTACTCCAGTGGTACACTTAGGCAGTTGTAAGAGGGTACTTGAAAAGATCGTGGAGTAACTCAACTAATAAAAATAGCAATTAAAATGCCACTTTCTAAAAATCCACATTGAGTCACACTCTAACACCTGAACATGAAGTATAGCGACTGAAAGTGTGTGAAGGCTTGTTACAAAATGAGTAGAGAAGTGTGAACAGTTTACTAGAAGTAAAGAATTGAAATAGATGAAAGTATTGGATAGACAGTGAGACAGCTTAAAGTAAGGATGATTGGTACTGTTGGATAAAGTAATGGAAAAATGTTTGAAATGCAATTTTGCCACCAGTGCCAAACACGGACAACTGTATAAAAACCATCGCCCAGTATTCACTTCATAAACCAGATGTTGTCAGAAAGCCCGAGGACTGCTGTCAGCCACAGTGTTTTTCTGACAGTATTTTTTTGAGTGTGTGTTTTACCCTCCATGATGGAGATGTGCACAGCTCTCCGTCGGGTCCTGGGCACACTGGTCAAACGAGGGCCGTGGGTGATGGATGGACAGCTCCTGCTTGGCACCATGCCAGCCCTTAACAAAAAAGACACATCCATATGCACATGTAATGTATACATAAAATGCATTAATCATTGTTAACCCACATTCTGTATGTTATATTTTGGATTTTTAAAGGATTCTAACCTGTGTATCTCAGGGGGGTCTCTCTTAATTTTGGCACTTTGTTCCATCACTTCTTTTGCAACTTTTCCACTGAGAAAACAACAAAAAAAAAATCTGTTATAATGTGATTCATACAAAACATGGGCACTAAAACAAGCACTGCAACACTGTAGGACATATGTGTAACATTTTTAGCCAAGCCTGTTTTAAATAGGGATGTAACGATACATCAATTTGGACCGAAAAATTAATTCAGTGATCGATGATCCAATATCACTGATGCAAGGTGGAAACCTTGATACATATCATATTCTCTTATTTTGAAATTCTCATGTCTGTGTCACCATTTCCGTCCAAGCACACCTTCTTCCTTAACATTCAAACAGTGCTAGCAGCCTCATGCCAGGCAGACAATAATAAGCAGCCACGAAAAAGACAATGAGGATAATTACTGATGTCGTCTCCTATCTATTGGCCCCTGAGTTAAATCAAATCAAAATCATACTGTGGCAGACTTTGTGATATCAGCAAATATCGTATCATCCAAAGAATCCATGTAACATCTTATCGTAATGAAACTTGTTATTTACACCCCTATTTTTTATATGTAAATATGCACTTAACATTCATAACTTCATCTATAAAGCGTTAAAAATTCGAGCAGTTCAATACCTGTATCTAAAGCGACTACCCTTGAAGAAGAGATTACTACTGGACACAGTGCGGACTTGACTGGACTTCTCCAACCTGTCAGGAAATGTAGATTTAAAAAAAAAAGATAATTTTATATAATGATAAACATAATGTTCTTTCTGCAGTTTTGTGTTTAGGGTCATGTGACTCACTTGTAGAAAGCCTGATTCTCCACTCCGCACTTCCACAGATGCTTACAGGCCTCAGGTGTAGGTGCAAAGTATGTCAGTATGATCTTCTTATCCTGTAACAAGTCCAGTACAGTCACTCATACATTTATAAATAAATCATACTTCAATCAGACTGCGACTGGTGATTTTTTAGAGACATCTTCGTCATGTAAAGAGAAAATGTCTGCTTAGTCTTTCTGGATTTACTGAGCTTTGGGCCACTAGGAATTATTAAGCACACAGTATATTAACCAACTCTCAGACAGTGGCTTTACTTTACTCCTTTGTCTGCTAAAACCCACAGCTAACACAGATTTTTGTTTAACGATTTCCCGTTTACTTCACTATAAAGGATAGATTAGATCGGCTCCCCGGTGGCAGTGCCCCATGCATAAAACAAGGCCACAGTCATTTAACTTCCTGAGCTCCACAGGCCAGAAAAGGGAAGGTTTTAATAATGCATACACATACCTCCTTCTGATTTGCATATATATGGAATGTCTTTGCTTCAAATTTGAGTTTGGTCACCTCCTCCCTGAGTTTGAGATACAGACAGAACAAAGGACAAACGGACAGAGAGTGAAATGATGACAAATGGATACAGGAGAAAGTGAGAAAGCAAAATAAAGAGAAGGAAAGAGGAACAAATAGCAGAACAAAGATGGAGGGAGAAAGAAAAAGGAGAAGCAAAAATGGATAAAGGTGGTAAAATATTAATTGTGGCTGGAGGCAAATTATTAAGGCCAACAGTGTTTTGTTTCAGTGTTGAAAAATCTAGACACATTGATTTCAATCACAGAAAATGACAGGAGTAAGCTGCAAGAGATAAAAAAAATAATAATAAAAAAAAAAAATTATAAAACTACAACAAAACAACTCAAAACAACTCAGACTCTGAAAGCTTCAGAGACTTCACAGCTGGTCGACTCTGCTGTCTTGAAAAGGTTGCTAATATCCTTTTGTACGGATCACTGGTTACTTTTTGTTTCTTATGGACTCTTTAACCACAGATCCCACTAAGTTTGCAGTTATTCCTACTGCACATGCCAATGTACATTTTATATATTTTTACATCGTCTGCACTATACACTATATATTTTACTCACAAAGTTGCACACAAGATATTTGTCAGTACTTTACTAACTGATAGCGTGTATTGTATTATCACATTTGATTCCTGTGGGATTAAAAATCTAAATCTAGAAGACAATGAAACAAATGTTTGGACCCACAGTAGTTTGGATTCAGAAGACTTGGATTATGCCAAGCAAGCTCTTTGGAGTAATTTTAGGATTTTCTTTTTCCTTTGCTGGCACTGAGCGCTTCTGTTATTCAGAACAAGAGTGTGGCAGAGTTGTACTAGAGCGCTTGTTGTGTGTTTTGTCGACATGAAAACTTGAAGATTTAAGCAGCTTGTTGAGTTTGCTGGCACTTTACGTTGCACAAGTTGTTTATTAACGGAGGATGTGTGTTCATGGAAAATTTTCTGTCTCATTGCTGGTAAAAAATGCTTGTTTCTCTCTGCTCCATATGGAGCTTAAGCAATTTTCTTTTTCTGTACAAACACTAATGAAGTCTTGCTCATTAATTTGGGCATGCATGCTGTGGCCTTTAATAAAACTATGTTGTTGGGTTTTTTTTTATCTAGCATCATGTCCTGTTTTAACGGTTCATCTGAACTCACCATTTGAGGAAATGGACCCTCCGGTTCCCTTGCAGCACAGTGAATCCAAAAGGAGTAAAAGCCAGAAAAGCTGGGTTGCCAGACACATCCTGACAGGCACATAGACCCATGTTTTGTTATTGTAGAATCAGAATTTTGAATCACAATGAGATAATATTTTCTTTGAAAGCTCCTACACTGATAAAAGGACACAACAAGACTACTTCAAAATAACAAAATTCATTTTATGATTGACTTTGACATTTACTCAAAAAAACAACAACTTACAAAACGAGTCATTCCATCAAACTGCACATAAAGCACAAACTCATAAAAAGCACAGGCTCATAATTCCGGCATAAATTTATTTTGTAAAGACCACCTTGCATGGATGAGGGTCCACTCCGTACGTCTCCAGCATCTGAGCCTTCTGGAGGAAGTTGAGCTCTGACGTTTCTGGACTCTGACCTCTGGGAGGAAAAAAACAAAGTCAGTTAACTGGCTTCTGTCGCAGCCAGCTGTCAGCTCTTATGTGTGTATCCTTTATTATATTTGATCATCACTAGTTTTTAATTCTGCAAGTTTTGTGATTATTTTTCCCCTAAAATGATTTCAGGTACAATTTTTTCCTGTGCTGACATTCCAGTATAGGGGGGATGCATCTCATTGTTCCAAACTGCTGTCAAACAAGATGGTGGACATGAGCAATAGAGGGCAGTGTAGGATCAAATCTGTAACCAGTGGCTGCGTCCACCTGGGTTGTAAACACTGTCTGTGTCAAAGACAGAAATAAAGAGAAGATCGGAGAAAAATACAAAGCTTCTACCAACAAGCAGGGCTGATTAAAATTAATTATTGGCTAATATATCAAACAATAGTTACACATTAAAACCTTATTACTCCAGTTATCTATGAGCACAGGTAGAGCTCACATCTTGCGCAGTGGAATTTAAATGTAGCAGTTCAGAGATTTAAAAACAATCCTGCCAACCTCTCGCAGTACATTGGCTGTTGTACCCTAACCCATCAACCATGAAGTCATCATCTGGAGGAGTAGCAGGATGACAAGGTTTCTGTATCTGCTCACAGTCACAGTGTGCACCTGCTGTGACACATGGCTGTGACCTTGGCACGCACTGTCTGGCACCCTTCCACTTTAAGGCCGAGAGGGCAAAGCAACATTAACTGAACCTGACTGACCACGACAAATTCATATCAGCCCCTGGACATCATACAAACACACCTACGAGAGCATAAAATAAGTCTCATCCTGGAGACACAAAATCCGAAACGTTGTCAGTCTTTGCCAACACCACCAATCTTAGGGATCAGCAACCAGGAAGAGCTGCTTTTGCTGATGATATTGTACCACTTGCACAACAACACCTCTTTGAAAGTGTGAAAACATGGACCCAGGGGGGCAGGGGTGTCTCACCCTACGTAGAAGAATGAGTGGGGACTGTTACATCCACACTTCAGACCTGTCCAGCACAGTGGTCATCACAGGCTGTGTGTCCACCACCCCCACCAATACAACTGACCTTTTACTGCCAAAGGCTGGAGCAGAAGCCTAAGCTCTCCCAAAGAGCTCAAAGAGAGCACTAACTTGAAAAAAGGATCGGGAAACATCCCGCAAGAAAAAGTGTTAAATTATAAATCAGGGCAGGTCAAACTGACTTTTCTTGCTACTTCTTAAGTCAGATCCTTGAAAGCTAAATTGTGCGAACTGTTCCTATACTCTCTTTAAACTGTCAGCACCACCAAGGGGAACAAATCCTAAATTCACCAGACCATTAATGGCTGCACAAGCACCGGCTTCTGGCCACAGTTTGCTTGAGGCAGGGGCACCCCAAAACTGGCGAACTGAAGGAAGCACCCTGCCGGCCAACTGCTGTGGTCAGAAGAATGCTGCAGACTGGTGTTTTAAACAGCCAGGCATGTGCAGCAGTCAGAGTCTGTGCCGAACCTGTACATGAAAATTGCAGTGCCTTGTTTTGCAGGGGTGGGTAGGCAAATCTAAAGAGCTCATGTGAATGCAAAGCCTGTAACACAATCACACACACAGACCGTAGAACAGAAGTGAATACTCAGCGCATTGTAATATCAAACCTATAGCTCTGAATATCTTATCAGATTATTTACACGCACGTGTTCTGAATGTGAGATGTCCTCTTTTGGTCGGACTAAGTCAGTATCATACAGCACAGTTGCCACAAGGAGACCTAAAACCATCACAGCAGTCGTTCATTTAACCTTCCCATGACTGACTTATGAATTTAAGATGCACTTTAAGAGATTGGTGTGCAGCAGTAGGTGTGCTCCTGCGATGCACTGCGCTGTGGCTGCTGTGGAAGTGAAGGAGTACACAGGTACACAGGGACATGGACAGGTGTCACCTTACATCAGCTCAGTCTTGTGGATGTCAGCAATCCGCCGCTCCAGCTTCTCCGAGTGCTTGGGGAAGAACTGGAACTTGGAGCTGTAGCCCTCTGGGTGTTTCCCGGGGTCGTAGTCACCAATTTCAGCTGGAGAATGGGAAACAGACACAGCAAAAGAAGGTTTGATGATGCCTTTTTAATCCAACTATGTAATTTCAAACATAATTGTCTTTCAAACCCCGTAGCTGTCAGTGTCTGCAAGTACTACAAGTAGTACAAAATGTAACAATATGTGAACGTTAGCATTACATGTGATGTTTAACAGGTGTTGAAAAATTTTCTGCATTGAGCATCAGGTGTTGCTGGGCAGATGATTAATAGACTGAGCAAAAAAATAACTGCATCATGAAGCTCATATCAAACATTTTTTGGTATTAAAGGAACAGTGTGTAGGATTTAGTGGCATCTAGTGGTGAAGACTGCAGATTGCACCCTGCTGAAACTTCTCCCATGTGCCAAGTTTGAACTCCCATTGAGGATTTCTTCAGTGTTCATTGTTCAGGAGGTTTTTACTGGGAGTGGAATTATCCGCACAGTTTTCTTCCTCTCAGAAACAAATGATAATGGAAATTAAAACTGGTAAAAACACTGAATAAAGCAGTTTCACGTTACAAATCAGCGTTCAACTCATTGCAGATGGGCTGCTCGCCTGCACCTGCTAATGTGCACTCATCTTTTTTCTCTGGTAATTGAGGATCCAGGTGTTCAGGAAGTTTTTACCAGGAGCTGAATAATCCACAGAGGTCTCTTCCTCTCCAAAACGAACCGACCAGGTGATTTAAACGCATAAAAACAATAAAATCAAGCCGTTTCCAGTTACAAATCAGCGTTTTATTGATGCTGATCGGCTCATTGTGGATGGGCTGCTAACTACGGTGGCTGACGTGAAAACACAAATGGCCCAATCTAGAGCCAGTGTTTGGTAGTAGGTATAAACGCCACATTCTAAGGTAATGAAAACATGCTAATTCTTATTTTCAGGTGATTATGCACTAAAGAAAACACACATTATATATTCCATGTCTGCCAATATATCCCACTAAATTCTACACAGTGAACCTTTGAAAGGCATTTAACCACTTTAATCTTTGTATATGGTTGTCCTTACTGAGTTCGTGCTGTGGTGCAGCCTCTGCATAAAGCCCAAAATACAAATGTGTCCACAAAGCAAAGACAAAAAAGTCAAGGTTTTGAATACATCTGCACAAAAAGGGGCTCACACAAGAACTATTTCATCTTAAAAAAGAGCACTTTGCAAATTTTATTTAACCTTGAGTCCTTGCAGTACACATTCGGCTGGCATGTCTGTACCGTCAGAAATACCTGCTTGTGTTCTGAGCATCCCTGAAGCCAGCTTTAGCAGCCTAGTTTACAAACCACTGACATTCGTTTACAGATGGTGGAGGAACTACATGGAGAGTTTGGCTACCTGTCTGCTCTCTGGGGAGCTCTGTACAGCTCTGGCAGCCACTACTGTTGAAAACGGCATTTTAGACAGCCAAAGGCATTCCAGTATATATGTGTAACAGACATTATGGATTCACACTTTCTGACATGTTGACAGTGCCAAAGAATGCTTATATAAGCCAGAGACACCTGGTGAAGAAATGCTTTACAGAAGAGGAGGGCTCAGACAGCCACTTAGTTGGCAAGGCGAAGTGATAAAGACTGAGCCACTGGAAGCAAATATGAGCTACAGCAGATAATACAATACTAACTGCAGATACATATATATGCCTACAGTTAGACAATGCTGATGATTTCACCAAATTATCTCATGGGGTAAATAATAGATAAATAGATGGATATAATCCTGCATGAGGTTATAACAAGCAAGCCAGTATCAGCCAGTGTCTTTCAGCGTGTAGTCGCACTGCCTTGTGGGCAGCACACAGAGACAACCAGGAACTTTAAGATTCAGGGACTGGCTGTAAAGAGGCTGGATGGATGGCTGGTTGGCACGGTGCGTGACAGGGAAACTGTTCCTTAATGCATCTCACCTCTCTGCATGTTGATGGGCCTGACACCCAAAGGAGCCTGTCAAATGGAAACCTGGCATCTTCCAAAACGATCAACTTTCCTACAAAACTGTCGAGTTTTCCTCAAAGGGAAACATACCCACTTTTCACTGAATCCCTTGAATTTTTTAAAAGTGCTAACTAAATTGATTTCTATGGTGCTTATTAAAATAACACTTTTCAAGGTAAAACAACTGATTCAGATTCTCAAGGACCCCATCAGACAAAAAAACACGAGAGCAGTGTGAGCCTTCAGCCTCTGAACACGTTCTGTTCGCACATTCGCACACACCCACACAGCAAAATACATATAAGGCAGAATATGAGCACACGAGCATACACATATATACACATGAAACACAGCTGGCGAGTGTTTATTTACAAGCCAGGGTCATATGGAAATCAGTCTACAGCAGGTCACAAACATCATGAATAATATATGTCATGTGTTGTAGACACAGCTCTATCAGATATAGTCAGTATAGTCAGATATATCAGTTATATATTTACAGGTGTAGTTTGGTGTGCTATTCCAACATCAGGTCTACAACTGTTGAAGCTGAGGGTGGTACACACTGAAATTAAAGGAACAGTGTGTAAATTTAGGGGGATTCAGTGGCATCTAGTGGTGAGGATTGCAGATTGCAACCAGCTGAAACTTCTCCTGGTTAGAATTCCTTCAGTGTTCAATA
>JAPZEB010000001.1:28013123-28024296 GCA_029783705.1 Chaetodon striatus
ATGGATGTACACAAAAGACAACATACTTATTATATTCAATTCAATATATACAACTAAATCCTACACCCCGGACGTTTAACAAATTTTACTTATTTCTTCAAATCAAATTTATCAAACTGGATCTTTCTATTCAATGACAATACCAAGGGCATTTTGCCACTTAAATCTTTGTATCTGGTTGTCCTGAACTGACTGAATTAGTACTGTGGCGCATGGTGTTCAAAGATAACGCCTCAGTATAAAGCTCACAGTGCAAATTTGTACACAAAGTAAGGACCAAGAAGTCAAGGTTTTGACTTCACCTGCACAAAAAGGGGCACACAAAAACTATTTCATTTTAAAAACAAGTCTTTGTCAGCTGAGTTCATCCAGTACATATTTGGGTGGCATATCTGAACTGTCAAAAATACCTGCCAGTGTTTCTGCATAGCTTTAGCCAGCTTTAGCAGCCTAATGTACAAACCAAGGACCAGGTCATGTACATCGGTAAAAACACTGAATAAAGCAATGTCACGTTAGAAATCAGTGTCTCTCCTTTGCTGTTTGGCATATCACAGATGGGCTGTTTGTTCCTAGCACCTGCTAATGTGTGCTCACCTATTAACTCTGATAACTTTATGTGAGCTCACTTAAGTTGTGATCCAGATGTTCAGGAGGTTTTTATCACGAGCTGCATTATCCACAGAGGCCTTTTTCTCTCCAAAACAAACACATCTGGTGATTTAAACCAGTAAAAACACCTGATAAAGCAGTTTCACGTTACAAAATCAGTGTGGTTCTGATGCTTTCGCTGTGGACTGGCTGCTAACTACAGTGGCTGACACAAACGTGAAAAAGGTGAATGGCATTATCTAGAGCCAGTGTCCATTCTGGGCTACAGCAGAAACATGATGATGCAACATGGCGATGAATGTGGATGAGGACCACTCCCTATGTAAATACAAACGGCTCATTCTAAAGTAATGAAAACACCATTGTTTTTTTTCAGGTGATTATACACTAAAGAAAACATACTCATTATATTATACTCCATTGCTGCAAATATATCCCCCCCTAAATCTTGCACACTGGACCTTTAAATCATAGGCTCAAAGGCACCAGAGGACACCATGACACTGCCTGGCTTTCTGGTCAAGGCTGCAATGTCTGCCTAGTGTGAGGACATTGTGCTTGTTTGAGAGTCAAAATAAAGCTACAGCAGTCCGGCTGAAGGCTTTGCAGCAATCCTTACGCTTAAATGACGACTCCCTATTGTGTCATACCTTGTAATATGTAGGCAGCCAACAGAGCAGCATCTGATGTCTTGCACAGGAGGCGGCCATGATAGAGATCCCTCTTAACCTGCAGGAAGACGAGATATCTGTGGAGTGGAGCACAGAGAAACTGATTTGGGTCATTATTTAGATAAGATCAATATCGACATTCCTTTTCTGGTTAACACACGTGGTGGATGTTTCCAGCTTAAAAGTAAGGTGTCTCTTGAGGCTGCAGGTGTGTAAAAGAGATTGTTGGAAGAAGAAATCTTGAGAACAGGAAGTAATTTAGGGCCTGAGGCTGACTACAGGGAAATATACTGTGTTAATGTGTTAATGCTGTTCTTAGAAACAAAGACATGGCAGGTTCCCTGTGCTTGCTAGTCTGCTCTCGATGCTATGTCTGTGGTTATTACAGAGAAGCTGCAGTATGTGGTAACTCTACACAGTGAAATGTAAAATAAATGTAGCTGGCGACAAACCCATTACTCTAGGGCCCCTTCACAACCCATTTATAATTAATCTATAATTACAATTTAGAAAGAGATAAATGAATGTATGATTGGCAATCCAAAGCTTTCTATTGGAACATTAGACACGGGACATGTAGCCTACCTCGAGGCAGAACTCCAGCTAAAGCATAATCACTTTGAGAATTGACGGTGATCTAAAATATGATTGCTGGTTTGCACTGACGTCCACCGGGAGCAACTCAATCTTCTGGTCTCGTCCACAACATCCAGAGATTACTCATATGTCAATTTTCCCGCTCAGCATTCATTTCAAACGCCTGTGATTCGGCTTCTCTCCAAGCAGCAGAGCAATAAATAGTATAGCAGCACTAAGCCTCGCTATGAAAAATGTCAGACTACAGTTGGGGTGTATATTGGGCCCTTTTTACATCCTGCCACTATCACCACTGTGAAGTTATACACAGAAAATTGAAATCTCAAAGCAACATGAGGACCTGAGCAAGGTGTTGCTACCTTTCATATTTAGGCTACCTATCTGTGTGTCTGTGAGAGCTTCGAGTCAGAACAGATGGCGGAGGATGGAGGAGCTGTCCCTTGCCGGCGCTCCAGCTCAATCAAGAAGAGCTGGATTGCGAAAAAGAGATTTCACTGCGTGGCAACCAGTCGAGAGATGTGATTTACAGGGATCTGCACGCTCGGTAGCTCTCTGGCTCGCTCCTCACTCCTTACAGCAGTTTGTTCAGCTGTCAAGGATGCCACACACAGTACAGTAGTGCTGAGGAGCTTCATGACACTGCAGCTTACTGTAGGAAAAAAGGGAATACTCAAATAATCCCCCCTGCACACCGGCTCACTGTTGAGCTCTGGATACTGTGGTTTTTCCTTTTTTACCTGCATCACATGATGCATTTACACATTCACATGATTTTAGGGTTTTTACTCAAAAGTAAAGATGGCAAACTTAAAACACATTTTCTCTCTTAACTTTCTCACAAAAATCTGTTACAAAACTATTTCATTTCTTTCTTATTTTGCTAGATAAAGTAAGGATGGTTATGGAGCTGAGCAATATGTACTGGAAGGATTCTCAGTTCAGACAAAAGCAAATATTCTTTAAAAACCTCTACTAAGCTGCAGCACTCTAAGCCATTTTTTCAATTATCTAAAAGCTGGCTGCAGAAGCATAAAATGACAACAGTAAAATATAAGAGTGCTTTCGATATGATTTTATGAGACAAGGAAGTTAATAGAAAGGCAGAAGATAGAGATGTCCCCTTTGGTTCAATAAAATCAGTCTCTAAGTGCTGTGGATTCTAAGTTTGCTCTATGTCAGCATTTTTAGATTGTGGTTATGACTCCCCAAAATAGAGATGTGTGATTTAATTGTCCGTAGTTGAGTGCGAGAAGCTTGTTAATGGGCCACTCGTGTTGAATTTCAGTTTTAAAATGGACTTTACTTTTTCCACGTTATTTTTGATACCAGCAGTGAGCAGTCAAACAACCCAACAGGTAGCTGCATTTAATAAGCAGATCTGCAGCACCAGAGGAAAAACAATATCAGAGGAATTTATAATGATGTTCCTGTTGTCTGTGGAGAGGTTTGTAAAAGTCATTGTATCGAGCTTGTTGTGGGTCCAGAGGGAGCTGTGCAAAGTCTGATAGATTGCCTCAAGTGATGTCACAGCAAAGAGTTGAGCTTAGCAGACCTCTGTAGCCCACTCCTCATCTCTGCTTGAGACTAGCAGCTCAAGGCTACATTAGCTGCTACTGGCATAACACCAATGTTACATCTGTGGAGTGCTCCCTTAAAACACTGCTCAACCGTACTGCCATTTGTTCAGTTTGCTGGTATTGATCGATCAGTTTGACTTCATTGTGGAAGAGAAAGAGAGTCATGGCAGGCCTCAATCTCACTCTCCCCACCCAGTGGTGCCTTCAAGGGAAGAGGGGGCATGGTCCCCCACTGGCCCCCCTGACGAAATTGGGATAATTGGGATTGACTGTCTTTAAGAGACTGTGGCATGCTCATTTTTTAAGCCAGCGTGAACGTAGTGCTATCTTTTGAAATGAAATGACTTAAGGCATCTTAGGTACCAACCTTGTTTTCATACCTTGTTGTGAAGGGGGCTAAACAACACTCAGAATTAAGACTAAATTTTGATGAGGGAACAACTGGCATTGCCTTTTTCAACTGCATCCCTTGAACTCTCACCTGAAGATGTCTGAATAAAAATGGATTCTATGGGTACCAACCAGTCTCCCCTAAGCTTTAGAAGGCATGTTCCCACTAAATGTTCTGTTCCTTACAATCAATGTACTCCTTCAAATTAAAGCTGTTTATTTGTCTTTTTAAGGAGAAGGACAGCCAGCCCACGGTGTATTGATGCATAACACATTAAAACACGCTTGTCGCGGAACCCAAAATGTCAACATTACCAGTCTAAGTCTATGCACATTAGACAATTAGTAATGTTAACTGTAAAAGAAGAAACCAAGGTGTATCCTTAACTATATTGACATAGTTTCCAACTAGCTGTCTCTGTCCCCGTCTGCAGCCCACCAAGCTATCTTAAAATCTTACCTGGTAATTTCCTCTTTTAGGGCAGCGGGATCAGGTGGGTAAAACTTGACACGCAAACACATGGTGAATGGAGGCTGAGCTGGGGAAGAAATACAAACATATAAAATCTATTTTCATGTATTGTTTCTAATGTGTTTGGCATGACGTGTGTGTTCTTTTTCATATTTAGCAGAGTCTTTAATTTAACCAACTAATCAGGCTTGTTAAACCTAAATACTTACATTTCATTTGTTTGGCAATTGACTTTGTAAACTCCAACCAATGCTGAAAGGGAGAGAAAGAGAGGTAAAGACCTGCACGATGCACACTGAATCTTTGGCTGCTGAACTGTCAGTCTGAAGTCTGATTGCTCAGCAGCTGAGCATGATGGCTTGTAATCTATAGCCGGAAGGCACAGTAGAAATTACTCCCATCTCCTTGCCGTCTGTTTATTTAGACCCCCTCCAACACAGTCTCCATGCAGAGAGGAGAAGAAGGAAAGCTGTTTGCAAGATAATCAGGAGACTGCTGTTCTCTGTCAGAGTGCTAAACATCACGAGGCCAAACTGGCTCTAATCAGTGAGATGAGGACACGCTGACAATAATAGCGCACTGCGCTCACAATACAGTAACTGTAAAACACGATGATGCTGTAAGCTTTTAATTAATAACTTTTTTTAGCAACACCTGCATTTACATTTCCTTAAATGTCTCTCAGATAAAATGCAGAGATCTGCAAAGTAAATAACATTTTCAACCCTGTAAAGCATGTGTAATTCCACCCACAGTTCATAAGTGCAATGATTAACAAATATGCGTTCCAAGCAAATTCACCAGAGACTGTGTTCACTTCTGTGATTGATATTCATCTTAATCGAAGGGGTTGGCGTTTAGCCAGCTTGCATAATTGACCTGCAGCCCGCCCTACCTGTGCTGAATATTCATGTACTGGAGAAAAAAAAGACTAATTAGACAAGTAAGGCGTGGCATTCATATCTAACAACATTTAATAAAGCAACTGTCAGCGTCAGCTTCACAGGGTCTCCTTGGACCTTTTAAGATTTACATTTGAAAATTATCATCCTCAAAATCAAGTCTAGCATGTTCAGCACGACGCTCTATCACCTCTGACTACAAAAAATGTGACTCTGTGAACTTTGGTGCACAAATAGTTATCTAATTCAAAGAAGCAAATTATGCAGTTTGTGTGAGCTTGTTTTTAATTCAGGGAGATAAAAGTCTTAAAATCATTACAGATATTTCAGATAAAGGTTGACAGAGAGAAATGAAGAAGATGGAAAGATGGGAAATGAATGAAAAAGAAAGACAGGAGACGAGATGAGACGAGACCAAATCATGAGTCACAGTGTCACGCACTGAACTGAATCCAGCTGAAATTCAGTTAGGTTTCTTATTAAAAATGGATACTTACCCTCTGCTTGTCTGGGTCGACATATCTAATGCCAAAGTAGTCTTTCTCCAGCAGGTTGAGATGGTGGCAGATGAGGTCGAACAGGTACTGTCCCTTGGAATCCCGCTGAAAGAGAAATAATATGAGAAACTTCATATGACGTATTTGCTATTCAGGGACATTAACAAGAGAAGGGAGAAGGAAAACGAGCACGAAAACAGCATCTTCATTTTTCAGACACCATCCTCTACATCCATATATTTGCATATTCACAGACTCAGTTAATAGACCCCCAGCAGATCAATGGTGCATATGTGCAAACACTCACATCCAAAGTCTAGACTCTGCCCAGGTCGAGCAGCAAATAAGATCACACATTATAAAGTGAAGAGGACATTTTATAAACTTATCGATAGTGTCGCATCCAAATTATTTAGCTCAAGTCCATTTTTTTGGAGGCTCTAAGAAGTCAAAACGGCCACCAGAAAGTGTTTTAATATTTCACTACCCTCAGGGGAGATATATGAGGGCTATCAAATATTCATATCGAGGCAGCAGCCACCTGTGAAAGCTTTGAGAGATTTCTGCCGCAGAAAATGACCTGGAAAGGCAGTGAGACAAGGTGTGGGCAAAGGAGAGGCAGGCCGAGAAGAAATGGTAGCCATCATGCGATGCAGTGCAAAAACCTGACCCCTGATGCTTTCTGTATCTTTTTCATATCATTTAAGAAACTGAAGATACAATGTTAATATTTTTAGTTAGGTTTACAAATAAATAGCTAAATTAACTAAGAAAAGAAGCTGTTCAGTGAAGCACATTCAAATGTACTGTAGAATCTCGATCACGTTTGTCAGTGAGAAAAGAAACAGCCCCGCTATCCCGGCAGTGGGAGCAGGGCCCTTACATAAAGCTGCATCTGCCCCAAAAGACTCATTAAAAAGCAGTTTAATGAGGTCTTTATTTAGATTTAACTGCAACAATAAGCTACATGCAAACAAGGCTCGTACTAAATGCATAACAAAACATGAGCCAGTGAGAGGAGCTTCAGTTTACCAATGCATAGCCAGCAAAAATGTAACTCTGGTCTAAGCTGAAACTGTCAAAAAGGCTCCAACCCATGCTGAGGGTGCAACATATTAAAGAAAGAGGTTGCTTGCTAAAGATGTTCCTGCAAATATCACCAACAATATCTTATCAGAAACAATGGTAAGGATGGTATGTTAAGGGTGTCATGTCATTTGCATCGCTCTGAAGGGCCATCTCTCTGAAAATAGCTACATACCCTCCCACACAGAAGCACATGGCTAATCATTATTTAAAAAATAAAGTCATCAGACCTTCCCACTGTGGAAGGAATGACCCACCCTACTCTGCCTCTAATTTGCTAACCAATCTCACTGCTCATGCCTAAACTAAACCGACTCAACCCATGGAAACAATGGGTCTCACTGACCAACTTTCTTAAGATAAAATTTCCTCTGAAAACCAAAATATGCTTTTAAATAAACTCTGCACTAACACTTTAATTCACATCAGTTATGTTACTGGGAACCGTGCCATCTAATAATCAGACTAATGGTTGATGACACTAGAAAAGTTCACAGGTCGTTCCGGTAGGCAGGACAAAAAGTGAAAAAGCAGCATTCTGAGTAAGTTAATAATAACTTATAGAAACACTGCAAGATTCTGCCGTCATCCTCTCTCACCCTCTCTGTCTCTCTCTAAACACACACACACAGCTTCAAGAGCGCATTGGCACTTATCTCAGTCCTGACAGTTAAGTTACTATGATGCATAAAGTTTGCAGTGGTTGATTGACACTTATTTTTAGTATCTCATGCATCTTCATGGTTTTATTTTCTATCCACTTCTGACAACAGGCCACTAAATATGACAGCTCGTTTGGTGTTCACTTCCTGCAGAAACACCTCCACTTCAAAACAGAAGTTTTAGTTGTTTGTTGTATCTTTTTAATGTTTGGAGTCTGGTGCTCCTCCCTCATCAGTCTTTTGTTTGGACATTCTTTTTTTTCTCATTTTCTCAACTCTGCGGGTGTTTACCTAGGCTAGTTAGGATCAACTTGCACACACTTTCGACATACATGGACAATGGGATTCATCATTAAAAGAACCCAGGTGCAAACAACTCTGCTGTTTAAGAACACATCATGAATACGATGTAGACTTTTCTTAGGACCTTTCTTAAGGAAATATTTAAGAAAAAACTTGGGAAGATATTGGTGAATGAGGTGCAGTGAGTATGAGCCCGTCAGAGACAGAGTAGGGCGGCTCATGTCAGGACCAGTAATGTCACTCTGCATTATAATTAGTGTAAGTGTGTGGGGGTATTGTGGTATGTGTACTTTAGTGCATTGTGAAATGTGTATAGTGGTATGTCTATTGTAGTAGATGTATTGTGGGATATGTTGTGATGTTTATACTGTGGTATGTGTACTGTAGTGTATGGATTGTGGTTTATGTATGTTATTGTGCCTTCCATGTTTATAGTCTATTGTGGTTGTATGAGGTTTTAAACTGTATAACATTTTAGGTCTACATGTAAAAGCCCAAATAGGGACAGGAGTTGAAAATTAGCCATAGATATATACGCTCTGTGCAACATATAAGTTTCATACTCCGCATTGGCACAGTTGGAATTTTTTTTATAGAAAATTAGTCATGTGCCTCTGTATGGGAGATTGCCCTCAGAGAAACAGCCCTCTGGAGTAATGCACCTTTGTTTTCGAGAAACCAAGCTGTCTGGTCTTTTGGTCCAATGGGACATTTTTTGGACTACGACGGCTTCAGAATTATGTTCCGTCGAAACAAAAAAGTCAGTCCCCACGTTAACACAACACCTTCAAGTTAGCTGGTTTGGCTCCTTGTCAGCCCTTTCCTAAACACCTGAGTGGTTTTAAAGAGCAGTTCAGAATTTCAGGAAATGAACCTTTTTGCTTTCCTGCTGAGACTCATGCCCGTGCAGTAAATATGAAACTACAGCCAAAAAAACTGGCTACTTTAGCTTAACACAGACACTGATTATGGGGCTAAACAGATAGCCTGGCTGTGTCCATCTACCAGCACCACTAATGTGCTAATGTGTAAAATGCTGAAACTTAGCTTTAAACATAGTGAAGTTATATACAAAAGGTCTGGAGATACTCAAGTAACAACCAGACTTCAAGACAGTAGTGGTGTCATCCTGCACAAGCTGTGTGGAGAAAATTCATGGTCATGTTCTGCCTCTTTTGGAGCTTTAAGAACACATTTAAAGCTAGTTATATTCAACATCACATTCTTACAGCCTACATGTTCAACCATTTTACACATTCGTCTTCTAGGCATACATGCATAGAAACTAAAGTTGTTGATATCGACACCAATGAGACCTTGAGGTTGAATATAAAAGATTTCTCCAGCTGTACAGTGTTCACTGTACACACAGGATATAGCTTGTCTTCCTTCAGTGGCAGAGGACACTATAAAATATCCTACAGTGCCCTTTAGAGGAGACACTGCATTCACATAAGTGACAGAGAACTGCATAGTCAGAGAAAGTCAGAGGCAGATATATGAGAACGGAAAGGGAAAAAGAGAAGAGAAAGACAAAACCAAATAAAGAGAGGGAGAAAACAGAGGAAGGAGGGAGAGAAAACAAGACAGGCCAGCTGACACTGATTAATCCGTCTCAATACGGCATGCCACAGCACGGCAATCAAAAAGAGAGGACAGGAGGATAAATGCACCGAATGAGCCGCGCATGAACCATTTTCAGACACAATCTCTGTTGAGACATATCATTTAAGACAATGTGAGAATCTCTGTGATGAAGCATGTTCGCACTTCTCTTTCACTCAATATCAGATCATGTGGCAGAACAAACAGCCCTCAGGTCGCATGTGGCTTAACATTGTCAGGGCACCCTGAGATTAGAGTTATTGCTCCTCTTTTGGAGAGGGTTCAACATGTGCTATAAAACTGCACTTATTGTCATTTACGACCAAAGAGCCACGCTGTGAAGGGATGCTTATTTAAAATTAACTCACTGAAAAATTAGTTAAATGATCCTCTCACCAGACTGCTTTTCTCCATGTGTATTGATCAAGTGATGCTTCTCAGTGGCTTAAAGTAGAATAATCCAGAATAATTCTGTACTGTCCATCCTAGGCCAGACTGAGCCAGTTCATCTTGTAGCACCTTGTAATGTTACCTATAGGCCCCTTAACCTTGTAAATATCAGATCAATCGAATCAAGGAAATGCTTACTCTAGTCTAAAGTTTAAACACTCATAAACCATAAACTTCAGATCCTTCATCACCATCGATGAGCTCACAAAGATGACTACATTGTTTTTCAAAAGTCCTTTGCCATAGAAATCATTACAAAGTGTGGTAGTTTTCGATCCACCCTATGTGCGCTCCTGCAGGGTGCATGCAAATCTTCTTGGGCAGGCAGCTCAACACACACTGACCGTGTCTGCAGGAGTGTGCCTGTGTGCTTGCATTCAGCTCAGTCTCTGAGCTCAGAATTTAGTAGACTCCCCAGTGTTTGCACAAATGTTGTGTTCAAATTGAAACGCTTTCAGCTTGTGCAGACGCATCTTCAATTCAGTTCTTGCCAACCAACTGACTGCCTGACATTGCCAAACCTAGAGCTATGCCGCTAGCATGGCTAAAAAGTTTTTTTTCTTTAAACTTCTTGAGGCATCTTTGATCTCTCAATATTACTGAAAGAAAAGTATTTGGTATTTTTGAGCATTTCAAACAGTCATATTAAACTCTGAAATCCAAATTCTAAAATGAGCTTTTTCAATGCGGAAATAATATCAAATTCACTCTGCCAAAGTCGATCAAAAATAATAATTATCATATTACACCAACTGATTCCACAGTTTGATCTGAATAGTCCTTACTGGGGATTAAGGGTTTGTTGAGCCAAAATTGCCCGAAATATCTGCTGCTAACTACATCTGATTCATTGCTCTCCGAAAGTAAAGCTAAGATGTGGATGTGTTATTCAGGAGAGGTATATTTTGTTACCCCCCAGAGATTTGCATCCCCTTCTTTCTCAGACGAGGTGAGTGTTATATGTATGAAATGCACACTGTCTGACCAAAACGGTCCAAAATATCACCTGGTAACATTGTTTGTTATGAAAGTGTCTGAAAAAGAACTTAATAGGTGGATGCACTATTCAATACTATTCAATACTAATATTGTACCTGCAAAGATCCCCTGCTCCCCCTTTTCCAGGCCAACTGAGTGTTACCTGTATGAAATTCCCACTGTCCAGTCACACAAAATTTGTGCTGCTAACAGGGTTTGATCCTTGTGTGTGTGAAAAGAACAACATGTGAATGCATTATTTGGCAAAACTGGGATTCTGTGCGGAGTTTGCACGTTCTCCCCGTGTCAGTGTGGGTTTTCTCCGGGTACTCCGGCTTCCTCCCACAGTCCAAAGACATGCAGATTGGGGA
>JAPZEB010000001.1:28028198-28039705 GCA_029783705.1 Chaetodon striatus
AGTCAGAAAATGAGTACCTTGCCTGGTACGGGGAAAGCCAGACCTGGTGGAGAGCTTGCTGGCAAGCATCTGGTGGCTGGGCCTTGGGCCATGGGACCCGGTCGAGCTCAGCCCTAATAAATAATATGGAGTTGCCATCCTGTGGACCCACCACCTGCAGGAATGGGCATCGGGGCTGGCTGCATTGTGTGCTGGGCAGCAGGCTAGGGTGGGGACCCAGGCATGCCGTCCCCGGCCATTGTAGACAGCTGTAGGTGTCTTGCATTAATCTCAACATTGCGGCTGAGCAAGTGTTAAATCTTTGTTGTAAACTTTTAAAAGTAGCAGGACGGGTCAAGGTTCTCATGTGACAGCCAAGTTTAATGAGGCTGTAGTAATTGGACTTTAAAAACAGAGTTTACTGAGCTGAGTTTTAATCAGTAATGCTACATCACATGTCAGAGTAAACATTGCTCACTGCCATCCCGTCACATCACGTCGCACAGAATTGGAACTATTAACAAGCCTAATGTCAGCCTGTTTTCCTACGGGTTCATTTAAAACTAGTCCGTACTGACAGTCGCTGACAGATTTCAGTACAAACAAAAGGTAGCTGAATAGATATAAACATCTGTTTATTTCCTGCATTTAATGTATTGACTAGACTGTGTTCATGCTTCTCTACAAGTGAACTCTCTTAATCTGCTGAAGTGAATTGACTGTGGGGTTTTCATGATGTCCTTATTCAACTGCATGTGTGAAATATTTTGTTTTCCACTACAGGCCATCTGATGCCCCTCATGTAAGATTAATTAGGGTTAGATCTGTAAAACTTGCCCCACAACATATTTTCTGCAGTTTTGATAAATGGTGTTTCTACTCAGTCACCCAAACCAACTTCCCAGAGTAATTAAACCCCATTCATCACCTGCTTTCCAAACTCACCCTGAGTACAGCTTCCTCAGCTTGTAAAGAGCCTTGCACCTTCCTAATGTGTTCAAATTTCTAATGGAAAAGAAATGACTAAACTTGATCTTCCATTACTACTCAGGATGCAGAGGTCTTCTTTGTGCCATACAATGATTTATTTGGTGATATATATATATATATATATATACATACATTTCTGCCATAAGTCTTCGTCCTACGACCTAACAATGGTAGTAAACAAACAGCACTACACATCATGAAATGTGATATAAATCTGTAGGTACAAGAAACAGGTGATGTGCAAGTGATGTTCTGGTACAGTGAATGCTGGGACCTTTGACAAAAATAAAGGAGCTGGGGCCATGATTGTCTTGTCAGCTTCCATCCAGTTCATGGGGAAGTCATTAAGGTCTGGTATTTGATTTCACTGGTCAGGACAAATGGCTGGCCTGGAGGCCTTGTTCTCTATGTGTTGTGTATGTGTGCCTGTCCGGGTGTGTATGAGATCTGGCTGCTTGGATGTGTTTACAGACTTACAGCAGGTGACAGGCCAAGGTCCAAATAAAAGTCTGTTCAGTCTACAGCACAGTAAGTGGGCTGTTTAGCTGAAAAGACAGTCTTTAAACCATCTTGCACTTCTGGATACAACTGAAATTAAGGAACTAGATGAAAAATCTAAACATTGAATGGATATTGATTTTAATTTGTTGGTAGCTTGCTTACAATCACAAACTGAGAGGTGCTAAAGAAGGCTCGTGCTTAAGAAGGTTAGAGGGATTCAGGAGTCAGCAGACAGATATCAGCAGGCCAGAGAGAGACTGCAGCTCAGATGTAGGGCTGAACGATATCGATTTTTTTTTTCAGACAAATTCTGAAAATTGTGATTTTTTTAAAAGGTTCCTTACCTTCTGTATTTTTCACTATACACAAGCAAAAAACCTTCAATCACAGTACAGTATAATACTGTGTAACTTCAAGCCTTGTAAACATGTAATATAGCCATTATGACTTAAATGAAATCAGAAAACAACAACAACAACAAAGCACAGCAGAACAACAGGCCTGGTGAGAACATTAATATATTAAAAATAAACATTAATCTAACTGATCTCCATTCAGGTACAGTGACAAAGACTAAATGACTATGGCTCTACCACTCGCCTCACTAGAAACATATTGTTAACTGTTGTGATTCGACTTCCAGACCGTGGTCAGGGAACACACAGATTCTGCTCTGATCACCAACACCTATCTGCTCTCAACACATCCACCATTACTGGGTGCAAACCACAGCTGTTTACATCTTGGTTGTTTGAGGTTTGAGGAGATCACAAGCCACACTTTCAGCCAATTTCAAAGACACTCCTTCTACTCAGGAAGTGAAGGCAGGGATTTGACAAGAGCACCTTGGCAGATGGGCTCGTGGTGTTGGAGAGAAGACTGGTACAGATGATCAAACCTCAAATTTAGGAGGACCAGTGCAGATTCCATCCTTTGTGGATCGGCTCTTTACTCGTACAAGAGCACTGAATGGGTCTTAAGAGTTTGCTCATCCAAACTACACATGCATTGTAGAGCTGGTAAAGGCTTATAACAGTATACCTTGAGGAGGAGCTGTGGGAATATAGGGTGGAGGGACCACTACTACAAGCCATTGGGTGCTTGTAATCAAAGACAAAGTTGTGTCCACATTACTGGCACTACTAAGTCAATTTGCATTCACAGTGGGTGATATATTCTGACATGTCTCCAAATTACTTTTTGAGGGACAGAATCTTAAGGTGCAGTTGGTTGGTGACCTCAGGATTGCTGCACTAGAGTGGTATTCGGCAGAGTGGGAAGCAAACAGAATGAGGGAGAGTCAAGACTCCATGTTTGTCAGATAATGGTAAAATGTTTCTCAGGGTCCTTTCCATGAGCTCAATCTTGAGGTGAGGGTGGGGAGTTCGGAGCTGCATTGCTGCTCCCTCACACCAGAAGGAGCCAGTTGAGACGGATCCAGGATACCTCTTGGATGCATCCCTGTGAGGGAATTATGAGTAAACTAGATAGGGACCAAGGGCAAGCTCAGGAGACACTGGAGTGATTGTACATCCTCTTTGATTGATGAATGCCTCAGAATTCCACAGAATTAACAACCCAGTCTCACTCCAAAGCCGTCCATTCACGTCTGTATCATATGCAGCTGCTTGCTGTAATTGTGTAACAGCGCCCCGCAGTATCAAGGGGAAACATGGTGGGACAACGACGCGAGTCAAGGGGGTGAAAGTCCAACTAGGGCGTGCTGGAGGGGTGGTGGATGTGGTCCAACAACCAGACTTTCATCCGGGAGGCCGGGGTTTGCTTCACGTATGATTGTGACCCCAAACCCTGCTCTTTTCTTCTAAACCCAACCACTTGCATGTGTTGCACCAAGAAAGTGCATTTATTTTGAAAGAGACTATGTGCAAACTGTACATTTCCTGTGAAAACGGAAGTGTATTTTGAAAACAGACAATGCATGTAACAGTTTTAAGTTGACATGGCGTTTCAGTACATCAACAACCAACGCACCCAGGGTATCTTGCACTTCATATGTTGACGTGGAAAGTCCATGACCACACGTCAATATGTGACGAGGCTGGAGTGAGAATGTGTTGGAGTTGAAATATTTGGCTGAGGATATAAACCCCTGTGACTGCACCTCAGACTCAGTGAAGCAGTGAATACCTAGTCCTGGTAATTTAAAGAAATCTGTAATGCAGTAGACAGTGAAATAGTCATTATAACAGTAGCAGTAGTAGTAGTAAAGGTAAGTGCCAGCAGTAACAGCAGTTATTAAGCTGTTGGTGGTAATAATAGTCGTAGCGGTATCAGTAACCAGCAGGAATTTGTGTGCACCTGCATGTGCCCGTGTTCATGTGTGTAATATGTTTCTTATGAGAAATTTGATATGTTAGTGATAAGAGTAGTAATAGTATGGGGGTGTGTGCAGCGGGCAGCCGTGATATTAGCCACAGTGACTCATGGGTAAATGAGATTAGTGCAGGCCTGTCAGTGGGAGAGGAATGTATTAAACAAGCAGAGCCCCGTAAGTGCTTTATGGAAGCACACGCAGCGTTTCATCACAGCTATAATAAAAGTGATAAACGGAGAGATGGAAATAACCCAGACTGGGGCCAAATGATCACTGTGGTCCTTAGTGGAGCAGCAGCACGCCGCTCTCTCGGCCTGGACAAGCCGTGCGTCAGATTAATTATTGAGAGGGGTTCCATATCAGCTTGGGAAACACCACATCAATAAATGATGGTGTCATTTTAAACTAGAGGATGGAAATTGCAACAACTAAGCGAACGATACTGAAAGGTTACTGCTTTGACGGTAGCGCATGGTAACACTGGTGCTCGACAGTGTTTTTTTTCCGTTTTGTATTTACATGCAGCTCTCAGCTCCTGGGTTGCAGGTGATTAAGACGACGAATGGTTTACGGTGGTCTTAAACAAGGCCCGCCTCTTTGGGGCTCAGCTGCAGTGTTGATGGTTTAGCATATCTCAGTGCCTCACTGCATGATCTCCATGCTGATTTTCACTGTTCTGAAAGTTGCTGCCTCCAAGGCTGCGAGCAGCAAAGCCTAAATGGCTTACTATAATCTTATGATATGGTAATGCGTACTTTCCATACTCTGGAGAGCAGGCACAGAAGTAAAAGACCGTAGTGGATGCTCCTGTCAGTCAGCCGCTGAATGGTATTAGAAGATTTACACTCAACATGCCTTCCCTGACAATCTAATGGAAGCAATAAATCAGTTATATTACGATGCCATCTGCAGATGGGTCGAGAAATATTCTGTGTTATTCAGGTATGTTCCTACACATTCAAACATATTTCAAAGTAATGGACAGAAAATACCAACAACCTGGTGATGAATGGTAGTGGCATGAATTTTAATAACCTGGTGATGTGCATTATCTGGCTAAAAAAGGTTTCACTGAGTCTCTCTCAGTATTTACAGAGAAGAGCTCAAATCAATGTGCAGTAAATTCCCTTTACTAATGTGATGCTGTAAACTTTAGTGACAAGAAGAACAGTTTATATTTTAGCCAATTAAATTGATTAGTGAATTTTAGTGTTTTCAAAAACCGCGAATAAAAGCCTACCCAATAATTATTCTAGTAGGGTGACTCATTCCACGGCCTGCTTAAAGCTTAGGCTCAGTCCTCTACATGTAATTCCCAAAAACTGTGAGATGGGATCTTCATTGCTGCACAGCCATTACTTTACATTTGGCTGTATGCTGGTGATTCATTCTTGCTGCACAGCACGGTGGCACTTATTTAAATTGCTCAGGCTGTATACTCGTCCCTGGATCTAACCTCAACATAACTCAGGAAACAACTCTGTGTGTGAAATATTACTGTGAGAATGTCTGTTTTATGTGGCTGAGTTTTCACACTGTAATTGCTTTAACATTTCCTTTTACTTTCAAGTGAAGTATTTCAACTCTTCTTAAGCTTAACTTTATTGAAAACATTTTCTTTAGACTTGCAGCAACGTTGCCAGATGCATGATAATTATGGTATTTGTATGATAATTTTGCTGTCTGTATGATGTATAAACAATAATGCCCAAAAATGCAGAAATGTATGATCATTTGACCATTTTGTGACAATTACAGTTAGTATGTGGCTTTAGTCTGTGCTAGCTCATTCATTCATTCATTTCCTGATATGATCAGGGTAGCAAAGTAGAGATCCTATGTTTGTATTTACCCATGAACTCTTTCCAGCCAGTCATGCTTGGTGAAGGCCTGATGAACATCACATGAATGAGCATGTCTGTTGTTCCAGACCTAAAACTTTCTCGCTAAGGTATGCAGTGTTCAAGTCGACCTGTTTTGAATGCACTAGAGGTCATTCACGATAATACTGGCATAATTTTCAATATAATATGAAAAATTCGTATCGTGATTCTTGCGATAATTCAACTTGTTGGCATATTGACGTCATACTGTTACCCACGGCAACAACCAGCATGGCTGAAAGCAAAATTATTACTGACTCTGCAGTGGTTCCAAAAAGAGGAGCAGCTTCAGTAGTGTGGAATTAACTGTGGCGTTGTTAGGCCTGGACGTCCTGAATGTTTTGTGAACCCGGACTTCCCAGACTCTTCTAGTAAGTTACTGCTCAAAGGAAACTCATTCAGAGGCTCCCTTGGCAGCAGCACAGTGTTTCTCCCTCCCCTATCTCGCCATGCACACACAGGAGTCAGTGTCATCAACTGATTTTGCTGAAATTCCATGCTCTTAAATGATCAAAATAAAATATATTTTTTACTAATTGTCATATAATCAAGATTATCATATATAATCAAGAATATGGAATACCCTGAAATATCATGATATTATTTTGGGGCCATATCGCCCACCCCCAGAATGCACCAGTTGGTAAATAAATGACCGGGCTTAGATAATGGCCTGCACTAGGTTCATGCAGAATATGAACAGGCCTCCAGTAATGCTGTTTTATAATTTAATTTTGTAACAGTAGGCTATTACAAAATTGCCAGACTGATGGACTTATGACTCATACCCCCTTCCAGGCATCATAGCTACGTTAGCTTGCTTCAAAAATAATTTAGATAGATTTGTAGGCGGGTAAAATAGTCATTTATGTGTTTTGTGAAATTACACATTTATGCCTATTTGTTCTTATGGTTATGAGTCACAAGTCACCTACAATCATTTTCCTTAAAACACAATAATTTTAAGCCACTGGTACCATAATGTAACATTTCCCATCTGGCGACGCTGGTGTCTGATTCCAGCTCTAACAATCAATGTTGTGTACAAATCTTGCAGATAATGGTTTCTTCAATGAACTGTTTAACATTTTGGAAATAAACTTTCATACTCTTATGTGCACTGTGGAGCTAGAGCCTGGATGTGATTAGCTTTGTTTAGCTTAGCATAAAGACTGGAAGCAGGTGTAAACAAACAGATTGGGAAAAAAAAAACTACGTGTTAATCTGTGGGCCTCAGAACTCTTGGTACACGGGCTATTTTTAAACTTTGGACAGAGTCGAGCTGGTCTCCATTGCTTCAGTCTTTATGCTAAGCTAGGCTAATCTGCTTCTGACTATAGCTACATACTTTGCACACAGACACGAGAATGATATATGTCATTAAATGTTTGTATGAAAGTGAATATTTGTATTTATCAAAAGGTTGACCTATTAGATTAACCCTTACTGTTTTCTAACATCACCATAAGACAGTTTCAGTTCACGAGCAGGTTAGCACATGGTTGCAGAAATCGACACATCCGCGCACGGACAGAATCCCCTTCAGAAAAATAGGTCCTCAGACTAGAGAGCTTCTTAATGTTCAATGCAATACCACTCCTGGAGACAACATGCTTTCAGGTATGACATTACTTGACTGCAATACACCTCTACAAAGCCTTTTTATGTTCACTCACATGCCCCTTAAAAGAAACCCTTAGGTGCAAGACGGAAAGACAGCCATCCTCTTAAAAAGTTGTTCACTGTCAGCAGGCTGCCATCTTATTGCCCTTAGCCTCAGTGAAGCTGGGACTGTGTTCACAATCAGTGCTC
The DNA here is from genome assembly GCA_029783705.1 of Chaetodon striatus. Lineage (NCBI taxonomy): Eukaryota > Metazoa > Chordata > Actinopteri > Chaetodontiformes > Chaetodontidae > Chaetodon > Chaetodon striatus. The sequence continues at coordinate 28,035,699 of JAPZEB010000001.1, forward strand.
AGTTGTGTAAATCCTTACTCGTTTAGGTAGCGGCTCAGGCTCCCGGGGGCTCCATTAAAGAGATGCCATGGCGGAGAAGTGGCCCTGAGAGAAGGAAACCCATAAGAGTTATAGGGGCAACCGTACTCTGAGTGCTCACCACTGCTGTAATGCTATATCTGGTAAGGAAGGTTTTCAGAGAGGAGAGAAGAGGATAGAGGGGCACTGGACAGAGGAAAGCCATCAAATGGAAAAGGAAGGTAAGTGGAAGAGGGAAATGACAAAGGAAAGGTGAACAAATAATAAAGTAGAAGAGAGAGCAACAGTACAAAACAGTCACAAAGTGTCTTGTTGCCCTAGTTGAGAAGTCTCTCAGGCTTTTCCCCAGGAAAAGGGCAGTGATGTGCATGACATAAAAAGAAGCCAAACCACTGAGCACCTGTTCTCTCTGTCCTTCCTTTAACCCTCCTGCTCCATGGACTGAGAAGTGCACTTACAATAAGTCCTTGCAGAGTCTTAAAGTTTTAGATATAACTCTGGCAGTTTTCAATCTGGATCCTACTTTCTACATTTTTTTCATGCTTGATTTCTGAACCTTGTTTTTTCCTCATCTCCCCAGATCTTGCTTGATTTGCGTACTTTGTGGAGGATGCAAACAAAACACAAGTACATCTATTTTCAACACACACATTTGCCAAACATATCAACTGGCAAAGTACATCTTAGTCATGTTTACTGTCCCTGGACTAGCATTAACGTCACTATGTGAACAGACGTGAAGTTGCAATGACTGTACAGGCATTGCTCATGTAACTGATGACGGCACATCAGAAACCCTCCAACAACACAAAAGATCCAAGGCTCGCTATGTAATGTACGACTGAAAAAGCTTATGACGTGTACAAATCGTCAGCAAGCAGCTACGAACAAACTATCAGAGGAGAGCAAGTGTTTTTCACCTTTACGTCAATGGACTGTGGCCATGAAATATAAAATAAACTGTAAAAGAAAAATCAGACCAGGAAAATGTTTCAGAGTCAAGTGGGTGTGCGGCTGAATGCTTGCTCTATGAAGAGAAAGGTAAGAGCTGGTGCAGTGTCTGGCATTTAAACAAACTCTGCAGCAATGCACATTTCCATAGGCTCACAGTCTAACCTCAGTTATTTCAAACACACACAGCGAGTAAAAAATTACCTTTAAGGGCCAAAGTAATGATTTTTTTCAACTGGCTTTTTGAGCATGGGGGTATACGTTAAGACAGTTTGACTTAGATAAATATTATTTTTGAATGTATGCCAACTGAAAACTGCATTGCTCTACGATACTGCAATTCAGGTGAAATCAGAGGAAGAAATTAAAAAGTGTTTGGTGTTTCTTGGTGGTTTTAGATGTATAATCTGCACACATGACAGACGATGAAGATGACAGTGAGAAAATATAAAGTAACAGTTCCTTCTTTTTCCTGTCAGCTTTTTATCACTTTTGCCAATTTGTGAAATTATGTCAAGCTCATAGCATCCAAAGACAATGTGAAAACACATGAATTGGAGAGAAATCTACACTGGGCTTTTAACTAAATTTAAAAAAGGAAAAATGTGTAATACAGGCATATCCTAAAAAAAATAGCTGAAATTTTAGTTTTATAAACATAGCTTAAAGGTATAAACTTGAACTTGTGTTATTGCATTCATCAGTCTGCGAGCATCAAGGGCAGAAATACTATTAAGGTCTAGTTCTGGAGAATGGAATATATACAGTAATATTTCATGTATGTCACAGATCAACAGTGATGTCATTGTCAGTTTCAAAAAGAGATGTCGACTCTGGCCTCAAGATATTACTGACGTGCCGTTTTTCTCACATTAAACTATTACTGTCATTCTGAACTGAGCCTTTTAAGAAATGAGGGGACACTCTAAATTGGATCAACGCAACTGTGCCAAAAATCTGGAACATTGCTCCTTATCACAGGAGACGTTCTGCAAATAGAAATGTAATGTTCTCCACACTTTAAATTATTAGTCTGAGGTTTTTTTCATGAGACCTAACATTAGTCTCGTAGATTATGTAGACGTATAACTGCAATTACAAACCTAATTCAGCAATTCTTGTCAGCTGTTGGTCCAAGACCATCAAATACAAATCTGACCAATTTTTATTAACAGTATCGTAGGATAATCTCGTACATATTTTATCATCGTATCAACCATCGGATGCAGTGTACGCATCACTGCAAATACACTCCTTTAAACCTGCACCATCTGGTCTTTTAGACAGGCTCCAATAGAAAGCTCATTACAGCAGAGCACGCTAAGGGTTCACATTCAAATGAGAATCAGGTAAACAAAAAATAACTCATCACTCATCTTCGTTTCAATTACCTTGACAGAAGGTATAATATTGTCTTGCATGCATAATGATGGTAAACTGGTTCCTCGAGGAACCTCTTGTGACAAACAAGAGATGAAAAGTGTCTACAGTTGAGCAAACTCATCACTGAACTGTGCAGCCACAGCTCCAGGTACAAGGCTCTATCATTTGTTGCAACTGTTGTATCATACCGGTGTTGAAATAATGCCTTCATTAGTAAGTACAGTCACTGGTGGTGGTGGTATATACGCAAAGTTTACATGTGAGTGCTTATGGTCTGCCCAGATGGAGTATCTTTTCTGGGAAAAGGGTCATCTAGTTTACTCTGCTTGTCCTTTTTCCTACTGCATTCCTGAGAAATGATGACTAAGAAGGAGATGGATGATTTTGGCAAACGTCAGGTAGAACGGTGGATGATGAGTCAGCAAGACAACAGTATCCAGTGTTAAAGGAGAGCGAACTTTAAACAAGATCTACAAGTCAAAATGTATTAAAGCCTTTGCATTAGAATTATTTGAGAGGTAATGTTACATCCAAATGGATTCAGTGTTGTTAAAACGTCTCAGTTTCCCTAAAATGTAAAGTTTCACTGTAAACACTTGAGTGTTTTAATTTTGATAACAAGAGCTAGATTAGATCCTAAATTAGATTAGATTACCTCACCCACAGAGTTACCATTTACACATCAATTACTCCCCCTGTGTTATGTTGAATTTGTGGAGAAAACTTTATTTTTCCTGTATGCCTCCATGATGAATGAGGAATCCAAAAACTGAGAAAGTTTTTGAAGAATTGAAATGAAAAGGGGAGTTTAACAACAGCAAAACTATATCAAAACATCTGTTCAGAGAACTCTCACACAACTCGTGCAGTACGATCCAAGTCTCTTTTATCCAGTTGAATGCTCAGTATTTCTCAGCCACATGCATTTTCACTGTAAAGTCAATACTTAAAACACTTCCATATAAAAGAGTAGGATCCCTGGGCACGTGTGCGTTTCAACTCTGCTCAGTGGAATGCATAAGCAGAGTTCATATGCACACCCTTGCTGGGGCACGCTACTTGTATGCTTAAGTGTTTTAAATGCAAAGGTTTTAGTGTAAATACATGTGTTTAGGACGTACTGAGCATCCATTTGTAGTTAGTTTGTAGTCCAAATAGTGTTGGTCAATCACGTTTGAACTGCAGGAAACAGTCTGTGAGAAGAGGGGGAACGCACTGGCTGAAGTGACAGGTGCCCATAGGAGGAAGTCTTGGCGCTGATATCCACTGGCTACACTGGATCAGCCTAAAATATTGGCTCTCACCCTCAGAGGCTTTATCATCTCCAGACAAAAGCCAATGGGTTCCAAGATTGATGACTGGATAAATAAGAATAGGATTGAACTGCAAAGGTTGTGTAAGAATTTGTAAACGGATGTTTTGATATAGTTTTGCTGTGGTGAAACACAATCCCATTTCCTCAGTTGCAACGTGGAGGCAGGCCAGAAAAACATTTTCTTTATAAATTCCACATAACACAGGGTGAGTAATTGGTGTAAGTATTTCTTTGATAAAGCTTAGCTCTAACATGCTAACATGCTGATATTTAGCAGGTATTATGTTAAATATTCACCATCTCAGTTTAGCACATTAGCATGCCAACCATTGCTAATTAG
>JAPZEB010000001.1:28043072-28059685 GCA_029783705.1 Chaetodon striatus
GTCAAAGGCAAAAACAGGAAAAGCAGTTTCAAACAAGCCTTATTTCTAAGCACTGGATCTTAAATAGTTTACTTTCCGCCTTGTTTTCTTTGTTTAAATGTATTCTCTCTGATCCTCTATTGTAAAAGACAGAATAACTTTACATGCCAACTATTTCCATTTACAAATTTGCATAAACTGTCCATTGTGGAGCAAAATAAATTGGCATTTACTCGGTTGAATTCTAACTTCCTTGGATACTCATTTCCACAGAGTTATATGGATTATTTCTATTGTGCATAAGATGATTTTTAAAACCATCTAAATGCCTGCTGAGAGTATTTTCTTAGTTGCATAATTGCCCACACACTTTAATTACCTTCTTAGCATTTACCCATAGAGAGAAGGTAAACCATCTCCATTTGAACACCTTTATTTACAATAGAAGTGCCAGAAACAGATGGTGTATTCATGAGCAGTAGTTTTACACAGTAAGGTCACAATGTTCTAAATTAGAGATTAGAGGAGTGTCTTTGTTCACAACTTTGTCTTTTACATTTGTATGTAAATGCTCTCATTCCTACCAAAGTCATTCATATCAAATCTTTCTTTCTGAAAATGATCTGATGCTTTGTTTGGAAAATGTCTCGTTTTATAACCCTGCTCTAAACACAATACTACACTATTGTATTTTCCATTGTTTTAACCTGCAGGCATGCGCAGCCCTCTGCTGTATCTCAGCCATACAACCTCAGCACATGAGCAGTGATTAACCACCCACACAGGACCTTTAACATGGAATACGCACAGATGTGAAAACACAGCTTGCAAGTGTATCGTTCGATATGAAATTGTGAACCTAGTGGAGGTGCTGAAAAAAGAAAGTCAGTAGTCCACAATAGTAAATCATCTAAGAAACCTCTGCTCCTACAGACTATAAAGTCTTGTTGGTACTGGTTAAAATAAAAAACTGGGCTTTTAATTGGCAAAATTGGAAAGATCAGTGCAGAGGTTGTGCACAAAGGAAAATGACGGAGTATCTAAGCACACTTGGTATTTTCATTCATAAACTCACAGCATCATAAGCACAGAAGGGTTTGTTTAAGACGAATGTAAATCAATGTGTGTGATGATTAATCGTCAAAGTCCAGTCACAGTGGCTCGTTACAAAAGTGGCTCAACCAGACTTAAAGGCACAATGTGAAAACATCACAAATATATTGTCCGATTAGAAGTTTTGAATCACATTTTTTAATCTCTTTTTCATGACACACTGTCAACAGCAACCATAATATAGCCTGCGTAACACTTGTGTTTCGTTATAGTTTTAGACTTTTTAGCCTGGTACATTTGAAAGTCATGAAATAGAGACAGTACAGTGTTTGACATTGACTGTACCCACAGCAGTCAAGGAACAGCTTCTGCTGGGGTACAGCAACACCACTCGCATAAACCACACACAGAGCTGCAGTGCACCATAATAGAATCGGTAGAAATAATTAATAATGGCAATTTGTTAAATTTTTATATGACCACATCTCCATTTTTGGTCACTTGGGGCTTTTGTTTGATTTTAAATGAACAAAGACTTTTGGAATATCAAACTTTTATTACCAAATTCAGACAATACATACACTTTTGAAGCTTATAAAGACATGATGACAAGTAGTGAACACTTTTCAACTGCACTCTTTTCCTACTCAGCACCACTCTCCCTCCCCCCATCTATGTCTTCCTGAGATTATGAATTAAAGTCTTGTCGTAGCAAGGCAGGGTTCACGACAGTGGCTTTTTTAGTCTGATTTCAAATAAACAAAGTCTTGGCTTTCAAAGCATCTGAGCTAGCCTAACTGTAAGTGGCTTAGCATCATGCATCACAATAGTTTAAGGTTAAGCTTTTGTCAGTAAGGACATGCTGCACTTCATTAGCTCAGTGAGTTTCTCCACAGTTCAATCGCTCAGTTCATTTAAGGAAAACCATGAGCACCAAAGTATAATTCTTTCAGATTTACCGTCATAGTAAACAAGAGAGACGAAGAAAGAGTGCTGATTCTCTTCCTCTGAAGTGGTCCTACAGTTTGAAAACGTGTCCTTTCCTTGATTATTGATATTCCTTTACTCCATAAAAGGGTCCACCAGTTAAAAGGATGAAAAAGGGTTTTCATAAAAAAATAATCTAAATTGTGAGTACTGTCCTGTGAGGTCCATTGCTAAGTGTGTAGGCTGACTTCTATAATTAAACGGACTGCAGTTCGATATTCTCTCATCTTCCTAGACAGTGTTGTTGGGGCATGCTTGTTTTTATTACCTTGCTGGCTACAAAACAAAAGTGTTCCTGAGCTTTTTTTTACCTGGGGACAACCCATGAAGTACAGCATGCACTCCTAGTTTAGAGGGCGAACAGGCTGTGTCACATACCTGCCATCGTACTACAAACTTTGATGTCTAAAACAATACTTACATCATTAGAAAGCTAAGAAACTCCTCTTTCTAAGTGTATAAAACAGACCCTTTTTTATTTTTGGTATAAATATTACAGGGAACATTTTGAGCACATTTGAATATTGTGGGGGATGTGTTCTCCAATATGTATTACAATAACAGCCTAAGATGACACTGATTGACGCACACAGCTGTCAGTCAAGACATTAAACCTCCTTTCTATAGCAATAAATAACTAATTAAAACCAAACTTATCAAAAAAATGAGCACTTGAACAAACATCAGCATGGTAACTATCCAAAATGGCAAACCATCTTTGGGAAAAATGTATTTGATGTGATTTTTTTTGTTTGGCCTATGCTCCATCATGGAGGAGGCGGCGAGCCATCATGGAGTGATTGAGATGTTTTGGCTTTACTTTTGGGGAGCTGTCAAAAGATGTTGTCCATCTTCATTATACTGTCTATGGTGTGCACATATATTCTGGCTGAACATCAACATAATGTTGGGGGAAATCATTAACTGAATTACATTGTGCAGAAATCTGGCTTGGTGCCTTGACTTTTTTTCCCTAACATTTCTGAGACCTTATTTTCACCAAAATACCAACATCTCACTACACTCACCCCTCTGACCTTTCCATGAGGTTCAGGTCACATGGAACAAAAATACTGAAAGTGCATTTCATGATCATGAAAACGCCAGTGTGTTGTAGCGACACCTGTGACAAGGAAATTCAGAGTAAAAGATGAATGGTATTTATTGCATGACTGAATAAATAGAAAGTGGGCTTTGGCAAATTAATATCTTTGAAGAAACTATTTTTTTATTAGGCAGCATCACCGAGCAGCTGAAAGCACATGAGCAAAGAGAGGCTTTTAAGTCTGAAAACAGCACGATTATCAGCTCTTATCTGATGATAAAATGACAGCTGACAGTGAGGGAAGTTGAGTGAGAGTATACATAGTCCTCCCGATGGAAATTGGGATATTAGCCTTTAACAATTCCCATCACTACTGAGCTGGGAAACAGAAGAGGTTTTTGAAAACTTTGTTTCAAAGTTGAAACCTGGTAGAGACAAAAGGTCTTAAACAAGAAAGCTCTGGAGTCAAAGCAGGTGCCTGCAGGATAAAGAAGCACTATCAAAGGCTCTCTTTGCTCCCGCTGAGCTGTTATCCACATCTCCAACCTCTAGTCTCTAAAGTCTACTCCGTCTGCTGAGGGGCAGCACTCTGAAACCTCTTCAACTAGGCTATTGGTGTTTGTCAAATGATCTATTTTGAGATGAAACGTGTACTTCCTTTTTGTAAAGTACCAGATTTATTCCCATCATGGTCTACAACACACAAACACTGTCAGGTGTTTCCTAAGGTTTCTGAAACACTTCACAGTGGGAAATGATAATACACGAAGGGAAGAAGAGCGCACAAATGGCAAGAGGAAGTTGTGTGTCTGATTCAAAGTAAGGGCCGGGGCATAAACACAGACAGCAGGGTCAGTGCATGAAGACCACTGGAGGATAGAGAAGTCTATTGCTTCTGCCTCACATGTTCCAGCTGAAGTCTGCAGAATAAGGCCTTTTATTTACTTTAGACAGATGCTAAATTTTTTCATGCTTTTCCTACCAACGCAAATCCTCCTTACAGCTACACAGCCAGCTGTCTTTTATCCAGCACCTCACGGTTCAATTACATCCTCCAGTGCAGTTATATGGAACCTATCACATTAAAGCCTGTAGCGTCTAAGTGTTAGCAGGTGCAAACACAGGCACAGCTAATTTTTTCGGAGTACAACATCAACATTCACTGACTTGAACTGACTGTAAGGCACATTCATTTCCCAGATTTGCACCAGAGCCCTGCGATGAGCTCAGTAGTCTTTTATTGCATTCCTTGGCCGCTCCAGTCGTCCTCCAGCTCTGTCACATTACATCTCCGGCGTCAGAATCAAACATCTCCGATGACAAGAGTTACTGCAAACCAACTCATATAACTAGAAGAAAGTCCGGTCACATCATGTCAATATATTCAGCCTGCTGGATTCCATTAGTGGAAGAGCTTTTGAGGAGCACTCACCATGTCTGCCTCGCAAAAGTAGAAAATTAGCACGAGTTTAGAATTCACTAAACTTTGTTTTAAAGAAGTACGTTTGCAAGTATGTGAGCCCAGTTGGTTAAATCAGAAAAAGGAAGGCTTTTTTGATGTTTCCATCGAGATGAAAAGACAAAATGATGTGTTGACATTTAAAAATCACAGTTCAAATAAAGTGTTGTCTATTAATGCAGTAAGGAGGCACAGAAATCTCCATGCAAAGTATCAGGCTGCTTTAAAAAACACACATGAAAAACTACATCAATGCTGCTGGCTGGTCTTACTAAATGTCTACCATGAACACATGGTAGGGGAATTTGGTCAGCTACTAATTTGAGACATTATGCCACGTACAGCTCCAGAGACAATGAACTAGGCCAATCCTATAATAACTGAAAAGATTATGAGACATTCATCAGAACAAAGAACGTTTATGTATGTATACAAAGTCTGTCTCATATTTATGGACAATGTACAATACACAATTAAAGGTAAACATTTGTTTTAGATCTACAGTTACACAGAGGAATTCTAATTTAATAAAAATATGTAGATGAAGTTAATTAATCAGGAATATTTTTGTTTAACTACAACCACTACAGAGCATTTAATCATCAGAAACATGGTTTAAAGCAAAGATGACTCAATGTTTTAACATTTTAATACATATTCAAAGACTTTACTTTCATTTTGCCAATATTTTTGCACTTTGATTTTAGTTCAATTGAATTATTTTTGTTACAGAATAAGTCCCAAAAACTTTTGATTTGTTAAAGCTTGTACTGAGTGATGTGTAGTTCTGAGAGACTGCATTTACTCATGTCTTTAGGACAGCAGAAGACATTGTCCCTCTCCCCTCTTTCTTCAACAAAACTCCTGACTTTCACTAAATTTCATTGCCGCCTCCTATATTCTGTCATGGACAGCAGACTGGAAAACACATCGCTGGAGGCAACATAAATGGCAACTTCAAAGATAGCGTTTGCTGGCAGAGTACACAATCACAGTGGCCTGCAAATACCAAGAGGGATGCAAAGGAAGCCAGAAAATGGGTTTTGCTGAGTCATTAAAATGCAATTCAGTTGCAGCACAGCAAGTGTGCCAGAAATATACACAGATATATTCTGCAGCGTTCAGCTGACTCACAGCAATGCACTGACAAATTAAGAAAAACCAGAATATTACACCTGTCAGTCACACCAAATACTGTGACTGCATTTCAGCTTTACAGTGAAGGACATCCTCATCGTCTGCTTTAAGATGGTGTTAGTCAAAATAAAATAAAATTGCATGTTTTTGTCTGCAACAGCATCTGTGCTTTAAAGGATCCCATACGTTTTTTTTTTTTTTTTCCATAGACAATGTTACATGACTCACATTTGGAGCTCCTGGGTCCATGTGAAATCTTAAAAGGTACAAGCTTGTCTACATAAAGACGAGGCAGATATTGACTACAATTACCAGCATGCATTTTGGGAAGAAACATCCCATCACCAAGCTTTAAATTTCATTGCAGCTAACGGTGGGTTGAAACTCAAGATGACGGTGTTTAGAAAACTGAACACAATCTGCAACTTATATCACTTCACTTTAAATTCTGGTTCAATGGTGAGTGAATCCCAAACAGCCACTGCAGCACAGAGTAAGCTCGTTGAGCTTCTGTGAGCAACACAATGCTGAATGTAACTTTGCTCTGAAAATTTCCTGAAGTGGATGTGGTGAAGTAAGGCCATCGTGACTTCTCCATAAATGTGAACATGTGCTCCTCAGGTCCCCAGGAAGCCAATTTTTGAAGTGGCCAAACAATGGAACTACAACATCCACGTCTGTCAAATGATGCCATTGGGCCCAGACAGACTTTTTTTTTCCAACTGATGAGCATCACAGCCCCAGCAAAGTGACTTGCTTTACTATTGGGATTTGATCCATTTGTTCTTAAAACATTTCGAAAGTCTAGAGGAGGTGCACGATTAAATCATTTTATCCCCTTTTAACTTAGCAGAGGGCTAAACAGGAAGTTAACCAGTAAACCTGTGGAAGTCTTAAATGTGCTCTGTGGGCCCAACAATATGGCAGAACCGGGTAATTTTACACTGAGGAAGTTTAACTTTCTTGGCGTCACGTGCCACTGAGCAGCTTTCATAGGAATGAACAGGGTCCCCCTATTCACACTGCCAAATGTTGCAGACATATTGAAATCCAGGCCTGGGGAAATGAACTCGCATGGTGTGGCAAAAAGCAGGGGATACATGAAATAGCACGTAAACTACGGGAGCTAGCATGGCTACAGAGCTAACAACAGCAGTCTGCAAAGTTAATTATGTAGCATAAGAGGCCGTACACATGCAATGTTTTTTGCACCCTGAAATTCAATGTTTTTAATAAAGACACACGGCAGGCGTGCCCAAATGCCAGAGCAATGCCAACTGTTTTCTGGGCGCACTGCTGCACCCTGCACCGCATGTCATGTGACAAGGAACAACCAATCACAGCTGACAGATATCTTTCACTTCATCCGTAAATATTAGTCTGTGATAAATATGGAAAAGAAGTTGATCATTTCGGTGCAGAGCTACCCAGAGCTTTACATCTGTCCCACTGACAATATGCCGACACACAAACATCACCTGGGAGATGATCAGCTCTGCACTCAGGAATTTCAGGTAAATAAGCTTTAATACTGTGCTTGTTAAGGCTGCTTAGCAACCTCAGACGCAACCTGCCGCCGCACTCTTGAAGCTCTGGCAGAGAAGGCACAAGAGGAGCACCCAGCGCCTTACTTTCCCTTTTTCAGGCGGTTAAAGACACGGCATGTGTACTCCCCCTAGGAGGTCAAATCCACACTCTCAAACTGGCAGGACATCGGAGAGCCTTGCTATTTCATGTGTCAAATTTAAATCAGACTGAGGCAACCACAAGCGAGTGTTTATCACCCTGTTCAACAAAGAAATGAAAGGGGTGCAATTGTCAGTCTGACTGCAGTATAACGGCCAGATAGCAGCCTGCTGCTACAAAAGAGCCACAGTTAGGTTTAAATCACCAACTCCCATCAACTTTCCTGATAAAGTATCCTTCTCATCTGACTCTCTGACTTACAAACATAAACACTTCTTGTCCTGACCTGCACCATAGCTTGATGAACAAGCCACGAAACAAGCATTCACCAATGAAAAGTGCACTGCTAACTTTGCAGCCTAGATACGCTGATTGATTAAAAGATGCATTGATGTTTCTCCACCACATTTTAGCAGAAATATATGCAAAGACTGCGGATGCCTACAATCATTTCAGCTGACAAGCAGGGCTGATTGCTTGCTGAAGTAAACTGACAAAACGTCTGCCGAGTCATAATTTTGGCATGATTTAGATACAGTTTGCAGTAATCACTACGTATGGTAGAAATTAGTTTGAAATATCACTGAAACTCCTGGCTTTAAGGTCAAAGTTTAACACAGGGGCAAAAAAGAACCAAATGTAGTCTGGCAGCAGGTCTCACAGCACACATTTATTTTACCCCAATCACCCTGCTACTCTCTGGGGCTGGTCAGTTCCAGGGTGCAAGGATAATAAGGATAAAACTGCTCTCATTTAATGGCAGTGGAGCTGGAGAGCCTTCTGGGACTGGCCCACACACACACACACACACACACACATACACACACACACACAAACAAACACATACACACACGCATTAAGGTTTACTGCATGCTTGAACTGACACAAAGACAACCACATGCACAAGACAAACAAATGCAATGAGCGCAAACATAAAGTACACTGACACTTGAAATCCTGGGATTCAAGGAAGATGTTAAGTAAACCCTCTGATTCCTCACAGTCAGGGAAATTATTTGGGAGGTTACTATTTTCATTCTACAGAAATGTAAGAAAAAAGCTTGAGGCGGACATTTAAGAGAAAGTGAATGTTTCAGTTCTTAAAAGAAATTATTTTTATTGTATTACCTGCTGTTGAAATCTTCACAGGTGAGGCAGCACCTTCTCAATTAAAATCAGGAGCAAACAGCAGCCTGTGACAGGAGCAGCGCTGCTGCAGCATTCAGAGTGCCGACACACAGCGGCGGAGACAATTAGCTGCAGAGCTGCAGAGATTCACTGAGCCCCTGAGAGGACAACCAGGAGTCGTTCTTATTCCTGTCACACAGCCCGCAGCTCAACAACACACGCCTCACACATAAAGCACACTGGCGGAAAGGAGCCGTGATTCAGATTGTTTTTGTTTGGGCCCGACATTATGTCCGACAAGACAGACAGGTCAAGTAAGGGATGCTTTCACAAAGCAGCAGCAGCAGCATACTACTGAGAGGAAATTTATGTTGCTTCTTGTCTTCTTGCTGTTGAAGCTCGGCTCCTAACCTTGTAAAGTTTTTTTTATTTGTCATTCAGCTAACATTGACTGACTGACAATTTACAGGACTGCTAGAGTGCAGCTTGATGCAGGAGGTCAGTCTGACGAGAGCTGATATTTCATTTGGGGCAGCATTTAAAGACACAATCTCACACGGGGCCAAGCTGGCTCATTTCACAGGGCACTGCCCGCTGCCCCAGTGTGAGTTAAGCCTCCTCTGAGTGCCCGGCTAAAGCCAGCAGCCATGCCAGCTTCCTCTTGTATGGCATTGTCAGCAGCGCTAACATGGGCAAACAGCACAGCACTGGCAACCTCAGCCAACATAATGTCCAGCACATCCGAGGAGTGAGCAGTCCATTCCCCTGAGTATCTGTCTTTACTGATGCAGGAGGAAAAATGAGAAGGATAGAAAAGCAGTGTAAATGTGCAGTACAGGTTGAAGGGGATTTAACAGACAGAACGATGGTTCGATAGTATTTGCATCTGTATTACAAATGGGCTTGAACATGGTTCAAAAGGCAGTGTGGATTTGACCATTACCAAACACCATCTGTGCTTCACTGCAATGACTCCAAATGGACCTTTAAAATTGCTTCTTGTTGTTTTTGGGAGTATGCAGTTTAGTTCAGTTGACACTTAAGTATAATATGATCACGAGACCCCATATTTTTTGTCAGGTACACTGATGACACTTGTTGCCATGGATACCATTCAACCATGTACTCACCATATTTTCTACCAATGAATTACTTATTCCCCTCAACTAGGCAGCATCTCTGCTGGTAGGGACTATAAACAGCTAAAGGTCCAGTGTGTAGGATCAGAAATGGAACATATTATAATAAGTATGCTTTCTTCATTGTATAATCACCTGGAAATCAGAATCATTGTGTTTTTGTTACCTTAGAATGAGTTGTTTATGTTGACATACGAAGCAGGACCTGATCTACGGAGATCGCCATGTTGCACCACCATGTTTCTACAGTAGCCCAGAATGGACAAACCAAACACTGGCTCTAGATAGTGACACTAGAGTGTTTGCATCAGCCACCATAGTCAGGAAACCGTAGCCCACTTACAACATGCCAAACAGAGAAACACTGATTTTTTTTTAACATGTAACTACTTTATTCAGTCTTTTTACCAGTTTAAATAACCAGGGGTCTCATTTATAAAAAAAAATTGAGTACACACAAAACGAAGCCTGGAACAGGCGTATGCCACTTCCAACACAAAAGTTGTGATCTATAAAAACAGACTTGATGGGAGAAACTTTGACCCATGCTTACAAACAATCTGGAGATGGGAAATTGGCGACGCAGGTGGTGAGGTGGAAGCCTGGTTGTAGAAATTGTTGAAAACATTTTTGGATTTTGTCCGTAAATACATTTTAAGTATGGATCCTATGCATTGTTTTGTAAATGGTATCCTTGGTCCATATGTTTTGGAGAAGAGGAGACGTCTGTAGATAATTCAGCTACCAGTAAAATCCTCCTGAACAATGAACACTAAAGGAATTCTAACCAGACGAAGTTTCAGCTGGTTGCAATCTGCAATCCTCACCACTACATGTCACTAAATCCCCCTCAATGTTGCACACTGTTCCTTTAAAGAGAGTAAATACTGAATTTATTTTTGCCAGGTGGACAGTCATACGTTGCTTCGAATCTGCTGGATGTGTAAATAAGCAAATGCTTGCAATATCAAATTCATTACAATTATTAGATAAAATAGATTAGATAATTTAATAGATAATTCTGCTGCCCCCTACTGGTCAAATCAGTTTGCTTGTAATGATGAAAAAGACAGCACAGAATAGTGGCGCATGTAGCATAGAATTATGTCAGCAGCACACTGAGCATCTAATGTAGTGTCTCAACAGAGGGTGCACACAGAGGTCTCCATGGGTCTTTGTCTTTCTTTTTTTTTGATATGCAATAAGATGCGCCGGAATGGGCTCAACATATATTTATTGTATAAGCTGTCTTCCATCTCTTACAGAAAAGCAAAATGTCTACAGTGCGAAATTTTCTATTCTGTTGTGTGTTTAAGACAGAATTGATTACCAACTCTGTGTCTCAGTGTCATACTCTGAGACACAGGAGAGAATTGGACAATGGAGGGAATTGCAGTTGAGCTCATGTACTTGGCTAAGGCAGAAGAGTGAAAATCCCATTGAGACAACATTTGGGACAGAGATACTTCCAGTACAAGTCCTTCAATTAAAAGCTCCAGTACCTCCGACAGTTGCATCAGTCTCACTGTGAACTAAGGAGGAGAGAAAGGGAACCTTAAATGGCAGCTGGCTGGTGAGGTCTATGCTATCACGTGTTGCCAAACCTCGAACACAACAAGCCTCATTTCTCTGCGTGCACTGCATTAGAGAGGATGACTGACACATAAAGAATCTCTGCTAGAGCCAGATGTCCTTAGCATCAATGCCTGCATAAGTATTAATGTTTCATCTGAAGGAGAACAGTTAATGTATGCAGGATTTAGCTGTCCAGCACATGCATCCCGTAACTGGGAGCACTCAAATATCCTGTGAGATCTTTAAAGCAGAGCTGCAGTGTTTCTTAGTAATAAGTGAGGCTTGCTAAACAGTCATCATTGCTCCACTGCAGCAATATTGAACAAATGTCAAATGAACAAATGATGTTTGGAGTGAAATAGCCCACCAGACTGGGAGCCGGTCTGTTCAAAAAAGCATAGATTAATTGAGAGAAAATTGGGTTTTGTGGTCCCGGTATCATTATTATACTCTGTTCTCTGCAAAGAACAGAGCAATTATTGATCCTTTGAGTTGGTAATTGACTTTTAGATGCATTCTTAATGTCTTTAGCCCGGCTGGCCGTGCAGGGGTGAGGTAGCATGACTGACACGCAGATTGTCCTAATACAAAGGAAACATTAACTGGTGCCTTTGTGATGCATAAAGCAACTGAAAGCCATTGCTGCTTAGTGGGAAAATGGATTAATGCTAGTCTCAAGAAAAAAAAACAGACTCAGAGTTTAAGGAACCTTTCTGAAAAACACAATGAAGGGTTATTTCAGGCAGGACACAATGTCAAGCTCAGCTCACATCCCAGCTACATCAGCTGATCTCAAACAGCCCCATCAACTAATGGAGCAGCTGATTGATGGAAGGGAGTCAGCTGATAGATCACATGATTCCTTTCTATGCAACCAATTGGTGAATCTCACTCAGGGTGCCCTATTTAAACTGCTCTAGCCTGCCTACTGTTGTTGCTTCCTCTGCAAGCTGCTTTGCAACCCACCACCACCCCAGCCCCTCCTTTTCATGCTGTGTCTGACTTATCAATGTCATATCTGTTTGTCACTGATGCTGCTCTGTTCTGTTCGCTTTCTATGTATGCACATGGAAGGGCAGGGAGGTTTGCTCTCTCCACCTTATGCTTTCCACGTAGGCGTGTGAAAGAGGCTTTCTGCCTAGGCCTGAGGAAAGGCAAAGAACAGAGCCATGCCGCCAAATATAATACTGCAAATGGAAATAAAGTTTTCTTTGACAAAAGTGTTCCTGACTGAACAGAGGTAGATAACAACATACGTTAAACCACCTGTAGGAGTGTCGAGCACTGCTGCTGTACTGCTATCTGAACAAAACATGCAGATTTATTGTTCTCCTATGGTACAGTGCATACTCTTGCAGGGCCCTTGTCTTGCCAGTTTTGAGGTGAACATGCAACATGCATTTCTGTAATTATCCACTGTGAGTTGAAACCTGCTTTTGCTGTTGCTAAAGGAAAATCCCAACTGTGACATTACCAGTTCTTCCTCTTCTTTTAGGCCTTGGTTCACTCCGACTTATTATAGAATAATTTGTGTTTTGTTTAAATATCTGTCTCCTCTCCAGCCCTTGTGCCAGCATGCTACCCACCCCAGTGGACGACAGTCAAGGAGGCGTGGACTTGCTCTTCTCCTCTCCGGTCCAGAGCCCCGCCAGGCTGCTGAGAGAGCTCCATGCTGACCCAGACATCCAGGCCCAGCTGGAGGCCGAGAGGGAGCGAGACCGGGCCTACGAACGCACCCGACTTGCTGCGAGAAGTCGAATGGGTGGAGTCCTGAGCAGCAGCCTGCGTCTGTTGTCGTCCAACGAGAGAGTTAACGCCTGTGTGCTGAGCGTGGCCCGCTTTGTCGCCGTGGTAATGGGCGTCTTGCTTGTCACTGTACCCACACTGCTGCTACTGCTGGAGTCAGACATCGATGTGTCGTTCCTCCATGAGATCCGCCAGACGCCGGAGTTTGAGCAGTTTCACTATGAGTATTACTGCCCGCTCCGGCGCTGGATCCTGTGTAGGATCAGCATGGCCATGGAGAACCTCTGGTCAGACTGAGGAGGCAAAGACGTAGAAGGAAAAGAGAGTAAGGAGTCACTGCAAGGGAAAAAATGTGCCCAAATGTCTGTCTTAACATGTCTTTTAACCTTATATTCAGCCTCAACATCCGCTGAGACAAACATCTGCCAATGGGATGAAATCATTTCACTTATTTAGGAGCAAGTTCAGTTTATTTGATGAGCAGGTGGAATGAATCTTGTATGAGAGCTCACAAAAGTACAGTACAGGTGTTAGACTAAAAGAGGCCTGAGATGGATAAACTGTCAGTACGGTGGTCCTGATGCCTCATTTCTACACAGTTCTGTGTACGTACGTATGCAACTCAACTGGAAGTTCAGTCATTCCTGTGAAAACCTCCTTGATCGCCAATGTGTTTGCAAAACTCCTCCTTCTGTTTGCCTCAAGAACCTTGAAAAACTTTTGTGGCAGTTTTTGGACAGACCTTAAGCACCGTGCCACAGGAAGTTGGCAAAAAATGAATTGGCCATCAGATTAATGAATGCAATACAGCTCCATTTAATTCATTTTTCCTGAGTGAAAAGTTCAACCGAATGTTAAGCTAGCTAACATTGGTAGCATGCTAGCTGTATTACGTATAGAGTGCATGTATAGTGGAGCATACATCGTTTAACAAAGGAGCTCTCAAAACTGACCTCACATCTAAAAGGCCAACCTTCTCACTTATTTGTCACCATTGAATTATTGGTCCTGTTTTGTGTCTTTACTGCTCCATGTGCATATTCTACAAGTTTGGACAGCAAAAAACGGTCAAAATTATGTCTGCCATTTCTGTGGCAGAGTATTAATCCATCCAAAAAGAGATGCATTTCCTTTCGTTGAACACTAGAGGCGTACTCAACATACTGTGCGGACACAAAACAAAACTGTGGAAATGAGGCCTGATAGCTCAACACACTGCAAATTAAGAAGACACATGCAAAAAGACACTCAAGCTTGTGACTAATATCTTCACCAACTTTATGACATACAAAGACATTAATCTGATGACGTCTGGTATTTAGAAAAAAAATTACAAGAACCTCACAACAGAGTGGAAACTGTTTCTAGTGGACACTAAAAAGAGATGCACAGGGCTGGGACATGCTTGTTGTTGCCATGGTTATTGGCTTATGAGGTTATTGAAGATGTGATTGCATTTCACTGAAATTGTACTTGTGATTTCATGTGATGAATTGAACGATTCAGGTATTACAACAATAAGCAAAAGGCTGACGAGCAGATATCTGCAGTAATGTCTGAATCACAATGTTAAAATAACTACATAAATGGCAACAACAAGCACTACGTGTCTCAGTCATGTGCATCACTTTGGTGTCCCCTGGAAACACGTTTCCTTGTGTCGTGAGCTTCTTGCTGCATTTTTCATAAATGCTGTGCACGTGTTGTGAAGTTGGTGAAGATGTTTCCTCACCTACTTGTGTAATTTTCAGTACATGGAGCTCTTAGGGCCACTGCATGTCAGGCTTCTTTGTAAAACATGATTTCTGATTGAGTAACACTGAAACAAGTAGATGTGTTTCACCTCTTTGGCAGCATATTTTAGTGTCTTGAAGAAAAGAGAGATCATAAATAATCATAGGATCCTATCACTTGTTAAGATAGACACTTCTGGCAGTGATGAACTGAAAAGAAAGAGGACAAGAAATACTTTAAGTGTTCGAGGAAGAACCTGTGGAAGGGAGAGATTCATGAAAACAAAAAAATGGAGGGAAGTCATGGACGGAGGAAAAGTCACACAAAGATCCAGGAAAGAAAAAAGTGGTTGGTTTCGTTTGAAAGCAGTTTTTAAAGGTCTGTTCACTCCTGATGCTGACTTGCTGATGCAATGACTTTTCGGTAAATATCGCAAACCATTCTGATTGGTTCTCGCCCTCAGAGCGGAGCACCTGATTGGTCACAGAACCTGTCAGTCATGACGGAGTGGGCGGGGACGGAAAGAGAAACTATTGATTTGTCGCTGAATGCAACAATAGCCACAGTCAGAGGTACATTATATATATTTAAAAACAAAAGAGAGATATTCATAATTAATACCAATCTTAAATAAGTTGTTTTTAACGTTTTGTACATTTTTATGTGATCCAGATCTTTCAGGAATTTTTCAGTCAGAGGATCTACTTTGATCTTATTTTGAAATTAAGAGTTTACAAAAGATGACAAAAAAAGCAAATTTATCGAAGTTTATCGGGGTGATGGGTGTTGAGAAATTTAAACTATTTTTTAAGACTACCGTCAGCGTTTGCTGACCTGGTAGCACCCTGGGTTTTTTCCTACAGAGGCTATAGCACAAATCTTTTACATAGACCACAGATTACAACTGTTTCAGATTACGTGATGTCATTTTGGAAACAGGAGGGCGGCAGAGGAGAGAAAATTTAGTCTGTTTGTGATGATGTGTTTTGTTGAACTTCTAAATGTCTTCTGAACTTAATGTTAGCTAATAATTACGGCTACTAGTGCATCTTTCAGTGTGTTTTAAGAGAGTTTGAACATAAAACATATAAAGAAATGCTAAAGGAAAGAAAAGGTTACTCGTAGGCTTATTGTGAAAAGTTAAAGTGTTGTAACGATGGGTAAAGCCATGATTTTGGGATATTTGTTAGTTGATGGTTTGCTAGTTTTGGGAGAGCTCTATGTATATTCCAGAGGGATTTAAAGAGATAGGATGATACAGGATGATAGGACAGGCGCGTATACTCCAACTACACTGCTGCTACGTGACACATGACGGGACAAGTGATGCGTTTAATTGTCTAAATCTCTCATACAGGTCTTTCTCTGGTCGTTTTCTGGTGTAGAAGATCTGACTGAACTAGGAGTACAGTTGCAGGTATTTAACTTAAGCATTTTAGTCACTAAATCAAATTAGAAATGATCTGTAGCCATTTCTAAGAAGATCTGTGATCACGTTGAACATCCTGTGATTATCATTTTGACGACTGCAACTGTTCCTACATGACAGTACTTTCCCATTTTAATGTCTGTGACCAACAAGTTATCAGGAGTTATAGATGGGGAAGATGTTTAAAAGTGAAGGTTAAGAAATGTTATTGTGGGTTTGAGTAGATTTAAAGCTGTTTTTACAGACAGTTATGCTGATATGGTTGTGGTTCCCAAAAATTCGGGAGCCATGGAGATTGACTTTATGTTAGGAGGAAAGGAGGCAGTTTACCCAAAATTCAAAAATACATATTTTTCCTTTTAGCTGCAGTGCCATTTATCAGTCTAGATTGTTTTGGTGTCTGCCTTCTCTCCAATATAATAGCACTTGGCTTGCGGTGTACAAAGTGCCAAAAAAATACATTTGATAAACTCAACAACAAGTATCTCTATAGAAATCATGACCTGGTTACTCAAG
>JAPZEB010000001.1:28059785-28071713 GCA_029783705.1 Chaetodon striatus
AATAAGCTGCGTGCATATGCCCACCATCGCCTGGTGGGAGGGGCTTAGGACAGAGAGGGGAGGTTTTTTTCTAGATTTCTACCTACATTTGCTTTATTGTGAAAGATAAGTTGTCCGTCTTTTCGTTCATACTTCTTCTGATATACATTATTTATGCGAGGTTGTGTTGTGGGTACTATTAAATGTTCCACATATTTTTTTATTACATGCTTTATGTATTTTGTTTTATGTTCAAGTCTGTGTGTGTTCTGTTTTACTTGGCTGCACAAGACAAATTCCCCTTGGTGACAATAAAGTTAAAGCTGAACTTCTAAAACCTATTTTGCAGTATCATATCACATGAATTTAATGTGCTCATCTAACAGATCTAATGGAAAAGCATTAATGATCTCACGTCTCAGAACCGGTGTCAGCGTATTAGAATAAGTCCAACTGTCTGGTTGGAACAAATGAGGGAAAAGGAAAGTGGTCGTTACCTGTTGGAGCACAGAACACAGCAGAGCCGGATAGTTACAGGAGTCAATGGACAGTCAGCCCTTCCATTACAATAGTATTATGAGCAGGATGGATGGTTGAGCCATGACATCAATATCTACTTATCCATGTGTCCATCTAGAAATCGGCTGAGAGGAATGTGATTAAAAGGCTGTGTGATTCATGCTTTCAATTCTATTGATCTCCTTATATAAACCATTACTGGAGCCTCAAACACTCACGCACATATCACATAGGAACACACACAGGCTAACAGACACAGAAATACACACACACACTGACACACACACAGATGCTCCGTCCATATCTATAAATATCAACCTGAGGTAGACTGACTGACGACCTTATTTCCTCTCCCTCACACACACACACACACACACACACACACACACACACACACACTAAAGTAACGCAGGCTTTCATATTGCCAGGGCAAGCTAGACAGCTAGTTTGCTGTGAATTTAAAGCGATAAGCTGAGCAGTGGCGAGCCGTAGCTATTCCTGGACGTTAGGTGCACAAAACCGGGCACTGCCGGAAGATTTATCTCCTCCTCTGAAATTTCATTTGGGGAAGGAATAATAAGGCATAGGAAATGAAAGTTAATCACGAATCCTTGCTCACTTTCTCCTTCCTCCTCTCTCTCCCTCTCTCTGTGTGACATTGGCTTTGAGAGCTTAGCTGAGGCCTGCTTTATTTAGTCGGGAACCTTTTGTCTTTTTTCCCCCCTGCAACCTTTTAAAAGCTTCATAAATCAGAAACAATGTGCACACTTCTGATGGTTTGTTGTCCCGCAGAAACTAATTACGATGAGGAAGCCCTTCCACCAGTGAAACACGCTAGAATGAAATGATTCGCCATCTAACGCACATTAAAGAAGTGGGTAGGTTAGAGAGCATGAGGTAGATACATTTCTATTTCCCATGAATCAAATTTCTCAATTTCTAGAAGCAAATTGTGATAATGTGAAGTGTTACAGTATATAGACCAATACTGTACATAATAATAGAGAGTGAAATCTAGTTTTTAATCCAATCAGAAACAACATTGCCTACACACAGAGCTACGTTACTCTCCAGTTAAGCCTATACTCTGGATGAAGGGACCAACCAACATTTACCTCATGCCAATTTAAACCTTCTACGTTCGTTAACAAGGCATTTTATTCCCCGAAAAAGCATCACATGTTCATCCATTTTCTCCATACAGGTCATTTCTATCTTTTTTCCAACCCACTTCCGCATTATGAAAGCGAGCTGCCACACGTCAAGGCCCAAAGATTGGCCACTAGCCTACTACCGCTGCAGGCACGAAGTTGGATGCTGGCTCAAAGACGTGTCTTATAGCTGGGTGCCTTGTGAAATCGCACAGCTTGAGCTCATCAGTGGCTTTGAACAACACCCAAAAAACACTGAGTAACTTTCCCCCCCTCTCGTTCCTCTCCTTGGAGGGAGGACGATGGGTTTTGATGTCTCTGAAGCTCCTTTATGTATCTATGTGTCTTGTTTACCTGTGTGCACCTCACTGGTGTTTATCACTTTTAACTAATGGTCCAGACTAATAGCTGGCTGAATTCAAGTTGCTACAGCTGTACAGCCCACGCAACATATTGACGTCTATTGTTTTTCCAACCCACTTTAGATGAAGCCATGGCCACTTCTGCCTGACGAAGGCAGGCTGCCACTGCTATTGAAAGAGGGGCTGCTTGCTTGCTAGCGCACCCCACGGTCCCTCTGCCTCACTCCCCGTCACCTGGAGACTATAAACCTAGAAAGTTTGCTGATCGAGCAGGGAGTCATGGGGTGATTTAATGGCTGAATTCAAGTTGATGGTCCATCTCGGCAAACTATGACAGCTACGGTAGCTTGGAAAATAGCAATATGGGTAGTTAAAGGAAAACTTTGCCAATTTTCAACCAGCTCTGTCATTACAATGTGGGCAGTTTGTGCAGATAAAAGCTGTTTGGCTTAACCCCTGTGCCACCAGTGCCTGGAGCTCCCCACTCATCCACCAGCAGTGGCCCACCATACTTTTTGCAAATGAGAGGGGAGCTCCAGGTGTTTGGCATCCCCCTGTACCACCAGCCAGCTAGCAGCAGCCTCTTTCAATGGTGCTGTCTAACAGTAGACTTGCAGCCAATCCTTGACGTCTGGCACCCAACCTGTACCATGCAGATGTAGCCACAGATGCAGACAAGTCTAGTTTTTGTGTTTGAAGGTAAATTACAGCATATGTGGGGCAAGTGGCGTACATAATGACTGAATTTTCTTTTTACAGTGAACTGCTCTTTTAAGCTCCCCCAAACCTGTGGAGCCACAGCTGAAGTATTTCAACACGAAAAGTATAAAAATATGACACTTAACTTTTTGGAGGATCAGCAGATACCTCCTAATATGCACTGTGAGGAAATTATGTGACCATATTCTCCTCTTTAAGCTGATAAGTTGGCATGAAATGTAAAACAATAAGTGAGGGCTGTTCATACATCAGAGTATGAAATTTAAAATCAAATTAAAGTATGCATGAACAAATCCTTCATGATATGATCTTCAGCTCCATGAGGCAATATTTCTGATACCAACATTGAATTTAATTACTTTTTAAAGGGTTCACTAGTACTGCCGAACCCAAAATTAACATCCAGCTATTAAGTTTTTTGCAGCTTTAAACCAGTTTGAGCTCTTTTTGGTGTTCCTGCCTGCACATACTGTAGACAGCACAATTGAATGTATACATAAGTGACTACCTGGACGTAACACAAAACCAAAAAAATATTGCTTCTGGTTAGAACGGTTTTAGTGTCTGAGAATCATGTCATTTTTTAATTGAGCACAGAGTTTGTTCAGGCAGGACACGAGGTCAAGCTCGGTTTACATCCCAGCTACATCAGCCGATCTCAAACAGCCAATCAACTGATGCTGATTGATGGAAGGGAGTCAGCTGATAGATCACATGATTCCTTTCTATGCAACCAATTGGTGAATCTCATTCAGGACGCCCTATTTAAACTGCTTTGACCTGCTTACTGTTGCTGCTTCCTCTGCCATCCACTTTGCAACCTGCCCCCACCCCAGCTCCTCCTTTTCATGTTGTGTTTGAGTTATCAATGTCATTTCTGTTTGTCATTGATGCTGCTCTGTTCTGTTCCCAAGGTTTCTTTGCTGCTGCTCTCCCTGCCTTAGGTTTTCCATATAGGCGCATGTAAGGGCAGGGAGGTTTGCTCTGTCTGCCTCAGGCTTTCCTTCTTTGTACGTGGAAGGGCAGAGAGGTGTGCTCTAAAGTGGTCCTGACTGAACTATGGTTTTTAGTCACACTAGCGGCATGTCTCTACAGATGGCAATATTGGTCTGTCAGTCGGTCCACCTGTTTGACCTGCTGATGTTGTTAGATAAAAGGTCAGGATATTCCAGTCTGGACCAAAGTTTTATCTTATACAGTGAAATATCTCAAGAAAATGATCTGGCACAAAATCTGGTAGGATGAATCTGAATGACTTTGGTGATGTCAGTTCTCTAGTAGTGCTCCACCAGGGGGGGGGGACCAAGTCACTGTCAAAACGAGTAAATCATACTGAAACTGTAAAAGTAGGGGGAGAGAGGAAATAACTCCCCTTGGATGAGTATATTGTCACTCAATCACATACAGAACAGCAAGTCTCCTCCAACGTGATCTAGAATTCATGATAAGCACTTTTTTGGTGGTTTATCCCCACAAGAGCAAATTAACGTAAAGTAAAAGTTTTCAGACAGGACTGCAGGAAACTGGGGTCAGGCATTTCTGCAAAGTCAGGGCTCGCTGACTAATTAATGAGTAACAAAAGCTGAGCCATACATCTATACTACAGAGAAGACTTCAGGGAAAATGTAAATGATGTGCAAGTGAAGGGCTGTAGTATGATAGCTCTGTCAAGTAATCGGATGGAGATGTATTTTCTCAGACAACACATTAAGCCACATCACCTGCAGATATCAGATCCTGTTTCACCACAGAGCTTAATGGGAGATGGTAATTGCACTAAATCGTACAAAGTCTGGATGAATTATTGCAATTTGAAGTGCTATTTATTCACTGCCATGTCACCCATTCACAGAGGAGAGCCAGTCTTGTTACTCAAGTTAACAGGAAAGATGTTTTTAGATGTCAAAAAAGAAAATGAAATTTACTCACCTCCAGTAAGCCTCTATCTCTCTGAGACTTAGACATTTCCATCAAAATACACTCTTCTATTAAAGATGTCATCCATTCAAGTGACTTTTCGGTCAATTGCTCTGCATGCCAGATGACATGATACATCAAACAATGAAATAGTTATAATTAATGACTGATCACAGCTTGAAATACTTTCTCTACTTCCTTTGCCCTCCGTTACATTTGACTTTACAGTGTCTAATATCTCCATGTCTGCCTAAAAATAGGCACTCCATTGTAAATATTCATCAATACAATACATATTAACTTAAGAATATTAACTTTGGGGATGTGCCCATTTATGGAGCCATTCATTATTCTGACATAACTGCTCATTTATCCGTTTTAAGATAAATGTCTTTGTAAATTAATGTCAAATGGGTGACATTTCATTAAGTGAATAGTAGCTAAATTATAGGCATATATTTAACACCTCTTTTATGTCCCTTCAAGCTACGAGGAAGTGTGAACAGTTTGCTCATTTTTCAGGGTGAAACTAAGGCCACTTGTATGAAAACTGGATGTGCAGAAGCTAATGTCAAAGCTATACACGCACGTTGTTCTTAACCAAATGCTGCTACATTTTACAATAATGGCTTTATTACTTTGAAGGAATATGTTTCAGAGAATACAGTTCGGCTGATGTTTTCCTTTAGAGCAAAGGTCTACGGTTGAATCCTATTTATGGTTACTTTCATTTCCAGTGACCACTGCAGCACTGGTGATATAAATCAGCTGAAAATAGCTTTTCACATATAGAGATCTACAGTAGATGAGCAGCCCTACTCTGGATTACCATGGCTGGATTATGATTCATTACAGGACAGTGGCCCCTTAGGACAAAATACATGCAAGCGCAAAAACATAGACTGAAGTAATGCACTCCAAATCAAGAAATTAGATCAAAACCAAATAACTCTGCACATGTTTGATTTCCTATACTTAACTCATATTTCCTACTAGGCTGAACGCTTTAGTCCAGTCCTGCATGTGATCTGCTTCACATGTTGAGCCACAATCCCCATTAGGATCCTCAGCTTGGCAGCGGCCATAATAAGAAGTATCCTTCTTGAAGAATTAACTAGTGTGCTTAAATGGAAAGATATCAAGGTACTCTCCAACATCATCTCATAATTTATATGTTTCATCATGTTGAAGCTCTTGTCTGACATTACTCGTCTCTTGGCTCCGACTTGTTCAGGATAACTGTCAGCGATGCCACTTCTTTATCTGTGCCCATGAACAGCCTTGAAACAAATGAAACAGCACCATTAAGACCAATGCCAATTAAAGATGTGAAAGATTTAGTATTTTTCTGATAAAAGTCTAAGTGTTGCAGTGAAGTTCCAGATAGCATACAGGGTTGGAAAGTAATCCCCAAACTTTTGAGGCTTATCTTCTCTCCAGGGATCTACACTGTATGGGATCAAAGTCAAGCAGAGGTTTTATACATAACTGTGTAATTATTTCATCCTTTCTTGCCTTTGCTCTCTCTGTCCCCTCTGTTTCTCTCCTCACCTCTCATTCTGCTGCATTATCCTCCACCTTCTGACAATTTATGAATTTTTAATCCCCACCACCCATGACTGTTCTGCAGATATATGTGCTGACATCATAATTCTTATTTTAGCTCTAAAATGTACCTGAATAACATGAGAGCTGGGTGAGCAAACACAAGAGGATAATGTGCAACTGGAAGGATAAAATAGTATTTTAAAGTACATTTGACTATTTTAACTTTCTGTAAATATCATTCTGCTTCCTCCTTATTTCCAGTAAAATTACAGTCACAGCCAAAGCCAGCCAGGTGAGTCTCACCTGGAGCTTTCTAACACACCTTTTTTAAACAGCTATCCTCAACTCTCTGCTCTTAGTGAGGCCCCAGGGCCTTCAGCACGCTGTGAACACATAAATGTTCAGAGGCTGAGGAACCAGAGCGAAGAGGGTTCAGTCAGGCGGCAAGGTCACCCTGACCTCTGCCGAAGCAGGAAGTACACAAGGCCATCTGGGATACGCTGTCCTGTCTGTGGCAGTAATGGCAACTTGATGAATGATGGCACTAAGGGACACAGTGCATTTTTCAACCTTTTTATAACAACCTCACTTGCAGAGACAGGGGTTAAGAAAAGGAAGCCAGCTGTGTTGAGGGTACATGAATGACATGCCTGATGCTGGTGGACCTTTTTGTACCAATGACAACCTCAGCCTCTGCATGTGCACATCACAGCCAGCCGTAGGTAAGTTGCTTTCATGTGGCCATCTATCACAGGCATCCACAGGGACCCAGCCCACTGAAAATTGGGCTAACAGAGACTGTTAACCCCATTTAAACAGTGCCAAACGTTTTAAGAACTAACTTTACCTAAGGCAAAAACCAAACTGGGGTAACGGAGGCTACAAGTGGAGGAACAGCTTCAGTCATCTCAATTTATGGAAATCCTATATTTTTCTATCACTTATAGTTGCCTTAAAACAGTTTTGTTGTTTTTGTTTTTTACATTTATTGCTATCATGCTGGTCTTGTTTTTTTTTTCTTTACCTTCTTCCAATTTTCCTTTCTGGACTTCTTTATTACGATTCCATAGACTGTACAAAGTGATGGTGATGGGGATGGATAGTTACCATAATGTGACCTACTGGTTTGTGGACTCCCGCTTTGAAGCCTTGAGTTTGGCATTTTGGCCGTTGCCATCTTGTTTTTTTTTTTTTTGGAGCCAGAAGTGGATATATTTGACCAGAGGGTGGAGCAGTGGATGAGTGAGGGGTAAATCTGACTGAAAGACTATAGCGACGCCTCGTAGACAGTCAGTCAATCAATATGAGTTATATACAAATTCCCCCCCTGTGCAGCTTACATGAATGTTGACATTAGCGTCAGAGACCTTAACTGTTTTTTGTACCAGGCTGTAAGCGTGTATTTCTGCTGTAAAGTTGAACATTATAACATGGGGGTCTATAAGGATTAACTCACTTCTGATGCGAGCCTCGAGAGGCCATTCAAAGAACTGTAGTTGTTGGCACCTCAAGGTTAGCTTCAGTTTTCAGCCTTCAAGGTTGCTGCTTGTGTAATACATGTTTTCAGACTTCAAGGCTACGATGAGTAATCCTTCTTTCTCCAATAGATCAATCAAGTCATTGTATGATCTATAAAACCTAAGAAAATAGTGTGAAATGGAATTTCTTAGAGCCCGAGGTGATGTCTTCAAATTGCCACTCTTGTCAGACCAACAGTCAAAAATCCAAAATATGCTCAGTTTCTTTTAAAATAAGAAAAAGAAAAGCAGTAAAGTATGAGCTTTGAGAGGATGAAACCATAAAATTTTTAGTATTTTTGTTCTGATTAACACTGTTAAAACTGCATGAATCTGTTTTAAATTCTTACTGCAGTACAATGGCTCAAACACACAGACACAGGCCGCTTGAGAGAGGTGGCACCCTGCCTTCAAAAACACATTGTCTCACATAAAAAGGTCACATTTTCACTATTGATTCTGCACAAGTAATCCTAAATACCTCCTATCAAAGTCCTGATATGTCTGAACATATGGTCATGCTCTTCTAGTTGGAAGAGTTCAGAGTGAGGGTTTTGGCATGCGCAGCAGTGTGTGTGTGATGAGTGTGTGGAGTCACTGTTGGGCTGCCGCAGAGCTTGGCCAAACACCAGCTTGACGACAGCAGCTGGAGAGTAGTGATGTAATAATCTTGTTGCCATGGAGACCTGTGGTTCCCCAGCATCTCCAAAAATCCAAGGGCGGTGGAAAGTCACTAGGCTGGCTGGCTGGGACGTAGTACTGCTGTGACAAGATGACACACGGCCTCTAGTGCAGGGACGTCTGACTTCACTCGCTTCTCGTCAGGCTAATGTGTGCAGCATAACAATAGCCTGTTATAGGGCTGATTTTTAAACAGTACTAGAGGTATGATAGAATACACATTGTCATGATACTCTTACATACTGGTGGGACAGTTCACCTTCACCCAAAAAACCTGGTCATATAGATGCAACCTCTAGTGGCCATAGTACAACGGTTGCAAAAGAGGAAGTCAGGTGATGTAGTATAGAGAACAACAAAGTCTGTGCAGGGAGGAGGTCAGGGTGGTGGACATGTGAAAGAAACACAGGATTTTGACTACGGCTGAGTACTCCATACCCTTATAAAGATAAAGGTATCAACCAAAAAAACACAGTGCCAAAGGGTATTTAAATGTCTCCAGTTAAACAATACCTGCATTCCATTCTTTTTGCATCAGTGGTCTGATATTGGACTGTCCCGACTCTGCACTGGATCGGCAAACTTTCTGTTGCTGCCATCTCCAGAGCTGCTCTCCTGCCAGCGAACAGTCAGTTCAATGTGTGCCCTGTTAGCACATGCTAATACAGCAGCAGCGGCTAAGATTCAACACCAAGCTGTTCAACGGCCCCAATACTCATACCAACACCTAGCAGCAGCTGCAACCCAAGCAGTCGGAGGTGTGGCGAAATCGAGAGTGGTGTATTTGATGAAGTTGACAGTTGCCAAAACGTTAGAAAGTCTGACTAATTCATTCACATCATGGGTTTCGAATGACACTCTATTGGTATCAGTCTCACTTACGGGTACTGGCATTGGTATTGGTAAGTACTGTAATTTTTTAATTGATACCCAGTCTCAACCCTGAGGACCGCTGTTTGTGTCCTGTGTGAAATCAAAAGTGAACGTAACAACTCAAACTATTATCTTTTGCAGATCTAACCATGTGTGACCTTTAGTATGTGTGCCTGTCGCTGGTACTCTCCAACGGCCTTTTATGTTGTTTTGGGAGTCACTGGCAAATGACCTATTCTGTTGCTATGGTATGAGGGTGTGTTTTAGGAGGACCAACACATTAAAATGCAGCCCTTAAGCTTCATGAGAACGGCACAAGAAGAAGACGTATTTTCATTTAAGATTTAGCCCTTCAAGCTAAATCACCATGACCTTGTCAGCTTTAGCCATGTTGTCAAACAGCTGTGTTGGGATTGCCTAAATCCTCAGCCAGAGTAGTCAGTAAGTAAATCTTCCAATCAAACAGATGCATGGAACTCGGTTACAGGACAGTGGTCAGGGAAAATAGAAAAACCTGCATTTCAAATGAGTCTCCGCTGTCTTTCATCACATTAGTCATGTAGTGAAAATGTAGAAGTTTTCACAGTGAACTCGCAACAGCAACCTGACTATTATGTGCCCCTCTGAGTCAGTATTCACCTCTAATTGAGGCAGAAATCCTCTTCATTCTTTTGATATAGATGATTTGAGATCCAGATGAGGCTCTGGAGAGAGACAGGGAAATAAAGGACTGAAATATTGGCTGAGACACTGTGAGAAAGAAAGCAACAGGAAACAAAGGAAGGGAAGAGAAAGGAACGCTCAGTAGTTCGCATCTCATCATCAGTTAAAGCCTAGGGATTGTCTCAAAACATGGAAATGAAGTGGTGCCCTTGCCTTGATGTCTGAGGCCCAGAAATGAAGCGCAGGGATCTAATTAGATGCCTGTTTATATTAGAAATAAGTTGCATGTGAAACAATTTCAGATGACAAAAATGCTTTGAAGGGTAATTTTTAAAAATAAGTTACAATATAAAGCTACAGTTCCACTATGCTGAAGACTGCAAGTTTAATAGTTAGGTTTCCACTCACATTCACATTTATACAACCTGGAAACATCCCACCAGTGCCCTAGCAAAAACAGGAACACCATGGTGCAGCAAGTCAACAGGTCGGCAAAGCAAATCGAGTATATGATATACAGCACCAGGTGAAGTTAAACTGCTGCCCTGGATGGATTCAGGAGCCTTTAGGGCGTTATTTCACTTGATTCCGCACCTTGAAGAGCCAACCTCTCTCAGCTATAATTTACTGGAGTTAATATTTTCTTGTGTGGATGTGGGACATAGAGGTCTGAGTGTTTTTCTCCCTCAACAATAAGTTTCTCTTCATCCATCCTGACAGCGACAAATTCATGGAAGATGCACTTTCACTTAAGAGGAAGAAGTTAAGTTTTTCTTAGGATGTGTACTTCGATTAAGCAATATTTAAGTCACAATGACATTAAAACCTATTTTTAAGTAAAACAGTTAAAGAAAAACTGAAATTGGAAAACAGAATCAGGAAACACCTCCAGACCCAGCTGCCCATACCACTTTGCATCACTATTGGTTATGCACCTACTAAATTAATAACATGCAAATTACTTAACATCCTCAAATGAAGAAAGTGCAGTCTGAATGATTCCTGGGCCTGCCTTGCAAACCCCTAACTAAAAAAGATAATGCATTATTTTACAGATGGTACACGGCCCTGAAAACAAATTTTCCTTATCAGCCTCTTACTGTACATAAGTGAAGGAATTCTAAATGAACAGACTGTATTCTTCAAAAGGTAAGAGCTCTGTTTTATTCATTAGATATTTCTGTTTTTGTCTATGCTTATGTCATTGGTTTTAAGTGGGCAGGGCTTAATTGTAAAAAGGCGTTCTCTTGCTCCTTGCACCAAATAGAGTTTAGCAACACTTTAATCACGTTGCGATGGCAGGAGTGGTTTGCTCATGTTGTCAGCACTGTCAGTCAAATGTGGTCAAATTAAACTGGTACAGTCCTGGGTTTTGGAGTCTAAAACTCAGGATACAGAGAAAAAACCCAAATGCAGCTGAAAACCAGATTTTAGAACTAGATGAATAAAGGATGAAAGATCCTCTCAGTGAGTTTAAAACCCTCAAAAGACTGTAAAATGAGCTAAGGTAGCCGCTCATTAGAAAGGTGACTGTCTGCACCTTCTGGCTCTCTCCTTTCTTAAAAGTCAGATTCCTACAAAAGACAGACAGATCTCATCAGGGCTGAGTGCCAACCTAACCAATTAAGATTTTTTGGTGATGTCCAAATCCACTTTTCATACTGTGACGATTGGAGTTGCAGCAATTGATGAAAAATGTCCCTGAAATAGATTCATTGCCCGCTGAGGTGCTGATGACAGAAGGCATGGCCTAAAATTGTTTTTTGTACTTCTCAGTGAATGTCTACGCCCTCACATGTGTGTAGTAGGGTTGGGTATTGCACTCTATACTTTTAAGGGTACCAACCAAAACGCTCCTACTGAGTACTGATTCACAAGCGTTAAATCCATCAGTGCCAAATGTTGGTACCTGAGCACGCCCGGGTGAGAAGCATCATTCATTCCTTAATTTTTCTGTAACCCCTCGCGCGGGGGTGGGGGGTGGGGGGGGCTGGAGTC
>JAPZEB010000001.1:28103363-28115102 GCA_029783705.1 Chaetodon striatus
CCGTGACCCGGATTCGAACCGGGGTTGCTGCGGCCACAACGCAGAGTACTAACCACTATACGATCACGGCGAGCTACGATGAGCTGGTGTGTGAGGAGCAGTCACAGCGCGGTGTGTTGAATAGAGTGAGCCCTCGGCAGGCATGTTAGATGAGGAAGTGGTGATACACGGACATTACCCTCCTCTCGTACTGCGTGTTGTTCCTCTCGTGGACACTGACACAGAGCCTACACACACATCTTCACTCAACAATCTGCACACGACCACCTTTTATTTTTAAAATAATAATCTTTAACCGAGGTAACTTGTATGTTATTTGCACAGAGTGCCATCTGGTGTACAAAGTGACAAACTGCCGGGGCTACATGTGGCTCTTCGCTGCTCTTCTCTGATTGGCTGTTTCGCTGATGACGTAGAGGCGCTTCCCGTTTTGTAACACAGACCAACGTGCAGGTTACCAAACAAATCTGTTAGACAACACAGGATCGACCGAGCAGGATCAGACGTGTTTGGAGCCACAGTAAAGGTAAGTCTGCAACACAGCTGTGCACACCTGAGCATGCAATTCATTGATGATGTAACATCTTGTTAACAAATCTTTGCATCGTTTCTGCAACTGTGTCGTCTTGTGGGTCTGAGTGGGAGCTGCATGAGTTAGAGTCGATGCCCAGAACTTGGACATATATTCATTTCAAGCAGTTCTGTGAAACTTAATGGAGTTTCTTTTAAGATTATAGCTCATATTGTTACATTTGCCACAGTTTGAACATGCACGACACTTTGTGTACCACTTCCTTGAACATCCAGCTTTAACCCAGTTCATGTTTACATAACCTCCTGAGACCCTAGCTTTTATTTGGTATGCATTTTTCTTTTTTATTTCTCAGAGCTATTTGGGAATGTAGAACCTGATGAGTATTAAAAACTAAGCATTGTCTTTGAGCAGTAAGTAGTTTTGGGGAAAAAAGATGTCGTCATATGGGGACAATAGGTTTACTTTTAATAGTCCTAGGTGTGTAGTAAATTAAAGAACTGTTGAAATTATTTCAATACCTGAACATTGTTGTGCAGGAACAGTACAAAACAAAAAGTCACAGTGTCCTTAAACAAGACGATAATTTAGTCCTAATGTACTCACACAAGTACTTCCCAATTAATGGCATTTTAGCTTGTTGCTGTTGCTGAAATTGGTCAAATTTGTCTGCCATGTCAAACTACAGACATTATGTAGCACAAATAATTTAGTTTCATCCACAATATTTGATCAGATTTTGTACCTTGTCCATTGTTGTGTTGAAATCAGCTGTAGACTAAGCATGAAAGTGTCCTCAAGTGAGGACATGTTAAGCAGAATAAAGTATAAGGTGCAGGAAACTCGAAACATGGTGTTCTCACATGAGGACGCAGGGTCTCAGGAGGATATAAATGTCAATGTAACCATGCCCATATACCTGCTTTAGGGCGTATTGTGGAATAAAGAAAAGTCTATGTGTGTTCACAGGTGAACAGACATGGCACACACATGTATCCACTGGTTCCGTAAGGGTCTGAGGTTGCACGACAACCCAGCACTCGTGGCTGCTCTGAGGGACTGTAAGGAGCTGTACCCTGTGTTCATCGTGGACCCTCACCTCCATAACAAAACCCTTATGAGTATAAACCGTTGGAGGTTTCTTGTCGGAGCTCTCAAAGACCTGGACTGCAGCCTCAGGAAACTCAACTCCAGGTAGAGACACAGGGACAGCATTCAGAAGCACTGACTATTAAGAAAGTGTGTAATGCTATCTTGTCATATTGTCATACTGTGGTGTGTTTGACTTCTTTCAGGCTGTTTGTTGTGAGAGGGAAGCCCGAGGAAGTGTTCCCCAAGCTGTTCGACACATGGAAAGTCACAAAGATGACCTATGAGTACGACACCGAGCCCTACAGTCTGAGCCGGGACAAAACAGTGACCACGCTGGCCGAAGAGCATGGAGTCGAAGTCATTTACAAAGTCTCACACACTCTTTATGATATAGACAGGTACTGCTGAACATAGACACACAGTGGAGCATTCACACATTGTTTCCTTACAGTTTAAAATCCTGTGAAAGTGTTACTGTCATCGCCTGTCATGTCTTCACAGGATAATTGAGGAAAACAACGGGAAGGCTCCCCTTACTTACAACCGTATGCAGGCAATAGTGAAGACTATTGGGCCGCCTAAGAAACCGATTGCTGCTCCAACCATGGAAGATATGAAGGGTACTACAAGCAACTATAAAGTATGAAAAGCTAGCACACAAGTGTGAGACTTAAACAGTGGTTAATTAAATTATATTTCTTCTGTTGCAGATGTGAAGACGCCTTGTTCAGAAAACCATGAGAAGAAATATGGGATCCCTCCGCTGGAGGAGCTCGGCCACTCAGACACTGCAGCTCTGGGAGAGGCGCCGTTCCCGGGAGGAGAGCAGGAGGCTTTGAGGAGACTAGACCAACATATGGAGAGAACGGTATTGCAATTTCATTCACATGTAGACATGACATTGTCTCAGAAAAGAGAGCACAGGGCACAACCTAACACATTTTAGTTTTGGCTAAATGTTATAACTGTTTGAGATCTTTTTTTTTTTGTTTTAGTCTAACAACATGCTCTGCTGAACCCAATCCTGAAAAGCAGGGGTTCCAGGTTGATTTACATTGCTTCATCTGTTATGTTTTGTTTTTTACTTTAGGGGTGGGTGTGTAGCTTTGAGAAGCCGCAGACGTCTCCAAACTCTCTGAGCCCCAGCACCACTGTCCTCAGTCCGTATGTGACTTTTGGCTGCCTGTCTGCACGCACCTTCTGGTGGAGGCTGACAAACGTCTATCAGGGGGTGAGTGCCAACGACACAGCACAGGTTTTGTAGGTAGCACAGTATGCTACGCTATGAATACATTCCTCAATGTTCAGTGCATTTTAACAGAATGAAAGAAATAATAATGAGATGATTTAAGCTCGTCTGACTTTTGTGTATTTGTGGCATTTGCAGAAGAAGCACTCAGATCCTCCAGTGTCTCTCCATGGCCAGTTGCTGTGGAGAGAGTTCTTCTACACTGCTAGTGTGGGTATCCCTAACTTTAACAAGATGAAGGGCAACCCTGTGTGTACCCAGGTGGATTGGGATACAAACCCCGAATTTCTGGCTGCATGGAGAGAGGTATGGAGTCCTTTTAAATTAAGTAGAAATATAAATGATGGCAAAGAAGGGAAATCATGCTGTCAGGAAAAAAAAATATTTTATGATAATTCAGTAGCTTCACAGTTAATTAAAGATCATTTAATGTCCTGGATCATAAATATTTCTTGTCAAACTGTATATTCTATATTTCCCATAAGGCTCGGACTGGATTCCCCTTCATCGATGCCATCATGACTCAGCTGAGGCAGGAGGGCTGGATCCATCACTTAGCCAGACACGCTGTCGCTTGTTTTCTCACCAGGGGAGACCTGTGGATCAGCTGGGAAGAGGGGCAGAAGGTGTGAAATGAAGTTGCCTTTATCGCTGCTTTAGATTAGGTTAAGCACAATGCCGTCTTTACCAAAGAACCAGCTCTAAACCCATCCAGGCCCACAGCACGTGTGCATGTGGAGTTTAGAGTATTAGGTTGATAGCTGCAATGTAATACCACACTGTGTTCAGGTCATGATCAAATGGCCTCACTAAAGGATTTTTCTCTATCAGGACAGTATTTTTTTTTTTACTAATGAGACAAACCTAACATATGGACATCACATCTACTGTATCTAGTTGCATTGTGGGTAATGTAGATGCCAGGTTTTGACAAGGAAAAAGAGTGTATGAAACTAGAACAACTTTATTTTGCTGCATGGATTTTGATGCCGTTTTTAAGCTGTCCAGTGTGAGTATGTCAGTGTGACATGAGTGTAATCCTAAATCTGCAGAATACTCTTTTAACATTTGTGTCACTGCTCCTGAAGGTGTTTGAGGAGCTTTTATTGGATGGCGACTGGGCTCTGAATGCTGGGAACTGGCAGTGGCTTTCAGCTAGTACCTTCTTCCACCAGTTCTTCAGGGTCTACTCCCCTGTTGCATTTGGCAAGAAGACAGACAAAAATGGAGACTACATCAAGTAAGATCACAAACCTAACAAGCTCAAGTTATCACAAATGGTACATGTGTTATATGGAGTATGTAGAAAACATATCGCAGTCAATGGTTGATCTTGTAGAAGGCCTAAAGGCCGAAACGTCATCATCAAAATAAAAAAAATGCACATGGAGCCAGAGTGTGAGACACTTGTTTCTGTAATCAAGTCTACTTTCAGTGATCAGCACCTCACTTCATCTCCCGATGTGTGTTACTTTTTATATATTTAAAATGTGAAGTAATTTTGCCTCCATTCTACCTTATAGAAAATACCTTCCTCTTCTGAAGAAGTTCCCAGCTCAGTATATCTATGAGCCTTGGAAAGCTCCACGCAGTGTCCAGCAGGCAGCGGGATGCATTGTGGGTAAAGACTACCCGCATCCTATTGTCCAGCATGAAGTGATCAGCAAGAAGAACATCCAGAGGATGAAGCTAGCTTATGCCAAGAGGTCCGCCAACCCTGCTGAATCACCCAACAATTCACCCAGCAAAAAGCAAGGTATTGCGAGAAGCTTTCACATTTACGAGACGTTTATCTGTTTCTATCTTTGTCATGTTCACAAAAAATCCCCCCTCTTTAAAACTTCTTTTCATTGTGTTTGTTCCAGGCGTAAAGCGCAAGGCTTCATCTGTCGTTGACATGCTGATGAAGAAAGACAAAAGAACGTAAGGGTACAGAAATGGATGCAACTGGACTGGAAGTTTAATAGGCTTGTCTCACTTGCATTTGCAGGCAGTCTACTAAGTCTTTTTTTATTACACCTTTTTATGGTTACCATTTTATATTTTGAGTGCTGTTTTTATTTTTACTTTTCATATTTTATCTATTTCAAAATATCTTGATGAAGATTATGCTGCATTTTTACAAAGATCGATGGTCTCATCTCGTTTGCAGGTGACAGTTTGTATTGAGACAGGAAGTGTCTCATTCATAAGTTTGCCTTTTTATCATGTTATTGTATCTGAAATGAAAAAAATGCCTTACTGATGCACCTTAGACATTGAACGTTTATTTTTACTCTTGGCATTGTATGAATACTCAGATGTTAATCTCCAATTCATTAAAACAGTTAGAAATATGCGAAACATGCTCCAAGTGATGTGATGTTTTGTGTTTTTAGCTTAATATTGTCAGTGTCTACGACAGTGATTTTCAGGAGCTGTTTTCCTGCATGATGATAACATTAAAAAGGAGGTGTATCTTTTTTCATCTCAGAACTGCAAACAGCTTTTGAGCTCTTATTCTCACCACTAGAGGGCACTGTAATTCCATCTGCAGAACAATCTCACTTTGTTCTGCAGTTACACTGTACATCATTTATAAAATGAATTAGTCAAGTTTAAGGGACTATAATCTAGTATTAGAATATTTCTGAATATATTTGTAGGTAAAATAAAATAAGGTGTTGACTCTAATGATATTTTGCACACACTAAGCAGCTGTGCTCAACACTGAGTGGCAGACAATTTATACTAAAACTATGTGCAGAAAAGCACCAGGACAATGAAATTACAAGCCTGTAAGAGTAAAATTTTGGGAGGAACACAGGGGAAATATCCCACTTAAGAGTTAGAGGTTGTGCATCTGCCCTCCCCCAACAGAAAAGGTACAAAGTCGTGCAGAAAAATCACCAGAAACCAGGAAATTAAGTGTTAAGTTCTCAAAATTTACAGGTGGAGGACTCCCAAACCTGTGTCCCCCCCCAATGTTGAAACGAAATCTACACTCTTGTGTGTCAGTCTAATGAAATCGAAATAGATACTGTTTTTGCAATAAATGCATAATGTCATTCATTTGCTTCTAGTGAGAAATTCAATATTCAGCATCTTCATTCCTGATGTAATTTATCCCATATGTCATCATGGCCATTAAGTCTAATTAGGAGTATGCTGTCATATGAACTAAGGCTCATTAGTCCATATAGGACAACATACTGCATGTTTATGGTCTGTGCATGCGATTGGCTAAAGGAAGTGTGAGCAGTGCAGTGCTACGTAAAGCCCTGATGAGTGTGTGTGAGAGTGTGGGGCACACAGCTGTCCTTGGAGGTCAAGTCTTCTCCTGTTTCTGCTTCCTTGGAGCTGACACTGGTGTGAATATCCAGAAGATGATGTCACAGCCTCAACAGCGGGCCAGACGGCTGTACAAAGCCAAGCTCAGTTTCCACAGAGACCTGTCAAACATCAAAACAACCCACTGTCCAACTGTGCGTGTGTGTGGGAGGGTGTTGGGGGGTACACTTGGCACCAGGTCGCCCTGCAAATAAAATGGCCAGAGCCACAGGTCTGACTGAACTGAAAACACTTAGATTCATTTATTTTTCTCCAATAGTGACTGTTGCAAGACACAGTGGTCTTAAAGTCAGTATACCAATATGTATTCTGCAATTTCAGTCCCCTAGCTATGTTAAATTGGCCCCGTCCCCTGAGAGATTCATTAATCTGTGATCAAAATCCCATTTATATCTGCCTCCACCCCTGTTTGTCCACTGGTGTGCCCCTCTCCCCGTCTATCCATGTCGACACCTCACAACTCACACCATCTTGGATCTGAGTGCTGTAATATCCCAGTTGGATTAGAACAGCCTGTTCCCATGCAGCTGGCGTTTCATGAAGCTTAAATAGTAGTGATTTATCTCAGGAGTTTATTTGCTCCACGGTAGGGGTGTAAGAAAATATTGATACACTTGAGTATTGAGATATTACATTTTATGATATTGATTCTCAGAAACGCTGTATTGATTTTAATTCTTTACAAGCAAAAATCTGTGGCAAGCGTTCATTTTGTGTTGTGTTACAACATGCAAGGATCCTGCACGTACTTTTATTTATGTATTGTTGATGTATTAATCCATTGCTCAGACTGCACGTAAAAAGTAGTGCTATGATATTGGATGATGCAGGGACTGTGATCAATACAAATACAGATCCAACGTGTCTGATTACATAAAACAGTAAACTTTTTACACAGATTTTATGCATATGGTGGTGTTTTCTTTATACTGTGATAGTTTTGCTAAAATTAGATAGTAAAAAGATCCCTACATATATATGTATATATATATATATGTATATATAAAACAATATATTGAATTGCAACCTCTGTATCATGATACATATCATATCACCAGATTCTTGCCAGTGCGCAGCCCCACTCCACAGGCAGCAACATCAAACTGTTAATTCCCACTTTCAACAGCACCAGCTTTGATAGTTTGAAAAACGGGAGAAGATCCAGACTGGCTACAACAATAGGGAAAGGGTTCTTTACAGTTCATTAGGGGCATCATTTATAATAAATGTTTTTCATCAACTGGCATAACACAATAATATGAATGCACTCAACCATCTGATGAGCCAACAGAACCAAACAAGAGGACAGAGGACATGCCCATCCCGATTTTATGGTTTGATGTTATCTGACAAACAATAGAGACTCTTAGAGCTCCATCAGTCAACACGTGCACCTGTTGTGAGGCTACTTTCCCGGTGAGAAGTGACAGAACGCACCTGTTCATAACAAAAACATTGTGACTGTTTAATTGCACAGAAACATTAAACTACATTGACATTTATTTTGGCTGACATTGCGCGTGAGTCAAGGACATAATGGTTTGTGGAGGCTGAATGCAGGTGTTCTTCGATGGCCAGATTAGGCTAAATCTAACCAAAAAGAATGATTTCTATTCACATATTTTTGCTTTCAGTCGTACTTATGACATTATAACCGAAGAAAGAGCGAGGGACAAGAGGAAGGTGTGAGTGAAAGGTTCATGAGTACACACTGAAAGGTCACTATTTATTGGACGTCTATGAAGCTGGCAAATAAATACCACAGTGAAACTGAAGAGCTGACAGTTGTCCAACCTGCCTCATACCTTTTGGTCTATCCCTATCTCCTCTGGCACACACACATGCACACAAACACACACACACACACACACACACACACACACTGACCTCAGCATACATCCTGAACAACAACAGTGCTCTAGACCTGGGCTTGTCCATTACCACTCAGGTTCTAATGACTGAGAGTAATAATTTACATTTGCCCTGCACTGACCTCCTTCTATTTCTGATAGTGCACAATTATGTTTGCAAATCACAGATAATGGTATCAACAAAGCCAGAGGTAGTGATCTCAGTGATCATCATCTGTAGCCCTGGTCAATAAATCTGCCAGACTAAGCCACAACAGGATTTTGAGACGTGCTATACATAGCAAAGTATGAGGCAATGGGCACGCAATGCTGAAATCATGCCCCCAACAGACCCCGACTGATTTCATATTTTGAGAGGAATTGTTAAAACATCGATGTAATTGGCATTATGTTACGTGGTTTGCCAAAATACATAGAAACAAAACTTCCTGGAGAAGTCACATTTGGATGTCTGTCAAAGTAGGAACATCTGAAAGATCTTTCAATTCATTGGTCCTATTTTGTACGAGCAGAGATGCTGGTCTTTTCCAGATTCTGCATAACAACATAACAGCACATTTTTCATTGTATATACAATTGAGCATTAGGAAATCCCTCTCCAGCCGTCAGCAGTTGGGTAACATGCTTAAGTGGGATTCACTGTCAAATCAAGTCACATGACAGAGTCTCCCAGCCTCTGTGTTTCCACACCCCACTGTGCTTTGATCTCTCTGTACACACCCCGTCTAGAATATTTAGTCCGTGCTGAGGCAACTGTGTTTTCCAGCCCTCATAGAGGACTGGCACCCAGTCACACACGAGGGTCCGCTGCCCATACACATCTATCACTGCAGTATGTATATGCGTGTATGTGTGTGTGTATGGGACTCGCTCATGGAATCCATCCTGAAATATTAAACTGTTTGTCCATTTTTAGGGGTTACCTCTGTCATGTTGTCATAAGAATATTTACATGTAGTTTGCATTGTTTTCTCATTCTGAAATAAAATTCTTTGGTTAATCTTGGTCGTTAAGTTGAGTCAGTGTGTCACCGCCCTGGCAAGAAGGATGGAAAGTGCGGGACTTAGAGGACCATGATGGATGGATGGAACAAAAAAAATGGAAATAGCTAGACGGCACATAGGCATGTGTAACATTACGAGCATACAAGGTAACATGAGAGAAAATTCGTATTGATAGCTTTGAACTTTATTTAAGGGGAACACACTCAGGAAGCTGTAATTCATAGTTGCACTGGCGCCAATTGTAATCAGTTCAAAGAAGATTTGTTTACAGTTTGTGTACCATGCAAAGAGGTTCAAGGTGAAAATCAAACATTCATAAAGGTGATTTTGAAAGCTTTTAGTTCTCCATCTTACAGGTTAATGAACTTTTAACTCTATTATGACTTGTTTGATGAGAAAAAAAATACACACACAAAGAAATTGCTAATCACTGATTTGTGTGTATGTGTGTGTGAAAGAAAGACAATACATGTGTATGTGCATGCTTGGGTAAAGATAAAAGCCTGTAGCTCTTTGGCAGCCAGTGGGATCTGCCTATATAAGGCTGTTCTATTCCTACTGCGTTTCCTCTGGGGATCCGGAGCAATTGTCGCTCACTAGACAATGCATGCCACAGAGCTTGTTAGGCCTCACCATTTTATATTCTAATATATATATAAAATGCACCTTTATCTTTCTTAAATCAAGATAATTCTAAACAACAACTGCGGAAAACAATTTTGGCAAAATAAAGGTAATTATACACACTTTTATATTTGGAAAGTAACCCTTGTGACTGACTGAGAGAACGTACTGCTCAGATTAATGTTAAAAGTGATGGCGTCATTCCCCTGAGTGACAGGCTCATCTGATTTTTACTACAGTCTGTACACAGAGCTGAAAAGTTTGAGGAGAAGAGCAGCCAACTACTGCCCACAGGAGTGTTTCCCCTCTTCTCTGAGCGCATGTAATCCATTGGAAACACAATAGAAAACCCTTCACCCTGTTTTTTTTAATTCCACTCCTCCTATTCAGGGAACTACCAAACTTGGGATGACCTTGTATTTGACGTGGACTTACTGTGGATTTCTCTTCTTTAAATTGATTTTTCTTGTTCCTGTACAGACCTTTAACTACATGGCTTTACTCTGTTTTTTTTAAAGCCGACATATTGTTTTTTTAATTAAATGGTCCACAGATAAGTTTTGGAAAGTGTGATGTGCTCTTGTGCCTATTTGCAGGCCAACTATAAATAGTCCAGCAGCCTACGCATGCTCATGTTTGATTGGAAATTGCAGTGCCTTAAGTCAGTGCTGTGGGGTGTCTGTCAAAGGAGGGAGAGAAACTACTGAATGGTGAGTTAACTTTATAACATCGACTGCTGAATGCTGTTTATGTAAATATGAAATAGGGCAGCATGTAAAGAAGGTCTGTGTTAAATAGCATCTCTTGCTAATGTTCATGTTTTCACTCTGTTCTCTTTCAGCTTTCATTTATCTCTTTGGAAAACCAAATACACAAGTGACCACACAAACTTTTTTTTCTCCTGAAGAACTTTTCCTCCCGCCGAGTATTCCTTTATCTGGTGGGAAATGGGTTCACGCAGGACGATGACACGCGCCTCTTCTGGCAACGGAAGGTCCTTCAATGGGGAGGATATCAGTGGGAGTAGCCGGCCTAATGGCTGCAGCTACCTCTCTAACGTGAGGCCAGAGACCAGGTATGGGTTCAACACTAACCCAGTGTGCTGTATTACCTGTTTAAAATCACCGCAGGGCCCATGTTAGTCCACGGTCAAGATTGACCAAATCTGGGATGAACGTGTGAGGCATATTATTATTTTGTTTGTTGTCATGGTGACCACAGTTTAAATAAACTGTTGATTAGGAAAAGCATCTCAGTTATGCACCATGGGCCCCATTTCACATCAGGCAATAAACCAGCAGCAGCTTCTGCATGGAAAGATCTGTTCATGGAACAAGAGGTGTTGATTTTTACGTTCAAC
This sequence comes from Chaetodon striatus, assembly GCA_029783705.1. Classification (NCBI taxonomy): domain Eukaryota; kingdom Metazoa; phylum Chordata; class Actinopteri; order Chaetodontiformes; family Chaetodontidae; genus Chaetodon; species Chaetodon striatus. The sequence continues at coordinate 28,114,426 of JAPZEB010000001.1, forward strand.
TCTTGAGTGATACCGCAGTTCACAGGAGGAGGCTGCATATAATCTTTTAATATAAATACAAGTATTTTATCTTCACTCTAAAAATGGTTCATGGAGTTAGTGGATAACGCTTAAAATAAATATATAAATAATAAAGTTATTCATTAAAAAACACAACGTTTGTCACATTAAAGTGATCTAGTCAGTTGACAGCTTATTTTCATGAAGTTAACATTTTTGAGTTGGATGGAATTAAATAAATTAGAATGTCTTAAATAAAATAATTTGACCAGTAAATATCACCACAACCTTTGGATTAAATATTAAGTTGGTTCAACTTAATTAAGCTTTTTGAGATTAAACTTAAATATGTTGGTTGTACTAAACAAATAAAGTTTGTCAGATTATTAAAGACTATTAAATAATGCCAGAGTTGGAACTACTTAAAAAGATGCAGGCAAAGTCTTACCTTATTTTTTTTAAGTTGAACCAATGGATTCTTTTTTAGAGTGTTCTTCTAGCCCGTGATACTGGGCTTTCTTTACAACACCAGGTAACTATGGATGATTAAATAATTGTTTAACACTGCCCTGATTTTTTTCCCCTTACACCCTACCCTTAGAGTTATTTGATATAAGGATGATGTGCTGCATTGTTGGCTCCTAGGATTATAAAGAAAACTAGGTTATTGATTCTTT
>JAPZEB010000001.1:28142042-28153845 GCA_029783705.1 Chaetodon striatus
AACTGGATATGTAAAGCAAAATTAGATGAAATATCATGTCTTCTCATTACGTGATAGCGGTCAACAGAAAATACAGGCTCCCTACTGACCTTGATCCAAACAAAACTGATAACGGGCAGGTGCACAAAAAATATTAATTGCCCTCTACTGCTACACACCTGTGTCACACACACCTCCACACAGTTACCACCAGGAACTGAGTGATAGGCAGTCCTTTGGTACTATTAATAGGAAGAGCATTGAACACTTAGGTGTATGTTTGAGCAGATGTTCATCCCAGGAAGGTGTCGTCTGATTACTGAAGTTAGTTTTAGCTTTGTTTTTACCTGGGATTTCTAAGTTGACTACTGGAGCCCCATTACTTTCTGCTCTCTAATGTCTTATACATCCCATATGCCAGCAAATGTCATCTAAGTTGTTCACTCAGTGACGTAAGCTGCAGACCTTTGTGTACAGTAGGAAATGTTAGCAGTTACAGACTGACATATATAATGCATCAATGAAAGTAATTTTAACTGTAAGCACTTTGTATAATCTCCAGGTTTGTGCCATACATTGGAATTGTCACCATTCTCATGAATGATTACCCCAAGTTCAAAGTAAGTGGATCGACCCCATTGCCAGTCCAAGATGATAAGATTTGCTTAGTATTTAAGCTAATTTGTTAAATCTCCTGTGTTCTCATTATGCAGTACGCTGTTCTCTTCATGCTGGGTCTCTTTGTGTTGGTCCATCGGGAGTGAAAGAACCCAAACTTCAGGACTCAAGAAGGATAAACTACGTCCAGGAAACCTCAGTCATGCCTTTCAAAACAGAATTAAGTTAGATTTTGTCAAAACCCAACTGGCTTTTTTGTACCATTTGTTTGGACATTTTGTAGAAATGTGGATAGGGTGTTTACATTTGAAATATCCGAGCTTTAAAAATATTTTTGTGAGGGAACTAGGCTAGGTTTAGTTTGAAATCGATCTTTATTTGTAATCCTCAGAATGTGAAACAGCATTCATCAAGATAAATTAAGTCTTGTTTCTTTCCTGTTGAATCATTGTCTTCGACAAAATATGTGTGAAGTATTTTATGACAACTGAATATGAATGATATTAAATATGAAATCTGGTTACCATCCACTATGGATTATTTTAACTCTTTGTCTCATCTTCTTTTGGCCACTGTTCCACACCATCAGCCACTGCAGAGCATCTCTGTCCCGCAGTGGTGGAATTAAAAACATTTTTCTTGGGCGATCGGGCAGTAGAGATCCAGAAATGTCGAAGACATGTCACATTGGACTGTTTATTGTGCCTGCATCTGTTTTATTAATACACAGACTCAAATTAATTCTCATTAAAGTAGGTGTGTCTTCTGTCCAGTATTTGTTTTAGGGAGTAATAAGCAATATCTCCTCTGGAAATCTTTTTGAAAGACCTTTTTGCAGGAAAATTGTTACTAATCATATATAATGTTGAGCAATGTATTTTATGTGTAGTAAAATATATATATTCCTGTTTAATGTTTATTACTACCTGTTTTTCATTCATAAATCCAAATACTCTCTGAAACCAATGGAAACCTCTGTCAAATTAAGGTGAATTTGCAGAGCTGTGCCAGAAATAATTTGTTGCTCACACATTTTCTTGTAAATTAAATGGTGTAATGGCTTGTTTGATAACTTTCTTCTGTAAAGGTCATTGGTGTGGAGCACACACACACACACACTCACACACTGCCTCTTTTTTACGTGGGCTGAGTTTTTCATTAGTGCAGACATGCTTTGAGTGTTAGCCTTGTTGCTTTTCTCTGTGTTTATAGAATGTGAGCGCACTTGAAGTGTACTTGCAATCAAGGTGAATTCGGTTGAGGTCTTCCAACACAGTCGTGTAATCATACAGTAGTATGGATCCACTTGGAACTTTATTGGAGCACTTGAACTTTGACTGACATCGCATTTGGCTGCCGTCTTCACTAGACCTCCCAAGACCTTGATGGTGTTGCCTATTAAGTGGGGAGCTTTACCACTGTTACATTCAGCATTTTGCCACAAAAACATTTTACATGAGATAATCACACCTGGACTAAGAAATTGAACTCTGAGTTAGAGCAGTCTAATTATTACTATGTACTGTTCTGTTACTGGGATGGTGACAGTTGTGAGGGAGCATCTACTCTGTCAATTTTCCATTTTGGAATGACCCCATATAAACAAAACAACACTAAGTATCCCAAGAAATTAATTGTGCCCCTTGACACAGGAATTCATTGTTAAAACCTGAGATGGAAATTCATCTTTTCTTTTAAGTAAAATGCAGTGCTGCATAAAACCATGGCTGTCTCAGTTCATATAACCTGTGAACTTGGTGAGAGTGTTGCTGCGATGGTCGGACAGTCTTCTAATTAGACTGACATTCAGCTGTGCAGAATGTCTCAAATCACAAGTATGTGTGTGTGAAAGTCAAAGGTTACGAAAAGAACAAGATGCAAGCTGCAGCCCCTCCACTAAACTTGCAACTTTAGCACCCTGAAGTGACAAAGAGGCAGTCTGTCATATGAGCTCTAAATTAGCAGTGGGAATCAGCAGGTTTTCCTGTCCTCGGAGGACTGATGATGATCACAGCAGCATGCTGCAACTGGCCAAATGTCATGTTGCTCATTGTAGGGCCATGTCTGGCTCTAAGAGCTGGAGGGAGAGTGTGGGGGACCTGGGCAGGAAATTACTGTGTGCGTTGCTTTAGAATGAAGCATTAGCTATTACCTCTGGCCATTTTACACCCAACAGTGCACAACCTCCATGAAGCTTTTATTAATAGTTGCAGTACATAATACAATTAGATAGATAGATAGATAGATGGATGTTATTCCGGCCTTTAACAAGAGAAAGTAAAATCAAACCTCACTTAATCAAACCCTGTTGAACATTCACACACTGGTATATTGTTCCTCGTGTAATTGGGTGGCTGAGGAGACCGTTTTTCAGCAAACATTCACATCTACCCCGAGCAGACGATGAATCGTGCCGTGCGTAAAATACGCACAGCCAGAGGCGCGGTCCAACGAAACCTTGACAATGACTGGGCTGAGTACGCTTCGATTTATGCAGCTGGCTGATTCAAAAGTACACGCAACAAACAGAGCCCACCCCGCACAGGAGAGCCTTTAAAAGCAGGATGCGTCTGAGCGCTCCATGACCAACAGGAGACACTTGGAAATTTGCGCCCTGGAGGACAGTCCGCCGCTCCGCGCTGAAATGAGAGGGTTTACGCTGAATAATGTTTGCCAGTGTGGCTTATTTGCTTATCTTGTCTTCTTTTCTTTCATGTCTTTTACCGCCGCAGTCAGTTTTGACCTGACTGAGCTTAGGAATAAAGTTGCAAAAATTAAAGTGAATCCAAGAGGCAATCTTTGGGCTACAGGTAAGAATCACCGTCTGATCTAACAGCTTTATGGACCAGTCTGTCATGTTTAGATCGACTGGAATCCAATGAATCTAATTTCATATATTTCCTGTTTAATTTCTCTTTACATAATTACATTTTCTGCCTTTAACAATGTTGATTTTATCATGTCTCTAACAAGGTTTTCTCTCCTTCAGGTCGCACCTAATTTAAGTCTATATTTATGAGCGTTGTATTTGACTTGGCAGGACATTTCATGGGCAAGAAGAGCGTGATGGACACCCCCCTGCTGCCCTCAGCTGAGGGACAGGGCGTCGATGCGCTGGAAGTCAACCTGCCCGCGGAGCAGAGCGCTCTGGTGGAGCTTTTTCAAGAGTTCCTGCGGGTGGCGTTGCAAGCGCAGGTGGATACACAAGAGAGCCGCACGAAAAATCAGGTGAGCAGCTCTCATGTCCACTCCACACGTTTCATTTTTTCGTCACGCACAAAAATGACTGAAGCTCTGCTCCTTAATTTGATGTTATGGACTCTGTTTCAGGAGGCGGACATGTTGATGAAGATTTTAGAAAACTACATCCAAAGCAGAAAGTGATGAAGAAGATGTGTGGCACGCATGAACACGGATCCGAGGTCGCCTGGCCTCGTGGGTTCAAATAAATACATTAGACACAGTGTGCAGTCTCCTGCTCATCATGATTGTAATTTACTGTAACTGTACTGCAATACACGTAAAGGTTTTATCAATTTATTTTGATGATATTTCACATTGTCTTGTCGTTTAAAGTTATTTATATTAAATAAAATGATTATTTGCACTGCTGTGAGTTTGATCTGCGGCAGATGAATTATCACACTGCTGGAACATGTTTTTTTCACTGAAATCCTGTCAGCACACAGGATTACTTTATAATTGTCCTACACCACTGTGTTTCTTGAATGTCATGCCTCCAAAATGTAGGAAATAGAAAAGATCTTATTGGAAAGGTCACTGAAGTGAGAAAAGTATGACTCATTGAGACCTCAAAAGATGTAACAGTTAATTAATTATACATGTTGCTCTTGACTCTACAGTATTATCACTTTATTAATGAATCTATACAGAGGTCACAGGGGTCGTGTGACCTCCGCAGCCCTTATTTATAGACCCCACACTAACAACTGATTGTTCAGCATGAGTAGTCTTTTGCTGCTTTCGTGCTAAAGGCGTCTCCAAAATAACACTTACATAAATATAAATGTAGGCAGCTTATATAAATCACAGTTTCATGTTTCCTGAATATTTCGAAATGAAATCAATATTAACTTTTGTACTTTTCCTGTCCTTTGCATAAAGGGATGATCTGTTCTGTCGATCAATAGGCTACTGGTGAGGTGAGATGGCCCATGCTTTGCCTTGGGCTAATCCATTGTAGGCTATTTAAATATCTCTCCCACAATGCATAGTCTGTTGCTTTACATCAGTGTCAAGGTGAGGAATAATATGTTCTGTGTTCAGAGTGGTGGGAGGAAACATAGACTGTATGATCAGGTGAGGGAGATGAGAGTGGTGTAGATTTTTGGCCCAATAAATGACTTGAATAAGGAACATACATAGTTGCTATGAGGTACACCTATCTAAAACTTATGCAGCTTAAATACAGCAGTCCTACGTGAAGGTTCAAATGTTCAGCTCTTTTGAAAGTTTGTGGGGCTGTTGCATTGTATTGCCGTAAACAGAGGTGTTTCTAACAATTAGCCTACCCAATAAGGTCCTCACAGTCACCCAAATTGAAAATTAGCTTGATTCATTCATTTTAGCAAGGTGTACCGAGGTATTTCATATACATTTGCAACACGCAAATAGCCAGAGGGTTTCCACTATAGACCTATGTCTGGGTCAGTTGAAAATATTTTTTTTCTATAAACACTCATCTGAAGGTGTCATTATTTTGCCAAACACCAGCCTTGAGATCCTGGAACTTCCAGGTGCAGAACATTGTATATAAATAGGTTAGTAGGCTAGAAAATTGGGTACAATTTTGGTAAATAAGTCCCTAAGGAAAAGCATTCACACGTGCATTCAAAGCTTTGATGAGCAGAGCGAGTCGCTTCAAAACACATTCTTGAGTGTTCCCTCTGGGTAAAATGTCCTTTATATAAAAAAAGTGCAAACTGTTCCCCACTCTTTGCAGTGTTAACACTTCTTAAAGGCTACAATTCAGACCATTTTATTGTTTAATGATGAGATCATTTTACTGATGTCATATACACAAGATGTGCCAGTTTGTACTTTAATACAGAGAGAAATTTGATCTTCAGATGCAAATATCGTGTCTTTTATTAATTAACTTGAAATGTCAAGCAACTGCATGTTAATCTGTTGCACAGTGTAGCTCAATGTGTTAATAAAATAATAATTAATTTGTGGGCGTGTGTGTGGAGGGAGGGGTGACTGAGTGAATATAACTGTCCTTTCATGACTTGCAGATCCTAACATGTTGCAGAGTGTTAACTGATGAGGAAAGCGATGTCTCCACACAATTTGAGTGTGTCAAAGATCTCTCGTGAGGTATACTCTCATTCCTGGGGGAATGAGAGATTCAATTTAGCATCTCTGTGCTCTCCTTTGACTTTGAATTTGCTCCACTGCTCAGATGAACGCGTCGTTCTCTTATACGCTCAGATGTAAGCGGTAATCCCTCTTTCAGTCGACCTACACAAATGAACAGCCATGTGCCTGTAAATTCTCAGGAGAACTGATGCTTGCCAAAGATAAAAGACCATTTTAAATTCAAATTCCAGGAAAGGAAAATGTTATTCCTGCGCAGATATAATTTGATTCAATTTTTCCCCTTTGAATTACTGTTTTGTTGGTCGTAGTGTATCAGTGTAATTTATTCCCTATAAATAAATATGTATCAATTAAACAGGAGGGGAGAAAGCTCAGATGATGTAGATGTGGAATTAGTCTTTGAGACAACTGAGGTGTGAATTTCACAAAAGGTCACATCAAAAAGATATCCCTTATATCTTGTACATTCACTATACATTGAATTATATCCATCAGTAATATTTACAGATGGTCATCCAAGGGGACACTAAACTCTGCTGTGATGTGATTAAAATATTTCAAATGAAAAGTTAATTTGGCTTAAAGACTCAGAAAAATGCTACAGGAAAATAAGTGTAGTGTAGCTATGTGATACATAATAGCTAGCGGGAGAAATATGACCATTAAGACTACCAATAAGCATATAAAAACACAAAAGAAAACCATAAAAACGAAACAGCGGGTCATATTTAGCATGGGGAATCAGTTACATCAAATGTGCTCAATAAAAGCAATCAGCAGCCAACACAGACACTGGCTAACTTGTATATTTCCTCACCTTGAATAGGTTAAATGGGAATTTTAATACTGATATTTCAATTTTCATTTATCAGAGAGACAAATATTGGCCATCTGGCATTTTTTATAGCTGCAGTATCATCCAAATCATGGCTTGTTATCCTAAACTGCTGCTGTGTGACAAATTTAATTCAGTGAGGGATCAGTAATCCCTTCATATGCTCGTGTTCTGGGAAAAATAAGCAACATGATTTATCATTTGTTTCTATGAGGGCATTTCTTGGACAGTTTTGTCTTTCACTAATTAAAGCTTTGGTTATAAATGGTGTTCATATGTTATGTGAGGGCATTTTAATCAGAACAGACAGTAGAAAATCACTCTGTTTACCATACAAATGGTGATATCCTGCCCAGGCAACTCAATTTGCATTCATGCATTCCTGATTTATGATCATTTATCGTTTATTGTCACTACATTTAGATGGAAATTTGAACTCACTTGTGTGGAAATAAATGTCATGTTTCCATCTGACGTGTAAAAGAGAAGCAAAATGTGTAAACACAATCCAAAGCTTTTGTTTTGGGGGTAAGTGAAGTCAGTGTAATTTACCACAACATTAACTAAACAGCCATCAGTGTTCATTGTGTTCAAGTCTGTGATTTTCATAAAACATTTCCTACAAATTTTAAGAGAAGGTAATGAGTTGTAAGCATATGACCCAAAGTCATAGGCATATGTCCATAGGGAGGTTGGGGTGAGCGCTTAAGTAGCAGAGGACTTTCATTTTGCTGAAAATGAAGAAATCTTCACCCTAAATCACTGCAGAAGAGGCTCGAATTGGTGCAGAATTCATCGGTATGCTGGAGATTAAGTCTTTGATGCTCAAAATTTTCCACACACACACACACACTTCATATGTGTCCCGTCTGCCCTCCCAGTGTTGAAGCGAAACCTACCCTGTTGACATATGCCTCTGGAACTTTTTGTATCCTGTCTTTGTTTCCCTGCAAGTACTTGTTTCTTCATTTTATATTGTCCTGTGTTAACAATGACTCAGTTCGCAGCCAACAGGTAAACTTGCTGCATAATTCACAGTGCAGATGTATGTTGTGTCAACACTAGTAGCCTTTGCCTCTAGTTGAATTTGTAGGTGCTCAGTTAAAACACCAAAAGCTGACAGAGACAAACGTTGCAATCTTCAACTCAATAAAAGCCAGGCTTTGGGCACCAGTCCAAGTCATTATTGATTGAGTGCCCCAAAGGCACCGATTCTGAATTGAGTAATCTATCTTGCTCTCATATGAGCTACACAGATGCCACAGATTTAAGTAAAGATAGCAGGGGCATCTCACATGTCACCGACATTCATTCATTTTTACCAGGCGACTGTGTACGTGCAGTTTGTACATTAGTATTTCATTCAGGCCTGAGACTGAACATCGGAAAATTTATGTAGTCATCATAAAGCTGATCATATGGTTGTAGGGTGTTTTTTACCAACTGCTTACACCTGATACATCTTCCTCTAACACTCATTTATGCCAGTGTAAAACTAGCAATGCTACACTGCCACCCTCTGGCAACAAACCTCACACTACACACGGACACATCTCCATGCTGGTGCTGACTGTCAGTCTTTTTTTTTTTTTTTTTTAAGTAGGCTTACAGCAGTGGTTCTCAAATGGTGTGTCATGATGCCAATCCAGGTGTGCCATGGGATTTTGTGATAACCACATTATTATTGTAATATTGAGCTGGACCTGTACAAAAAGTTATGAATGGATTTTTAATTGACTGTATCAGTATGTTGTGCACACCCATTTCTTTATAAAGAGGCCCACTCTTCCTAAAAGATGGAAATTAATTTAGTTCAATTTAAAAAACATCACGGGAACCTATTTGTTGTCATACACGCAAGGGCATTAAAAGTGGATGACACATCACATTATCATACATTATTTCCTGTTTAAATTGACGTGTTATTGGTGCTTTGATGTAATTTTAAAAAGTTTAAAAGGAATTTTTGAATCACTTTGTTAAAAAATATGTCATGAGTAATAGTTGGTTGTCAACTGTTATTTGATATCAGTAAAAAAAAACACAAACATTTATATTGTCATAAGAGTGACACCATATGGAGGCTACTGTGCACAGATATAAATATAGGTGTGCCTTGACATTTTGGCTTGCCCTTTGGTGTGCCTTGGGCACAAGAAGTTTGAAAACCACTGGCTTACAGTTTGTGTTCAAAAGAGGAGTGCCACATCTGAAGGAAAATAATAAAGCCCTCAAACAAAACAATCAAACCAGCATCAGTAAATGCTGTGAACTTGTACTCAACAGATTGCAGGTGAGCAGTTGTAGGCCTACTGCCTATATTGATCCTTTGTCATTAAGAAATCAGCACCAACTGCCTCAGGAGAGTTAATCTTTTTCCAAAAAAACACTTCAATGCTAAACAGGCAGACTCAAACAGGTGAAACAACACTAAAAGTAGTTAAGCACTTTATTTGTTGCTGTTGATCAAATTCTTATTGCTTACGGCTCCATCCAGCTGAATTCTTTCAGAATAATTCTGTGGTGTACAAGTGTAGCTGACTAACACAGTAAGGCCTCATAATAAATAAGGCTGTCTCAGCTGTTTCAAAGCACTGTTGCAGGATTTGTGTACACAATCTTCTATATGCCAATGTCACGGTGTGTCTTAGCTGGTATTTGTAATCATGTGTAGTTGCTGTTTTTTGTTTTTTTTTTGCATTTTTCCAGTTCATTTCTAGCATATGTTAACATACTTTTTGGCTTTTCTTTTTAGTAATCTTATTTTGTGATTTATATTGCTTGTTTTAGAGCTGCATATTTTTTTTATTCTGTATTTCTGTTCTATGTTGTCTGTCTGTAACTTATGTTGCTGCCTCTCTTGGCCAGGACACTCTTAAAAGGAGATTTTTAATCTCAAGAGGCTTTTCTGGTTAAATAAAGGTTAATAAAACAATAAAATTTGTTTTGTACAGGACAATTATATGATGGGCTGTGTGTAATAAACCATGCAACAAGGCTGTTGTACTTAACTGTAGCAAATGAAAGCACAGACTACATATAAATTCATATCAAATACTCTTTACAGAGTGTAATGAGCACTTTGTTGCAGGGCTCAGTGTTCAAGCCTTCCCCATTACTGTTTGTTTTGAATGGTGATGTCATCGGAGCACGTGACGCTTTTTTCTTTGGGGCGATTTGATTGGTGGAGCCCAGGAGAATCTGCACAGTGGGGCAGGACCACCGAAGCCATTTTATTATTATAACAGCAAAGGTGCAGGTGCATCAATATATATTTTTTATAGCTACAGTTTTCATTTTAGAGCTCCAGTTGCCATGGGACAGTGTGGAATCACGTCATCCAAAACCGTCCTGGTTTTTCTCAATCTCATATTCTGGGTAAGAAAGCGACGGCTGTTTGAACAATGTGCAGCAGCATCCACAGAGGCCAGGGATGGAGAGCATTAGCCAGCTAGCAAACTGCGCCAGAGATGCGCTGCAGTCCGGCGCAGTTTGGCGATAGACGAGCTGCTTTTTGAGCCGGGATATCCACAGACACAGTGTCACCCTAACATTCACTGTGAGGGGCACTGAGTGGAGAAACAATAATGTGACGGTAGTTAGCTACAGTGTGTCTGAAGCTGCCGCCCACAAGTTGTAGCTATGACGTTATGCAGCAGCTGTGGCGGCTGCTGAGTTTACCTGCAGTGCTAGCTGAGCTACTGATGGTAGCGTGAAAACAACAGAGGGGATTATTAGATACTGAAAACAGAAGTGATATACAGAGCTTTGAATGATGTATCTATTTAAAAACAGAAAACCTTATCTCCCAGAATGGCTGAATGAAGCAGAGATAGCCAGTGGCCCAGTTCATATTGCACCAGTCTCTTAAATTTAGTATGTTCCTTTGCTATTCTTCAGCTGGAGCTAAATAAATGTAGCTAAATATGTAGCCTACGTATATGTATATATGTATGCATGAAGCTCTGCAGTGACTTTTTGTAAAAAAAAATAATAATAAAATAAATGTTTTTACCAAGGTATGCCTTACTCTGAGACCATTCAGTCTTTGTCTTAAATTCAAATGTGCTTTTTTTTAGTTAAATACAGTATTGCCAAAAGAAGGCTTAACAAGGTTTACTATGCCAGGATAATAACGTTGAGTGTGAATAGGAAAAAGACAAGATATGCTTTACAAAATCCTACACAATACAACATGACAGTAATAACAGTACTGTACACCTCTTTATGCATGTACAACATTATATATCATTCATTTAGCTGATGCTTTTGTCCAAAGCGACTTCAAATAAGTGTATTCAGCCATATAGTTACAACCCAGGAACTGCAATAATCATGCAAGTATATTGACTTCAGCAAGTATGGTGAACTGCTTCAAGTGCTTCACTTAGAAACAGTAAGAGATAGAAAAAAGTTGTTTTTTTTTTTTTTTATAATTTAAATATGATTTTATTGGCCCAGGGGCACTCTGAACTCAGTCAATCTGTGAGTTTCTGCTGTGATGCTGTACTGTAAATGGGGAGCTTGTTCTAACATTGTGGAGGTGGAGGTAACCTGGTTGGCAGTAGCAGAGCATAGTGGACGAGCTGGTGCGTATCTTGGATTTAGTGCCAGTGCACTAGTGTCTTGTATCTGATTCAAGCAGCCATCAGTCTGGTCAGAGTGCAAAGGATCGGTGTAGTGTATATGCAGCATACACTATAATACACTACCCGAACGAGTTACTGTACTGCACAGTACAGGGGTAGGCAACCTGCGGCTTAGGAGCCACGAGCAAGCTCTGTAGCCCTTCTCCAGTGGCTTCCTGTGGCCTTGTAAAAAAACATGTATATGGAAATGAGAAATTGTTGTTTTGATTTTTATTTAGGTTGTAAGGCCTAAAGAAGTTATTACATTTTCTAAATGTATATTGTGACACCTCTGTATCAAATAAAAAAAAAAGTTTTAGCATTTCAACAACTAAAATGTGCATAATACATCTTCTGCCTGGCACCTTTTCCTGGAAAATTTTGCGGCTTCACACATTAT
>JAPZEB010000001.1:28221345-28231356 GCA_029783705.1 Chaetodon striatus
ATACACTGAAGTTATTATACTTATTATATTATACTTCATTTCTGACAGTATATCCCTCTAGATCCTACACACTGGCCCTAAATGTGTTTGACACTCAAACTATCCTGTTTCATTTGTGTCTACCCAGAGATAAAACAAAATCTACACCCTTGTACACACACACACACACACACACACGCACACATATAGAACACACAATTTATATTGTAGGTCTTTTATTGACAGATTGTCTCACACCTTGAGGGATCTGTATGTCACACAATAATGCTGTCACCTGCCACCTGAATAAGAAAGGCCTCAAACCAGCTTTTGATGTCTCCATGTCTCTTCTATGATGTCAGTCACTTGTTTGTTCTACCTGGTTTCTTTCTACAAGCTTGTGTCTTTCAGCGTGCGACTTAATCTCCATACAGCTCAGCTCGTCAGGTCGGTGTTGTGTTCTGGTCTCCGCAAGGCTCGGGGGGCCCAAGTGATGCCGCCTCACGTTCACCCCGTGTGAAAGGTGAGAACTCTGAGAACAGAGCGTTCTGGTCTGCTAGAGAAGACCGGCTTGCTCTGTTCTGCATGCTTGAGTTTGGGCAAGGGGTGACACGGGGGTGTGTGTGGGGGGTGAGAATAGGTGAGAAGGAGAGAGAAATGAAAGAAAAAGATTAGTGCAACTGAGAACAAATGACAGATACTCATTGCTAAATGGACAGGGAGAAAAATAGAGAGTACTTCCAGTGCCTCAAAGCAGTGCTGGGCCTGTTACTCAAAAAATGTAATTCATTTGTCATTAGTCGTTACTCTTTTCAAAAGCAATGTTAATACTTTACTTATTACTCCCTACCAACAGTAATTCATTTCAGTCATTATATAACTTTTCCGTTACACCTCACAAAATAGGTTGCTAATTACATCCTTTCTCCTCAAAATTCAGACTTCACGTGTGTCTTTCTGTAAATGTCAAGGCACTCGCCAGTGAGCACAGCTAGGCTAGATAGCTTGTAAATGATTCTTTAGCGGGGGTCTGTTGCCTGTGACTGGTGTTTTCCCAAGGTTTTGTCTGAAAGATGGAGAGTTAGTCGTAGAGATACATAACTTTTTATCCACCACTTATCCAGCCACATGCTTCACTAGCTCTTAGTCACTTGAAGCCTGCAGCTCTCCACAATTAAAATCCAGTTTTGGTTGTTTAGCCAGTGTAGAGCTACAGCCATTCTCCGCGGCCAGTGGGGGGGGCTCATCTTTCATGGGGTGTATTTCCTGGAGCTTCATGTTGTTGTGTTGTCATAGAAGGTGTTTCAGACTGGAGGTGAGGGAATGTGTAATTTGAGGATGTCTTAGTACCACTATTTGGATTAACGATATTCTTGTCATCTTTCCTCGTGACAAAATCAGAGTAATGGGAACATTTCCATCTGCTTTGTGGAGTGCTTACACAGCATGACGATTATGAAAATGAACCAGGAGCTGTGACTGATTGTTGGATTTCAAATCAGTAGTGGGGTGATAACAAAAGGAAGGTTGTAATGACTTATTTTTTGGGAGGTAACTGTAAGATTATTACTGAAATCTTATTAGTAATATGTTACACTACTAGTTACTGGAAAAAGTAACGTTATTACTGTGGCACGTTAATGCCAGACACTGCTCAGAAGTTACATCTTGTGTATTCTTAGCTAGCTGACTTTCCAACTTTAGTCGCTGGCAAGCATACATTCAGATAGAGCCTGAATTTTCACCGGAGTTGGAGGGATTGTGAACGCTGTATTTACTGTAAGGACAGGACTACTGTTGCGCTGTTCAGTGTGTGCAGCCATTCGAGATAATGAAGCCAGCTTTTGATGGCCAGTATATAACACAAAAACATATAATGGTTGCTTATTAAATCATAATGTCTCATTTTTTAATTCTACATGTGTTAAATACATTAGATATAATATGTGACTCACAGCTGTTGATGCAATGGAGTATTTAAAGGCTGAGTGACTAAAAAGAAGTAACATGTAATGTAACTGATTACTTTTGTTGATGAGAAATTTGTAAATGAATGTAACTGATACAATTTTTATAACAAATTTGCCCAACACTGTAAATTCTTAATTTTGATAACAAAGTATTTGTTTTAGTCAGTTATCAAGTAAAGATATATACAAAAGATTAGAAGCTGCAAAAATTAAACAATCAGATTGCTTATTAAACTTTGGACTCAGGTTATTTTTTACACTTTAAAGACTAAATAAATACATACTTAAAAAAAATTTTAAAAACAGCCACAAGTTTAACTGCAGTCTCATTAACAGACTCAAAGTTGATTGATGCAGAAAAACTGAGACAAAGAATCAATAAAATTAGATTAATAGTTAGAGATGTTTGGTTAAAAAAAAAAAAAAAGCATGTCAAGTATACCTTTTGGTCCAGTTTTTCTCTTCTACCAATACTGTATACAGGGGAAATTTTCAAGTCATTGTGTTTTGTTTTGTTTTTTTTCCTCCATTTTTTTCTGTTTGGATCCAGTAGGTCTGATCTGAGAAAGCTGTCATATTTTATCTCAGAGAGAAAAGTAAGTAACTGTCATCCGCCTTTCAGCACAGGTCAAGTTTGTGTGTCACTGCAGACGGCAGATGTCATGCGAACCTTAACTGCATCCAGCAATTGAATGCATTTCAGTTTTGTTACTTGCCATCCGTCACTCCCTTTCATCTTTATTGCCCCTCTATGTTGTTTAATAAAATTAAAATGGCACAAAGTGCTACAAGTATTACTGTTGCTGCTAATAAAAATAACAATCCGAAAATATGTCAGTGAATTTCAGTGAAGACTTATGGGCAACTTGCTACTCTCATTTCATGGAAAAAACAGAAGCCTCATACATAATGACTCCAGAGCAATACAGCTAGAGTGGCTGATCCGAGGAGTAGAATAACATAACTTACTGTAAATTACTTCACACTCCCATTGTAAATTCAAATGTTGTGAGACAGGTCAAATTTCACTGATATATCATGCTGTAGGCTCGCTGTTTGCCTGTTATTTGACACTTGTCCTTTCTGTCTGTCATGTAATGATGGAGGATGGAGCAGTTATTTCAAAAGTGGGGGCTGTATAAAGACTAAAGGATACCAAGGAATAAAAAAAAAAATAAAAAAAAGTTGCAGCCATGCTTCATGGCTGTCTTCAAAACAAAACAGATGCGCTTTAATTTATGGCCACTTTCTGTGATTGGAGAAGAAAGCTTAGAATCGATCTGGGGCCTCTCTCTTTCACCTGTTAAGAGCTTTCCTCGTAATTGGCTGCTGCCGTCACGGCTACTGCCAAAACTGCGGCCTTCTCTGTTGCACAATAGTATGTTAAAGTATGTGTAAACTGTGCCTATTTTTCTTCTGCTCTTGCTATTGATTTTTAAATGAAGTATCAAAGAAAATCAATAGTAATCAACAAATAGAAGGCAACACGCTGTAGTGTCAGATCCTGGGGCACAGCTTAATCAATTTAGGTGCCTGTCACAACATGGGGATGGAGGGGAGACGTTAAAAAGTTGAGAACTGGGTTTGAATGGAAAGTGAGTTGTGGGATGAGCCATTTGTCATTAGAGAAGAAGAGAGATAAGGAGAGAGGGATGTCAGGCTTGTCCTACACAAACCTATCCATCCCCCCATCCTCTTGCTCTCCTCCTTGCTCTTCCCTGTCTCCGCTGGCCTGTGACAGAGTGCTCACCCATAGTTTGGGGCAATTCATGTAAAAACATTACAGTATCCCTCAGGCCGGGGATCGGGTTGCACCACAGCGAGGCCTTTCCAAAAGAGCCTGTCCAAAATGCTTAATGAATCTCCAAGTGAACTGTGAAACAGGTAGTCTACCTGCCACTCACTGTCAACACCTAGCCATCTGTCAACGTCACATGTCTCCTTTCTCGCTGCATACCTGAATGTTGAGCCAATGTTGGGCCCATGTTGGCTGGTTGCACAGACCTACAGTGGAAGAAGTCAGTAACCAAACCCTGGATGAGTGATTCATATTTTTTAATAGGTTAAGACAGACACAGATGGGGGCCAAACAATGGACCAGTATCTATTCGGGATTTTCCCCAAACTTGTTTTCATTGATCCTAATTGCTGAGTTGCCACAATATTTCTTTCTAGAGTGTAAATGTATCCGACATTTTTTTTATTTGGACAGTCTCCTGATTGTCAATAAACCAAATGACCACAATGCATCACTGATAAGGCACAAAGCACACTGTATAATTGTAATACCTCTGCTTTAGGAGACCTTTGATGTGTGTCATACCACTCTCTGATTCCCTGCACTTCCTGTCTGAATCTCTGCTGTGACTATCAAATAAAGGCAACATGCCAAAAACTAATCCTCTGTTCTATGTTTTTTTGCAAGACACCGTGAAGCTGTGGTTAGGGTTGAGGTTTTGAAATTAGCCAGTGTTTAAAGTTAGAGTATAGGTTACACAATTGGAATTTGGGACTAAACCCAATTTTGGCGTCAGTGTAGCAGAAAGTTTAGAAAGGTCTTCTTTTTGTCCTCCAGTAGTTACCTGAGATTCAGTGTTAATGTGTAACTGACTTGCTGCCGGGCATTCAAAGCAACTCTAGGCCAAGCTCTGTGCTCTGAAGTAAGTTTAGCATGATGTTACCTGTTTTTCAGACTCTCTGTATGGTATATTCTCCAACTGAAACTGCACTGAACCCAACAATCAATCAAACAACCCCTGGACAACATTCCACTAAGGGTGTTACCATTGTTTTCTGAATAAGTTAACTTAGGATCTTGAACTTCCCTCAACAATGCTCATTAAATATGTAATAAAGGTCTAGTTTGTAGGGTTTAGGGGGATATCTTGGCAGACATGGAACATAATGTAATAACTATTTTTTCTTTTGTGTATCATCACCTGGAAATAAGAATAAATATGTTTCTGTTCCCTTAGAATTACCTGTTTATATTCACATAAGGAGCAGGTCCTCGTCTGCACATTCTGCCATGTTGCGCCGCCATGTTTCTACAGTTGCCCAGAATGCACAAACCAAACATTAGCTCTAGATAGAGCCATTCATGTTTTCGAAAAATGAGCACACGTTAGGTAATCTGAGTAAAAAGGTGAGCACACTCGTCTATGATGAGCCAAACAGTAAAGGAGAAACACTGATTTGTAACACAAAACTGCTTTACTCAGAGTTTCTACTGCTTTTAATCACCTGGTCTGTTTGTTTTGGAGAGGAAGAGACCTCTACGGATAATTCAGCTCCCGGTAAAAACCTCCTGAACAATGAACACTGAAGGAATCCTAACCAGGAGTTCACACTCGGCACGTGGGAGAAGTTTCAACTTGTTGCTATCACAATCATCACTGCTAGATGCCACTAAATCCCACACACTACTCATTTAAGAAAGAATATCATGCAAGTAAAAACAAAATGAAAATCTAAGTCATAAATTAGTGCCAGTTAAAATATAGGGCTAAAATATGAACATAATTAAATGTAACATATTACAGGACATATTACATGACACTGTGAGGTATCCACAGAGTTGGATTGTCTTTTTTTCAATTGTATTAAAGAAACTTGTACATCCAGAATGGAAATCCACTTACCCTCCTACACTTGTTCTGTGGAAATATGAAATGTGCCTTTATTTGTAAATTGAAAAAAAAAAAACAATAGCCATTGAAAGGAACAAATTAATCCAGTTTTGAAACACATGGAGAGAAATATAACGAGCATTGAGCACATAAAGGAAAGAGGAAAAAAGAGTGGTCCATGTACTTAAATCTGATTTGAGGTTTTGTTTTGTTCTACTTCCTTTACTTATCTTAATTGTTTTTTGGTGTGGTTGTTACAGAGGGATAAGTGGACAGTAATGACACTTTGGATATAATTATTGGTTGCAATCCAAAAGATTGTTTTGTTTTTGATTTTGAGTTTATAAAGTGAGAGATAATGATGATGATCAGATGTGAATACAAAGATGCTGAGCTTGTATGTTTGTGAGGTTTGTTAAATTAATTCTTGTTTTGTACTATTTTCTGTTCTTTGTTGTTGTTTACTTTTGTTTTCTTTGTTTTTTTGTTAAGATTGTGTGTCTTAGTTTTCTCATGATGGAAAGTGTTTTTTGTAAATAATGAAAAATCTAAATAAAATCCTATAAAAACTTAATGTAACATCAAGTAATATAAATTTAGGTAGACAATGTTAAACTAATAAAAGTGTTAAATAAATAAACTGAATATAAACAGGAATGTAGTGAATGTATATGCATAATGAGAAGTAATAAATAGACTATGTAAACAGTTGTAAAACTATAAGTAGAATATATAAGGTAAAAGTGACAGCATATAGGAAAGAGATGAGCTCAAGGCTCAGGATTTCTAATGACCTGTGGGGTGAAGCTGCTCCTGAGCCTGGTCAGGGCTCAAAAGGACAGAAAGCTGTGCCAGGCCTCCCTTCAGGCTACACTTTCTAAGTAAATTTGAAACTGTAGCCAAGTTTATGTTTGTGCTCTTGCAGGTCTGTGGTGGACCCTCCACCCCCTCTCCTCCCCTCCACAGTCCTCCCCACCCACCACCCACCACCCACTCTGCCACCAGCAGCAGACTGCTGTGCCAGGCCTCCCTCCAGGCCACAGCGCTGAGAAAGTGACAACATAAGGTCCATTCTGTTCCCTGTCACTCACAGCCCCAGGCCCACTGTTAAATGGAAAAGGCTTTTAGAGGCTGTAAATGGGGAATGGAAGGAGAGAGGGAGGTGGGTCACAGTGGACATCTCAGTGTGTGTGATGATGTTTGTGCGTGGGCTGCGCTCTAGTGTAGTTTGTGCATGTGGAAATACTGCATTACAGTGTGTGTGTGTGTGTGTGTGTGTGTGTGTGTGTGTGTGTGTGTGTGTGTGTCCAGCACACCTAAAGAACATGCACAGCAGGGAGTTTGGGAGACCGGCCTGCTGCATAGGTGAGGCAGGATTAGCCTTTTAAATGGAGCATGCCAGTGTAACCTGTAAACCACTGTGACTGTGTCCACATGCCTATTGTTACCACTCACTGGAGCCTTTTGTCTTCAGCTTTATTTTCATCACCGAGTCCAGGCCTGGCTTTGTTTGCAGCAAGTAAGAGTCTCCACTCTTCACTCTCAGTTCATGTCTACAATATATCTCTGTTGTTAAAACAAATGGCGTCACATAGGACATGTTGTTTTATCATCATGCATGGTAATAAATGGCCTGTTTTGTCATCTGGAGTCATGATAGTGGCTAAGTTACATTTTACATGCGGGCTCATTCAATACCCTTCCATGTATTAATTTCCACATGGTAACAAACCATGCAACTTAAACATTGCTCATAGCATGACTGGGTCACTACACGTAATGCAGTGAATGCATGTAACTCACAGTGCCTTTTAAACAGATATATGTCCTCTGTCAGTGCCGGATAAGCAGCGCTAAAAACCAAATTCCTCAGTGATCTCTTTTTATGACAAGAGCTGTCTGCATCAATCCCACAAAGGGGTGAATGTAGGGACAGTTTTGATTAATTGATTATTAGTTCAGCTTTGAAGCCTTGTGTTTTCCCCCTCTTTACCCCAGCTGATTACTAATATTTATAACCATCAGCCCATTTAACTGGGACCAGTCTAGATGTAATATATTGCTTCCCGATTGGTCCTCATTTAACCTTGAAGATAGTAAAGCTGTCGTAGAGGAACAGTGTAATATTCACCTTCATGAGGGGGCAAGCCTAAAACTTGGGTTCACAATTTCAGGCAGGTTTTGATAAGCTGGAATAGTTGCAATAATATTATAATATTGACATGATATTTTAAGTCCTCATTGATTTGGTTTTTGCACCCTGGAACAAAAATGTTGCTCAAAACTTTATTAAATCCACATCCTACTCACTGAATGCAAAAGAGGATTTCATTCCAAGCAAAAAAAAAATCTCCATGTGTGCTGCCATCTGAATAAAACACACAACACACAGATAAGTCATTACAATATTGTCAAATAAATCTTGGTTGGCATTTTTCCAAATTATAGAAGAAAATAAAACCACTAGTCAACATTGAGCAAGTTATAAACAGCTTAAATCCATTAATTTCTTATGTCTGATTTTTCAGCTTCACATCAATACTGGTATGAATTTATGACATTCAAAGTACTGATATTCATAAAACATGGGGCTGAACTTTCACACATCTCTGTGCATGAAAATCGTGACAATTCATCTGCTCCTCCTCTAAAAGTAAGAAGAAAAAAAGAACAGAGTGGATCCACGGTCAGAGGTTCGTGTATTTCCTTTTTTTTTCTTCTTCTTTTTGTCTTTTACTGTGTGATAGGTATCGTAGTCAAACACTAATTACCACTGAGGAGAGAGACGTGGGGAAAAAAGAGCTTCCTGGCTCACTGATTTGATTAGAGTTCATCTGCAGAATAGAGAATGCACAATACACAGTAACACTGCACGAGTGTATACCTATAGAACAAGTGAACATGTGGTTTTTTAAACAAAGATTTTAAATATTGCAGTCATCAATGCCCACAAATTCACACGTTACACCAGACATGATTTTACAACTTACAACTAATGGACACTACACACTGCAGAAACTGTCCCAATACTGTTGCCTTGCCTTGTATGAACCTTTGGGATCTGACATATTAAATTCCCATAATTGAAGTGTTTGGGGTTAAATGAGGCTGAACACATCCTTTCTAACTATATCACAGTATCCTTTATGTCTTAGCAGAATTATGCAAGAAACCAGAAGTTTATTGGTTCATTTAAGCATTAGTAGCTTTCACAAAGGTATTTTTCTCACTCTTTCTTGGGCCTGTTCTTTATTTATCAGAGAACGGGATGGCTGAGAAGTTTTTTTATTATTATTATTGTTTTTATTTTATTTCATTTTTTTATCTTGACAAATATTTATTCCCTTGAGCCTCAGTGAATGACTGGGGTAAATTGCAACACCCTTCCTCCACCATAAATAGGCCCTAACAATATTTGTTTTGTTTTATTTAACACCAAATGGAGGTGTTGGGGGGGCGATGCAGAAGCAAAGACCAAGGGAGTGAGAGTTATCACCAAGACTAACAACTCATCTGTAATACAAAATGCAAATCCTCCTTACCACTCGAATCATCATCACACAGCCTTAGTGTGTGTGTGCACTTTAGCAGAATATGGGTACATGAAAGCCAGCCATCCTACCACACAAAACCAACAACATTCACTAAGCCTACACATCACACTCACTCTCTTATGTGCGCACACACATATACATCACAATGCGCACACAGCCAGCTTTAATAACATGTGCATAATGACCGTTTTCCCAAATAAACTGTACACAACAGTGGCTGGACAGTAACTCAGCACAGTGGATGTTATTAGATTTTAAAAACTCACCCTTTGATGTTTTAAAGTTAAAAGTTAAAAGTTGAAAACGAAATCCCGGAGATGAAAAAAACTTTGGTTTTTCATGCATGCAGTTGTGTTTTACGGCATGTTGTCAGTGCCAATTTTCAATAAGAACTGTAGAGTAAAGTGATTTTGATGAAGTATTACCTTTGTAAGCTTAGATTTGGTTACATTTCCTGATATGAGCATTCCCTGCGCATGATATGTTCACGGACCAATGTGAATTTGCAAATCTGCATATAATTTCAGTTTTGTTTTTTGTTTTTTTTTATGAATGCTGCAGTTTTGATGATATTTAAAGACAACATTTTTCAGACCTGTTTTTGGTGTCCAGATGGTTTTTAAAATACAACCATTTAAGGTTGTGTGTCCCTCTCGTAAGGCAAAATTAAATAAAAACACAAGTCTCTCCTTGATACTTAAAAAAATCACATGACATTTTGCACCACTATCATTCCTCTCATTAATAATGAACAGTCCCTTACTTTCTTTCCATCTTAATGTCTTTCTTTCTTTTGTTTAGAAGTTGTGTGGTCCTGGTGTCATAACCCTTGACCCTTATGTAATCACTTGTATTTCACTGAAAAAGGAAAAAAAAAAC
>JAPZEB010000001.1:28231456-28242873 GCA_029783705.1 Chaetodon striatus
AACAAGTGAGAAGAAAAACTACTCCTACTTAATTCCTTAACACTACATGGGAAATACAAGTTTTCTGTATGACAGGAGTGATGGATTGACTGTGGCGTGTCGCTGGGTTGTCAGTGGTGAGTGTGATGATAGTCAGCTGAAGGCTCTCACCTGTCGCTGCTGAGGCGAAGTGAGGGGACGACTGGCGCCGGCTCAGTCTAAACAGGAGTCAGCCCTCGCTGTCTGAACAGGTCTGCTTCACACTGAGCACGTCCCAGAGAGGGAGAGGCAGAGAGAAAGAGAGAGGAAGAAATTCAGGAAACACCCCCTCCTGTCCTTCATGCGTATTTCTCCTGCTGCATGCACACGCTCCTGTCTGTTTGTTTGTTCTTTCCACAGAGAGGACAGTCACTTTACTGTAGATGGTTGGATGACATCTCCAAAATATTATTTAAGTTTACATGGAAGCAGCAAGAGCATGCATGTGCGCTATTGTACACATCTGTGGTTGCGTGTACATTTCACATATATGTTCATTTTGATGTGTGTTCATGCTACATTGCACAACATGTGGACTTAATGTAGGCACATAAAGGTTTGAAACAGCTGAGTTCAAGCAGACTCCAAGACGCACACACACTCTCGATCTGCAGCATGACACTCCCAGGCTAGTCGTCTCATGTGTGGGTGCAAGTGTGAGTGTGTGTCTTAGCAGGATGTGTGTGTGAGAGCGATGGTGGAGACAAACCATCTGTTTGGCTGAATCTTGGTGTGCTTGATATCCTCTCTGCTTGGCGTGGCTGCCCTGCAGATGTTTTGGTTGTTTTTAACGCTGCTTTGTTTTTGATTTCCCCTCGTCTGTTTGGAGCTGGAGGGATTACGTCCCATCTACTACGGGACATTTGAAGAAGTGTTAGTCAAGTCTCTGTGTTGTGTTCCTTCTGCAAAAGGATCTAGTCTAGTGTCTAGTCTCTAGATTTACAGTGTGAAGAAGCCTGGGTGTCCTCTGTTTTTTGTTATTTCTTTGAACACAGACTGGAATTAAAGACATTACACAGTGTGCTGTACTTTGCTAAAATTGTGGCAGAGGTCAGCGCTGCACTACACTCCCAGCTTTTCTATAATAGGGGGTAAATAGCTTTGTTTGCAGAGAGTTTACTCTCCTGGCTTGGTTGGGGTTATGTTGGCTGTTTTCTTGTAAAATCATGCAGTTAATAAAATGTTTGTTGATACAGCAGTTGTAGAATGCACATATGATACTATATTGATGTCTTTGGGAAAATGTTCTGTTTGCTTGAGAGGTCAAAACCCACGGTTATCCAAAGAACAACATGAGGAAATTGTCACGCTGCCTTGCAGAAAGACACTAAAGCAGGGTGAAGATTTGCTTTCACGGTGGCTTTAACTCTATGTCAAGCCCCGCTTTGACAAAGAGAGCTCTATGTTTAACTGTGTTACCATCTGAAATATGTATTTCTGCTATGCAAGGGCATAGGTTCCACTTTAACATGCAGGCGACACATAAAAAAAAGAGGAGCTTGGGGGACTCTGCCAGAAAATTGTGAGCTTCGAACAACTAATTTCCTGCATTCTGGTCTATTTTTATGCACCAATTTGGGCATTTTCTGCATCAATATATGGTGTAAACATCTTAAAAGTCCTCTGCTGCTGTCATGTTTTTATTAGAAGGGAAAAATGCACATGTTCTAAATATTAAAAAGGATGATTCCCCTGCTTCTCCCCCAAAATCTGTGCCTATGCTGCTCTGCACACTGTATGACGCATGTGGTGTCTACAAAGTAATATTTAATGCTAAAAGAATGCATACACGTCAAAAGCCAAATTCCTTGCACTTCCATACTCTGTTATAGTAACGCTGACTCCTATTCAAGATCTCAGATTGCACAATCTAAGGATTCTCAGTTTGCATCATAGTGGAAATCCGAAATGAGTAAGACTGAGAGAGTCTCCTGGAATCTGTTGTGTCCGGTTTATCTTCCTTTTGCCTACAGAGCCTCTTTAGCTCGGTGTTAGAGGGATCTCACTGAAGGCTCTTATCTGTTGGTGCCCAGGCAGGGTTATCAGCTCTGGCCTACCTCAGGCGTAAGGACCTCAGACCTCACACAGACTGGAGGAAAGAGTTGAAGCTACAGTTTAGCTTGTTCCTGATGTTATATTCCTTGGAGAGGGGTCATTTTTCTGCAATCATTAAACATAAGTTCAATAATATAAATATATTTAATACTTGGATTGTAACATGTCAGCTGTTTTTTCTTAATCAGCTTCCATCACTTTTTATCTGATATGTATATTTGCTGTCGGTGTCAGCCATGTTTGTTTTGGTTGAAATTCTCCCTACAGTTTCTAAACTCAGCTCGACTACGCAAGTACAAATTAGTCAATTGTTATTCTTGTCAGAGGAGGGTAATAAGCCCACACTTGCCCCATGTGTTTTGAGTTGGCCTGAGTGGTGAGTGGGGTGGGTAGTGTTGACTCTCTGGTGAAAAGTGGCCTTGATCCATCTCTGCGTGGTCACTTCCAGGTCAGGCTGTAGGCAGAGTCAGCGAGGGGTGTGGAGGGGGAAAGCAGGATATCAGAGACAGGCCAAATAAACAAACCTGTCAGCCGTAGCATGGCCCTCTGACCTCCCCTGTCCCATCTGTTTTCTTATCTACTCCACCGCTAATACTGAGAACAAGTGACACCTCTCTCTGGCAAGCACGCACTGTTTTCCTTCCACTTAGCCACGGCAGAACTGCACAAGTTATGCACATGGAGAGGAAGATGATATCGTATGGCTTGTAGAGGCAGAGCTGTGCTGGCAGGAGAAAGCCTCTCATTATCTGGAATGATAAATATATTGTTTAACACTAATATTTACAAAGAAAATACTATGGCTAAAGGTAGTTAAGGACTTAAAACAGAACACCTTGTTTGGGTGGCGACCATACAAAGAGAGGACTCCCGTTCTTGATGCAAAGCCGAGTATTATTTCTTTTATCTATGATGTCAGAGAGGGACCCAACCAGCTGGAGAGGAAACAGATTTTTGGATCAGTTGACATTGATGACCAACTTGTGGCACCTAAACTTGTTACTACTGTCAATATGTTACTCCAATTCCCTCCCTTTATATTCAATCAGTAAGGTCACACAAGATGGATTACACAAGTTGCTTTTGTGTTTATAACCAGAGACATATACACTGCCCTTCTTTCTCCACCCTCTCTCCAGCTGTTACACTCCATTCTCAGGGAGAGAAGTAGACCCATCATCCATGCAGAGGGGCGGAGTAGATAGTTAGTTGATGGTGCCAATCATTGGTGAGAGAGGAGGAGCTGAGGCCCGTTAATGAATCTCCCCAGAGACGAGAGAGAGATTGTGGGGGTGGAGTGAAGAGGAGGAGCTGCAACAGGAGAAGAGGCATCGGAGGCGAAGTTTGCATGTTTGGTACATGCAGTGGAGGGGGGGGGGGGGGGGGGTGCAAGGGAGGGTTGGGTGGGGGGTAACAAGCTGTCACACTACAGGAAAGTCTGCCGCAGCAAGTCACATCTGCCAACGTGCACAAGGGCCATGCCTGAGGGCTGCGGGGTCGAAGGGCAAAACGTCCCCCTGCAGAGCGCTCAGATCACATATCCACTCCAGTCAATAAACCGGCTGCTGTCACTGTTTCAGACACTGGCAATACTGTTCCTCTTTCTATAGACTTAACTGTGGAACTGCATCACATTGATTTACAGAATATTTGGCTCTCCTCAATTGTATGATCCCTGTGATTGAAAGATGAGATTGATAGAGGTCTGTGCAGGAGCAATATGTGCTGCTGTTAAGGTCATCAAACTAAATTGAGTTTTCTCCCACTTAACTGTAACTCCTTCAATAAATCTCACAAATTTAGTGAAATAAAGTGAAAATACATGCTGCAAAGATTCATTAGAGAGGACAGACATGGCAGGCTGACACTTCTACCTCGTATTAAGAGATGGAAGCTTTAGTTTCTCGTGTTCATCTTGGCTGATTGAAGCCTCGTCTGTTTACCTTTGAGCTACCACAGACTGCTCCAAAGCAGTGTGGAGGCAGTGAACTGAACTTTGTACTCTAATACTAACACAGCAAATAAGTGTGTGTGTTTAAATGCTACTCTTAGTCGCAGTTTTTCTTGGAATGGTTAAAGTTTGGTGCAAAGGGAGGGAAGTTGATTCAGGAGCTCCTGACCATCAGGTTAAGAAATACAACCTCCTGCTGTGCTCACCTAATCAGAAAAAATACATCGTCTTTGACCTAATCGCCATCTCTCATGTCCTGGAGCCACCCTAACTTAAAGTTTATTTTCTCTGGATTATCTGATCTTGTTCCCTATGTCTAAGCAATGGGAGCAGAGAATGCAGCCAGCACCCCTCCTTTTCTAACCCCACCCTGCTGTTGCCCCTCCACTTTCTGACCCTCCCTTGCTTCTACCCGTCTACTGGTTTGGCAAAGCCCATGACCTCCCAGTGCAGCTCCCTCTGTGACCGGTAATGGTTTATTTTGTGTCAAAGTGCATTTTTGTTCCATTCTGCTCAAATTTTCAGGACAAATTCAGCAGTTGTGCAACTCGAACCCATCGTGAGCTCACATGTTTACAATGCAGGGCTGCCGTTGTTTGTCACACCTTTCAAATAAAAGGTAGCCAAGATGGACAGTGTTTACAGGATGCTGGGAGCTGTCGGGGGCTGCGGCTGGCAGCTTTGTCCACTGGGATGGTGTTTGGAGGCTAATTTGATGGTTGCTGAGCCCTCCCCTGACTCCCTGCTGCAGCCGAGTGGTGCCTGTCTGGGCGATTCATGGTCACCTCATGGCTTGTACATTATTGTGTTTTAAACAATGGCTCTCAAACGACAGTGAATAATGGGCTTGTGTTTTGTCCCCCACAGTGCTGCTGCTCCTTTGACCAAGGAGCATGTGAATAAACCAAACTTGCAGAAGCTGCTTAGTCACTCACCATATTTGTGTTGTCATAACTTCATAACTTTTTCATGATGTGCTGATTTCAGTGGCAGGTTTGTTTTTAAAAGGTGGGTGTTGAGTTATGTAAATAAAATTGTGGGCATAGTGAGTGTGCAGGCAATCAAATCTGCCCAGCTCTGGGCCCCAACATTGGATTAGAAGCAGAAAGTTTTAGAGTCTTTCAAGAAAAAGCTTGCAGTGAACTTAGACCTGCTGTTTTTGTCATTCTCAAAATTGATTAAGGTCACATTTCACCAGGGGATCAACAGAATACACCACCCCAATGTTTTGTTCATCTTGTAATGGTGCTGTTGTTGCTTGAACCCGATCATTTAAGCAGTGAAAGAAAGAATGCTAATCTTACGGGGTGTGAAGTGTCAGCCAGGTCTCTAGTTAGACAAGCTTGTTGACTCCGCGCATTGGCCAGATTTCCCTGGTTGCTCAGCTTTCCATGCACAGAAAATCTAGAGTCCATGATCATGAGAAAAAAATGAAAAGTACAGAAGAGGTGCAAAAAGAATTTATTACATGAGAAAAATGTGTCACATTTCTTTCATATTTTGTGACCTCACAAGCTTTTTATTTCATTTACATATTTATTTATGTTGTCAGTTTGCTGGTTGCTGTGTATCTTGGATTCTGTTTCTATTATCTATTTCATGAACAGCTGTTATTCAAGAGAACAAACAGTTTTACATTTGATTGTCTTGACACAATATATAAGGTTCTACAGAACTCAGTATTTCTTGAATCATACAGGAGTTTGGTATCAACAACAAACAGTGACCCAAATGACCCAAATGACCCAAATTAACGACCAACAGGTCAATGATGCCTCTAGATGAAAAGTTAGAGGGTCACCAAAGTTACATTAATCAATTCATCTTGTAGGAGACATTTCATTTTATTTCATTTCATTTCCCTACATAGCAATCAAAGTCACAATCAAAAAAAAATCGAATACATATTCCATGACCGAAAAGAAGCAGGGAGAAGAAAACAATCTTATTTTACCTGCCCCTCTCTCAAGCCACAAATAATCACAAGAAATAGATGGTCTGACAGTTACAGTTAAAAACCAATACCTACAGTTATTTCAGAAAGAAATGTAAATAAAAATAAATAAACAGAAGAATTGGAAGCCATACACAATGTCCCCTTCAACAAGGGCTGAAGGCTTCTACATGACAAGTCCATATAGTCCAACTGTTCTTTCTTGATACATTTTCTTAAACTGAAAAATATTTACACAACCCTTTGAATCATCAAGTTTAACGCCCACCACTGAAATATACATTTGTTTTAATGTAGTCCGTGCAAACTGGTGCTTAAAGTGACATTTTCCTCTATACTTGTGTATAGAAATTATGGTAACACTCTGCATTTTGCTCTGTAAACATGAATATAGGTACCAAAATTCATGGTATTTTGCTCATGGTTAAGAGATTACACAAAAAAAAAAAAAAAAAAACTGTTAACCTTACAGTGGTGCCAGAGGAAAAGTCAGGGTATCGTAAAAGTATAGGATTCATCCTCTAGGAACCATGAATGAACATTGCCATAGAGCCACACCTCTACCATGGTTTAAGAGAACAGACATTATATTAAACTGAGATTAAATTTGTTACAATAGCCTCCAATGAAATACGGCAAATTAAAATGTAATGTAATTTTGTTAAGATATCTTATGGTTCAAAAATGTGACCAAACACCAGTGTAGTACTTTACAGACAGACAAACAGACAATGGTCAAATGAGGAAAAAGGGGAATGATGGTATTTATTGATTCATCTGTTATGAAACCAGCTGTGTCATCAAAGCTAATCACACATCCTACACTAACATAAAATTGGTATGTTAAGGACAATATTCACTCTTCATGAACCCATTAACCTTTCCACTGCATGAAACTGTTTGTGTAAACATTTTGATGTAGTCGTGATGGCTGCTGGTCCATTTATAATTCAGCTTATTGTGAATTAAACAGCGGGACTTTGGTGCAGCTGGATGGAACACCTAAGGGCGTTTATAGCAGCTCGACTAAGCATTCATTTAGCTGTGTTGAAATGCGTGTGATGGTGTGTCAGTTTCCATCACACTGTGTGTTTCTGTGTCAAATGCTCTGTAACAGTAGCAGAACTGACCGCCCTGCACCACTCCCACTGCTCTCTGATCAACTGCCTCCCCAGTTGTCCTCCATCTGTTGCGTGAGATCTTACAGGATGATCGTCTTCTCCACCTCCTCCTCCATCCTCTCTCCACAGTTCTCCCATTTCTCCTGTTCTCCTCCTTCTCTTGTTCCCTTCCTCCCTTGTATTTCTCTATCCTTACCCTGCTCCCCTTCCTCCTCCTTCAATGTCAACTAATTAGTGGGGGGTGAGGAAAGGGCAGTACAAAGACCTCGTCTGGCCCACCCACTGACCCCGTTCCACCCTTTTCTGTGCCATCATTTCTAGTCATTAGCCCTGTCTTAGTCTTTTGATTAGGGCCAAGAACCCCTGGACACAAAGGGCTAATCATGGGATACAACTAGCTGGGCTGTGTCACTCATCTTTAGGATGGTCCTCTTCCCGTCCCACCCTACCCAACTCTCTTGTTTGTCTTTGGTCTGCTGCTCAAGAACTGAGCCTCTAATCTAGTCACTGGTCACAGGGCAAACAGTCTGTCTCAGTATGTCTCCGTCTCTCTCCTTAGTCAGTAAACAGACATTGTTTGTCTGACCAGCTTTGTACGCAGTGGCTTTACCTCTGTGTGTTTTGTTCTGAATTATGTGTAACATGCGTTTATATACTTTATTTAAATGTATCTGTATCCAGTAAATCTTAAAGGTCTAGTGTGTAGGATTTGGTGACATCTAGCAGTGAGGCTGCAGAACTCAAACTTCTCCTGTTTGCCAAATGTTTAGGAAGACTGGTGGCTGAAACAACAACGTGAATGGCCCTAACTAGGGACAGTGTTTGATTTGTCAGTTCTGGGCTACTGCAGAACATGGTGGACTCCATGGAGGAAGACCTGCTCCGTATGTAGATAAAAATGGTTCATTCTAAACCAACAAAAACACAACAATTCTTATTAACTACTGAAAACATAGTCATGGATATTATACACCATCCTGTCAGTAGATGCCCCTAAATCCAACATACTGTACCTTAAAGTTGTTCATCTGCAAAAAAAAAAAAAAAGTAAATAAATAAAAATATAAATTTGACATTTCGACAGTCACCATCTCGGTTTTTTTGGCTGTGGAGGAGCGAGAGGTGGATCTGACTGAGAAGCTGAGGACGCTATCAGCCTGTCAGTCAAAGCGGACCTAACTTCCCACCCCATGGACAGTTGTCATGAAGGGGGAAATTAGCTACAGAGACCAAAAGTGTTTTTTGTTCCAGACTGTAAACGTGTTTCTTTCTGCTGTAAAGTTGGGTATTTTAATATGGGTGTCTATCTGGAGCCAGCCTCAAGTGGACATTCGAGGAACTGCAGTTTTTGACACTTCTGTGCTGGCCTCTGTATTTAGCCCCAGAGGTTGCCACTTGTGTGAGATGCTCATTCCAAACAGGAAGAAACTCATCATGGCTAAAATGTGTTTGAAATAACCATCTCTACCACCAGACAAAGTTTACAGTGGCATGTGAAAGTTTGGGCACCCATGGTCAAAAATTTGTTTACTGTGAATGGTTAAGTAAGTAGAAGATGAGCTGACTTCCATATGGCATGAAGTTAAAAATAACATATTTCTTCTTTTGAACAAGATTATCTTTTATAGTTTTGAATTTTAAAAAAAAGGGCCTGAAGCAATAGTTTGGGGACCTTACATGGTCAGTATCTAGTAGCGCCTCCTTTGGCGAGTATCACAGCCTCTAAATGCTTTTTTGAACCAGCTAAGCTACTGTAAATCTTTCTGCAGGTCTTTTGCAGTCAAACTGGGATTTAAATTTGCCTTTCTAGCAATTTTACGAGCATCATTTGGAAAGTTTTCTTGGTCTTCGAGACCTCAACTTGACCTCCACAGTTCCTGTTAACTGCCATTTCTTAATTACATTACAAACTGAGGAAACAGCTACCTGAAAACACTTCGCCACCTTCTTATAGTCTTCTCCAGCTTTGTGGGCATCATTTATTTTTGTTTTCTGAGTGCTAGGCAGCTGTTTAGAGGAGCCCAAGGCTGCTGATTGACAGGACAAGGCTTCAGCAGTCAGAATATTTATAAAGCTTTGACATTTGCATCACCTGTCCTTTCCTAACGACGATTGTGAACAAGCCGTAGCCCTGACAAGCTAATTAAGGTCTGATACCCTGGTGAAAGTTGTCTTTGAGCTCAAATGCCTTGGGGTGGCCAGACTTTTGCATGGTGTTTCTTTCCTTATTTTTCACTGTAAAATTGTACAAAACAAAAACAATACACTGATTTTGCTTAAAATGTTGAAAAGCATGTTTAACTTCATGCCTTTTGAAGATCAGTTCATCCTCTACTTACTTAACTATTCACAGTAAATAAAATGTTGACCAGGGGTGCCCAAACTTTTGCATGTGATTGTATATTGGGTGATCTGCAATTACTTTCACTGCCACCTTTTGTATGTCCAGTGCCAGTAATTCTTAATTTCTCACTTTGTATTATGTATGTGCATGTATGTGAGAAAGATTGTGCCCATGGCAAACTAGTATGGCTATGATGGCACTAAAACCTTTAGTAAATATCAGGGAAAGATCATAGATGCAATTCAAAACAAGAACTTTATTTGCAAGTGAACTTGGCTCTTTTGTATGAAAGTTTAACGCACTCCATGCTGATCCACCACCACCATCCTTCCTCCAGCTTTCCACCTTGCTGTATACAGTATATAGCTACTACTTCCTGTCTACTTCCTGTACAGATCATGGTTGCTGTTACTGCAGATTTACTGTTTGATTACTATTGATTGGTCAGTTGGACAGACTGTATTCTGGTACTGTGGGGACTTCCCTGTCTGGTGTTGGGATGAGTCTGCTATTGAGGTAGACCATCCACACACACACACACTTTGGTTAAGTCAACACATCCACGATTGTTCTTTCACACAAAGAAACATGTCTCGTCATGAAATCACCGGCACACAGTTCAATCAGTAGTCGATTGCACCAATGGACTCCAGCCAGTTGAAACCCAAGTATTTTGCCGCATGCCAACATGCCATTCTTCTGGCTACCTCAGCATGATGAAACCTCTGGGCGGTTGAGGTGATGGACAGAAAGCTGCTTAGATGCAATTGAGGGGAAAGTTTCCCATGTTTCCATCTGAAATGTGTTGAGACTCGCAGGAGGTTGGAACAAAGCACCCACACTGCAAGACCGTCATACTGTCTGCCTGAAGTTGGCAGAGCAGGATAGAGTTATAATGAACATCTTTGAACTTTCAGATCGCCTTAAGACAGAGCTTGTCCGTCATCGCCAGCCTCGCCAAAGTCCAGGTGTTGTAAAGCATCACTTGTACAGAAATTAAAGGAGAAAAATGACACTTTTGGACTTTGATGCACTTTAAGTGTTTTAATATATCTTATCATTTACCAGATTCATCAAATTATTTCAGATTTCTGTTGCCAAATTAATAATCATTAAGTATACACATAATCATTAAATACGATCATCAGCTTCCTGACACCAGCCAAGGCAGTTGAGCCTCATTACCATCCTAGCAAAACCATTTGTGAGTCCTAACAGAGAGCCTTTAGGGTGCGTGTCCTGGAAGCAGGTAAGTATGTCAGCAATGCAAACAGATCATAAAGGCTTACCTGCTGCCATCAGTGAAAGGTCCTGCACATAGCAACTGCCTCTAAACCCCTTTAAGTGGGTGGTGTAAAACTCACACTACAGTTTTGGCAGCTAGTCTGTTAATTCCAGGGGTTAGGTTGGTCATTTAACAGCGCTGCAAGCCTTTTTTCTTCTTCCTCTTCCTCTTCTTTTGTTGTATCAATATGTTGTAAAGATTTAGTCCAAAAAAAATTATGGTAATAATTATGGTCACTGTTCAACAGTTTCACAATAAGGTTTATCATAATGCCTGTCAGATAAGAACTGTGTCGCACACACTTGGTAAAATCTAAAGAGTCTGCAGGATTTTCTCTGTGATGTATGCACGTTCATCATAGTCTGATTAACTAACCTCTATATTTTTACTTTACGTTTTTTTCCTCTCTTTATTAACATCTACAAAAATAATTCCATGGATGTATTCTTGTCATGTAGGTGTCTGACTGATGTCCTTCTTCCTCTCCTCCTCCCCCACCTCCACCTCCTCCTCCTGGACGCCCTGGATTAGAGCAGACCTCCCTGCTGCCGCTCACACACAGACCTGCTTCTTCTCAACTTCTCAATCTCACTTCTAACCGCTGTGTGTATGTGTGTGTGTGCGTGTGCATAGATGGACAAACAAGCATGTTAGAGCGTGCATGTGTGTGTTGGTATGTGTTTTTGTGT
>JAPZEB010000001.1:28247149-28269405 GCA_029783705.1 Chaetodon striatus
GTTGTTTTTTTTTTTTTTTTTTGGAGTTGGAGGGGGGTGGGAGTGGGGGGGTTGCCTAGTGACTCACATTAATGGATTTTGTTAACTTGAATAATACTGTCAAACACATGTGGTGCATCAGCTCATTACTCATCATTCCATGTCCTCTTGCCCTTGTATCCTCAGCGCATGTCACTCTAACTTTTCAACATGACAACTTACATTACACAATATACAAAATAAAGTGGATCTCATCACAACTTTTCAAAAACTGCATGACGTACCATCAGCCTGACTCGTTTGAGCTTCATTAAACTTCTTCCCTTTTTGTATCATGCATTAGAAATCAAATTAAATCCTCAAATGAATTGACTCTTTCAAGTTTACAGCAACAAATACATTTTCTCAATTTCCAATCTCCTATTTTTTCTCCCCTCAAATGTACAGAAAGTCCATTAGTACCATTTATCATTAACCTCACTGTGTGCAAGTTGTGGGTCCTCGTGGCCGTGTTAGTTTTTCTCCCTGCGAAAACACAATCATTTCCCAGCGCTAAGAGCCCTTAATGGACTGGAATGGGCACTCTGAGGCTCATTAGCATTAGCCAGCTTCCTACTCTCCGTTAATGGAGAAATGCTCTTTATATTTATAATGCTTTTACAGAGCGGGACGATCAATATCATAATCTACATGATTGTGGAATATGAAGTAAGGTTTTTTGTGCGCATTAGGGAGAAAGTATTGGTTTGAGTTGCAAAACAAGAAAACACTTTGATAAGGGTGTGGTTGCTGTCCAGAGCGGATGTATTAATCCTGGTGCAATAGGTAGAGCAGTAAAGAGATTCTGTTTGTGTAACTTAAAAACATATCAAAGACTCGGAAAGTTTGCTATATTGAATTTCAAAACTTCTCAGCCCTTTTTTTCCAGAGAAGTTGCAGATGACCCAAAACTACAGCAAACCACTTCAACCAAGATCCATAAATATATGCAGGTAGATCGACACATGATGCACATGCCAAAAATACTGCACAGCTTGTGTCACAAAAGTCAATGTATTCGTTTGCATTGTGTTCACTGAGGTTTTGTTTGGCTCTGGAGAACAACCTCCTGCAAGTTTTCTTCACATTTCTATGAGGTATGTGAGGAGAGAGTGTGTGTAAGATAAGCAAGTGGGCACTGTTGGTCCGAAGGGGGGCTTCCCTGCACCTCTGCTTCCTGTGTGTGTGTGTGTGTGTGTGTGTGAGTGTGAGTGTGAGAGATTCCTCCACTTGTGTTATCGCTGGTGTTGAGAAGTGTGAGCCAGGGAGGATTGTGACACCAGTGAGGAATCCCATCACTAGTGCCTATACAGCTCATATAGACTTAGAGATGAAGCTCTGATAGTCCAACCAGGACACACACACACATACATGCATGCACACACAAACGCACGCACACACGCACGCACGCACGGAAACACCAGGAAGCTGTAAAAACCCACAACAGCCATGGTGGTCTGCTGGGATCTGTCTCCTTTAGGGCCTGGCTTTACAGTAATGGACCACAGGAAGGACACAAAAGCCACATCGTTCTCACAACTTGTCTCACACACACACGTTTTTTTGTTTAATCTATCAATCAAATGCACATTACAGGTATTACATAAATTCTCACTGTACGCTTACTTTGTTTCCTGTGTTTTATTTGAGTTACCTCCACTGAACCGTTTTGCCAAGTTAGTTTTTTTACCTGCCAGTTGTTTTTTCTGTCTCAGATTTTCTTTATGTTTCTGTCTCTCTCCCTGTCTTTGTATTTTTCAACCCGCCCCTCTCAATCTTCTCCATGAAATGCACCACTCAAGCCTGATGTCTAGATTACTTGTTCTCCATCACCAAGGTCAGACTCATATGCATCATTAAGATACATATGGATCAGCCTATCCTGTCCTGTCAGTCTCATGTCTTAACTTCACGCTGGTGTGAGGTGAGCTGCTGATACCAGGGGCAGACGGTAACTTCAGCAAGTTTACCTCCGGAGCATATTGATCAGTACCCTTTAAGTAAGTCTAGTAATTAACCAAAAGGACTACGCTGGCAAAAAAAAAAATAAAAAATACCTGGAGGAAAATAATTGCCTTTCAAGAGATCTCTGGGGCTTGTTAATCTGGTTATTCTCTGGAAAGATGCAACCTAGAGGTTTTTTCATAATGTAAGACTGATGTATGGTGGCATTACACACATATTTTACTCCCCCACACCGCAACCATCCCCTTTTTTCTTTGCCTTATCTCTAAAAATGTAAATATAAAATACATAACATGTTACTTTTCTGCTTTTCCTTGCAGTAGTTGTGTTACAAATAAAGAGTATCATCAGTTTTAATGAACAATTTTGCAAACCAAACACGCCTCTTTCTCTCTGTACTAACAGAGGGATGACTGTGGTCCTCAGAGGGAGAAAAGGAGCTGCTTCTGTCCACATAAATAATCATCTCCTGAGCGTGCAGCAGGAATACGCATGTAATGTGCATGGACAGTCTCCAAGACATTGACCCTAAACGTCCCTAATAAATAAAGACAAGCCTACACACAACACATTAGCGGCATTCACCATCCGTCTGGATGCCACCCATTCATACTCTCACTCACGCACATAATATTTTCTCCTCCTCACTGTCCATAACCCTCAAATGGATAATGATTG
Organism: Chaetodon striatus; assembly: GCA_029783705.1. Taxonomy (NCBI): domain Eukaryota; kingdom Metazoa; phylum Chordata; class Actinopteri; order Chaetodontiformes; family Chaetodontidae; genus Chaetodon; species Chaetodon striatus. The sequence goes on from JAPZEB010000001.1 coordinate 28,249,811, forward strand.
ATTTTTGTTTGGATAATGTTGCTCCTGCAGGTTTCCTTGAGATGACCCAGCAGATCAGACCTCTAAGTATTGCTCTAATTCATGTAGTGATGTAGAGAGTGGATGCCAAATTTATACACTGTGTGTACATATATTTGACTTAAGGAAAATTTGAAACGATGCCATTACTGCAGATGGCTCAAGCTTGTTGTCCTAAGACCAATATTTTGTATGACAGCACTGGGACAACAGCTGCCTCAGCCAATCCACATTTGTAATGTCATCACAGACAGCCCTGCTGCTGGTGCCCTGCAAAATATAAAATTCGGCTGTGCAAAGAGGCGCAAATTACAAGATGAGGCTAACATAAATGTTTTCAAATGTACTTAGTAGTTTACACTAGTCTGCTGCTAAAGCTTTGTAATTATGAGGATATTAAAATACATTATTGCTTTTTAAATTAACTGTTTACATTTTGCCACTGTGAAAGTAAGCACACATTAGTTTGAGCCAAGGGTGCTTTCAGACCTAGAATTCGCTTGCTTTGGTCTGAATCAGGGACTAATTTTGGTGCATAATTGCCCAGAGTTGGTTCATGTTCTCACAGCAGCATTTACAAGCAGACCAGATAAAAGCCTTGCACGAGAAAGCTGGCCTTGATTGGTCGGAATTTCCATACAGGAAAAATCCAGGAAACATACAAAACATTGAAGAATAGTACACTTGCAAGATAAATGCAACACTTGTCACATTGAAGGGACAAATATGCGGGTTGATGTTAGCACTGGTCATCGTGTACCATATTGCTTACATTGTTCATTCTAGGCAAACCATACATTTTGAAAAAGAGGCACGGCTCCAACAATGTTTTGATGCATTGGATGTGCTGAATGAGCATATTAAGGCAGTACAGGAGGAAGCACACTTGGACTGTAACATGCTCATGTTTAACCCAAACAATTAATAATGTGACTGCAGTTGGTTCGAATCGAGGTCGGAACACGTTCTCACCACAAACAAACCACACCAGAGTTTGATTGTAACTGCACCAAGACCACCTCTTCAAGAAGGTCTTGGTCTGCTTGTTTTGGTGCACACCAGAGAACGATTGCTGTGTTAGAACCTGCCCAAACGAACCGCACTTAGGGGGGCAAACAAACTTGAGTTTGATTGAACCGAACCAAACATTGCAGGTGTGAAAGCACCCAAAGAGTTAGACAGCTTAGATGTCAGCTCCTCCATCACAACAGAATATAGTAACTTTACCTTCATCCCTCCTTCTTTCAGAAAGGCCATCACAAGCATATGTGCTCTTTGATTGGTTCATCAAAAGGACAGTGAATCTCAGATGTCTGTTTCTGGCTCCCAGCTTTAGCGTGCTAGCATTAGCACTTGAGCAACTGGAAAAATCAGGATGTAAGCTGCAGATGGGCTCTCAAACTGCATCCTTACATCCTAAGCATATAAATATACATTTTATAGGATTTATTGATAATTACATATAATTAGGGTTCATTCTCTTCTATGTTCTGGTGTCTTTCAAGACCTTATTGTGTGTACAGTGGTGATTATTCATGTCAGTGTTAAAACACATGCTGAAGCACAGTTTATACAGCTCAAGTATCCACTCTTTACCATAATCCTCATCCTTCCAACCTGCAACAGCCTCTCACTCTGTCTTGCTCTTTTGCCCAGCGTCTCACACACGGAGTACGCCTGCTCTTTCCTTTCAATAATTTTCACACACCCAATCAAATAACAAATTAGAATGGATTTATAGGGGACCATATGTGTTATGTGCAGTGAGTCAATATTCAGTAGTGTATGTTATGTACATATCAGTAAATCAACCCTTAAGGTTTTTTTTATATTTGGATTAGCAGGAGTGAGTAAACACACCTTTTTAATATGACACAGATCTTCTGACTCCGACTCTAAATGCTGTATGTGCATGTTGTCTGCAGGTTCATGCAGACTCCAGTAGGTGCTGCTGGAGAGCAGCAGAGTTGCTGCTGGTGTGTCTGTGTGAGTCTGTCCCCACAATCTGGGCTTGCCACCAACCTCCTGTCAGCGTACAAGACCACGACTCACCACATCTCCAGGGAGACGCTGATAGAAAAAGCCACAGCAACACTAAGTGCCAATTCACACCTGAGACAGTACAGTATTTGCAAAATACAGTTTAACTGGCTTTTATTACTCAATTCATGTGGGGTTTTGCTGCATCAGGACAACTGAGCCAGTCGTGAATTTCAGAGAAGATCATTACTTCTGTGTGTTTGTACAAAAACCCATCTAATACTTCTTTCATTGATCACTGCATCAACCATTGTCTGTGAGGTACAGTTTGTTTGTCTCAACGAATGTGCAAATATTTCCACTGACTGTTGTAAATGGTCCAACATACAGTTTATAATGTAGTGAAGAAGGCTGAGACAGTACGGTCAAACCAGTCCAACTGACTGGTTAGACTGGTCTTTTAGTCAGGTCAAGTTAGCAATGCAAATTACCTTCAACAATTTGTTATGTAACTGAACAAAGCCACAGTAGTGCTGCTCACTTTGCTAAAGGCCTTTAAAAGTGACATAAGTCTGCGTCAACTCAGAGGAAAAAATAAAAAGCAAATTAAATAAAGTCAAAAAAGGTTGCAAGATTAATTTTCAAGAAGTAGGTATGACATGTGACCAAAATGTCCTTTTTCAATTGACTTGAATGTCATTTATGTTATGTATTTAAATTTCATTTGACTACATCTGCAAAATAAAAGTCTGCAGATAACATCTCCTATGACCTCAGTCAGTCTGCCAGACCGTGTTTCTGTCACCCATTCCTCTCCAATTGGAATAATTTTTCACAACAACATCTGTTTTACTTGTTTAAGGCATCACGGTGCCTCTGTATGAAAGAAAAGGATGGCACACTGTGTCCTCTGAGCACTCTTCTGATCTCCTGATCCACCTTTTTATTTCCTGTTATCGCAGGGGGGTCCGGTTTGAACTCTGCGATCTGAACTCCTGAGTTAGCTAATCCCTAATGATCCACCGCCACATGAGGGATTGTTTGTCTTTTTTCTTTAACTCAGATTTTACTGCCTGAATTGACTGCAGCTATTTCAAGTTCGATATCAGTTTTCACATTCACTGGAGCCATTTGAAATGTCTGAGGATGCTTTAGGACGTCCTGCTGTTGAGCAAATGCCAAAGGAGCATCTTTAGGCATCTAAGGGCATTGTCTAACGTAAAAAAAATTGTAATTTGTAGCTTTCCTAATCCTCTTTTCTCTCACCCAGATAAACCATCTGTTCTGGAATTCAGATCGGACTTTATACAGGGTTAAGAGAGCTCAACTAAGAAGACAAATTCCCAGCATCTAACCCTTTAAACCTTTACAGTGCGACATGCAAAGAATAGATACCTGTTGTTAGGTTTGCTCATATATTAGCCCCAGGCTGAAATCTGTGGTTTGCAGTATTAAAATTAAATTCAAATTTTGACATATTGCACCATCATAATCACTATAAACTAATATGTTACCATATCAGCAACCATTTAGTTTATTAGTTTATTATTTACCAGAGACACAAACACAAGCAAATAAATAGTTAGGTGTCTCCAACTTTGTCCAACAGAAGATCCTGCTACTACAAAATGACCCATACCTTGAGCCTGGGTTGCATACAGTAGATATTAACCCTATGTTGTCCCTTGCCAGGGTGCCACTGGGCCAGCAGCCACTGACAAGGTTAAGCTGTTTAGAGTAGGTGAGGAGATTACACAGCTTATTATCCACATCTCTCTCTCTCTCTCTCTCTCTCTCTCTCTCTCTCTCTGTCTCTACCCCCCATACACCCCCCTCCCTCCCCAGGCTGGCCGCATGGGGCCGCTCCGAAATTTAATACCATGTCTACAACAAGATAAGGCTTTCTTATGGACAGATTAACAATATGCCCATTGTTTGTTGCCCCCGTGCAGTCTTGCAAGCAGGCAGACACAGGCAGCCCAGGCATTAAGGCCAGGGAGTCTGGTTGTCCGATGTGAACTCTAGCAGAAAGAGAAAGAAATGTTGAGAAAAGGGGAAGAGATGGAGGAAGGAGCGCAGAGGCAAAAGAGGAAGAAAAAAGACGAAGGTTTGGTGAGGGGGAAAAGAGCAATGAGCGAAGGGAGACTGACAAATAGAGGGAATAGAGAGCAGAAGAGAAAGAGGGAGAGAAAGGAATTCAGCAACCTCAGATAGTCTGGCACTACTGGGTCAAGCGCAGCATACTTCCCCAGTAACAAGAGACTGGGGAAGGCATGTCAGCAGCCAAATTGCCCCTCAAACCCACTGACAAGGATTGTCAGCAGAGAGGGGAGAGAGACTCTTTCTGGCCCACTCTCATGCCAGGGTTAATCACTGGCAATTACAGAGAGGAGGAGCAATCAAAAGGCCGTGATGGCGCGGCACTGGAGTGTGTGGGCTGCGGTGCTCGGGTGTCATAAGCCACTGCGACTCAAACCAACCATTTCTCAAATGCTGGAAAAAGTGTACGTTTTAATCCTGGAAGATGAGTTCTTTGTGCGTCTGCTCGAACGTTGAGACTTGGGTTCCATCAGTGTGTGTTTATGTGAGCGTGTGGGAGTGGTAGGATTACGTGGGTGGTGATTCAGAGGTGATGAGGCTTTAAACTGGAGGGGTCCCCAACAGACCCTGGGGTCCTGAGCACCTGGTGTCAGATCATGTCAGAGGGCAGGGGGCCAAAAAATTCCCAGTCTGAGATGTGAATGTGTGCGGGTGATGATGGTGAAAAGGCACAGATGGATCCTGTAAAAAAGCTTTCTTTTTTTTTTTTTCTTTCTTTTTTTTTTAATGAGAATAATGTATGCTCTTGATGCAATAAAATTATACACTTTTTCATACTTTAAAAAATATATATATATATACTTAGCAATGCATAACTTTAATAACTTAGTTACCAAAAACTGCTGGAAAAAATATATCAGTTGAGACTTTTTCTATTTATTTCTTCACATGTTGACAGAAATAAATAAGTGAATGTTTGTCAGGGGTTTTTATCATTTGTTAGTTCTCTATAAAATTATGGGACAAATAGACCAAGACATAAGGTTTTTACGTGAATAAATAATATGTATAATATTCACATTTGCAGGTGATGAATAGGCATGAAGTAGTGTGTGTGTGTTTAGTGTCACTGCAGACCATTTGTATTCACATGGTGACAGTTGACAGCTGTTTTTTCCTTTAATAAGATTAAGCTAAAGAAATTAGTTGTGCACTCTTTAATCTGCCATTTAACAGAGGGGGCCACCTGGGGTCTGCCTTATCCCATCCACTCTGAATGGCTAATCGGAGAGGGTTTGATTCACACAGGGATGAGCACAGCGCTTTTCTGCTCTCAGAACCGGCATCTCTACAAGCCAATAAATGGATGATTCCCCAGTCAAATGATAACATGCTTATTTCTGGTAGAAGAGCCTTAATGGTCATGTTTAGTCAGCCACTGTGTTGTATTTTGGATTTTTGTCTTCAGTGGTGATTGAGGAGAAAGAATTAATCTGAAATTCAAGCAAGGTCCTCAAATAACCACGATGAAATGTTTAAGCAGTTGTCCATGGCACTGCATTTTCCCAGATAATGTTGGCTTTAAAATGTTGTATTTGGTTTACGCTTGTGACCGGTGTATCCAGCGCAAGGAAGTCCATTTACGGATGGGTAGAAGCCTGATAGAAACTACCTGTAGCTGTGGTTGTTTTTCACAGTCTGTGGTTTTTCAGCATCCAGTAGTTTCTAATATGCACTTGGAACATTACCAGGACAGAAACAGGATCTGCCAGGTACATGGCATGTTTTGTGAAATATTTCATTAAAAAGACGTATGAACGGCTTAACGAGTCATAATGACAATCTGACTGTATATAATGTATACCCATATTTTAGCAGAATAACATTAGTCAGATTTACAATGTGTCTTTTTAATCATACAAACTCACTTTACAATCAACAAAGGCAACTGAATATAACAAAACAGCCTGGTAGCCAAGTAGCAGCCTGTTAGCTAAGCTGGCACACTGTCATACAGTCTCTCGGAAATCTGCCACAAAAGTAGATTTTTTTTAAATACTCAAGGCAAATTCTGGACTGAAATAGGAGTATCGCAGACACATCTGATATCATAGAGATTTCCATAGGTTATGAAAGGACTTCCAGTTGCCTCGTCTCTGTACACATATGCAAGTGAAAACGATGCAATACAGAGGCTCGCTAGTTTTATTAAAACTGCGTACACAAAAAGTTTCAACTACCAGAATTTCTGTAGGATTTACTATGTTTGTATGGGGAAACAGCTCATGAGGATAAATGTCATATCTTGGTGAGAAAGTCCTGGATCTAGATTTGTTTTCGTCATTAGAAACTGATCATAATGGTTTCCCCTGATGCTGAATGTGTTACTGTGGCATTAATCAAGCTTCTGATTTCAAATCTGATTTTTTACCATATGCACCGGCTCAGATTTGCATGAGGTAAGAAAAATACAGATTATTTTGAGAATAATTTTCTCTCGATAAATTCAACTTGTCATTATTCAAATATTAAGCAACAAATCAGCTCCATTTATCATATGCTATATTTACTCACAAAAATTTAAATATTCTTTTTTATTAATCAACTGGTCACTTCCTGCATGTAATTAAAGCCAGTAAATATATCTTCCTGCCCGATCTGGTAATTTCAGTCATATTGCTGCCTCACATGTTCAGTGCTAGAAGAGATTAAATATGTTCCGTAAAAAAAAAGCAGGTGTAACATTAGCATCTGTGTATATTTTATAAAGTTACAACTGTTCTTAAACATTAATGCATACATTGCCGGTTCAGGAAAGTGCTGTCACCCTCATTTGCTCTCAGAAGGGGTCTCTACGTGTTGGTTAATGTGGTTTCTCCGCAGTGGGAGCTGTAGTGGGCTGGTTGGGAGAAATCAGCTTTGGCACAGCTGCACAAACGGGCCTTTTTACTGGGCAAATCAATCAGGCAGCCCTGGGCTTGGGCCACTGCCCAGAAAGCACAGTTTGGAGGGAGTTTCACCTTACCCTTGTGCACTGGCTGAAAGGAGCCAGTATTATCACTGTACGGCACTCACCCCATCACCTCTGCTTTCTTTTCCTCTGCCTCCTCCCGCTGCTCTTTCTCCTCCTGTCATCTCTGTCCTGCTCTCCACATCTACCATCATCATTTCTCTTTTCTCCTCCTGGCTATATTCTTCTCCAGTCTTCCTCCTCCTCCTCTCATGCTCTGCTACTCCTTACACACTCTCCAACTTAACAGATTGCCATCAGGAGGCTGTGATCTGAGGAGAAATGTCACATCGTGTCCTGCTATTGGCTGTGCGCCCCTCAAATCACTTGTGACAGTTTCCTATTACATTGTTTACCTGCCTGAAGGCGGAGGCAGCCGTACTTAAACTATATTCAAATCTGCTCGATCTGGAGCGACCACAAGTCCATGCACTGCTTCTTTAGGCGGATACGTTATGCGGTTTATAATGTCTACTGTTATTCCAGTGAGGATTGGTTTGAGAATGAAGACCAGATGGAGACAGTTATCATGGATGTTGAGATGTTTATGACAAGGAATAAACAGGGGCTTGCTTTAAAATATCACAAATCTGAGTTGCTCCGGTTTCTGGTTGAAATTATGTCATTTTTTTGTTGCACACGTTTTGTTCTGAATGAGGCTGGAGCCATGATGGGTTACGGAAAAACAGATGAAGAGAGAGCTCATCTGAGAGTTTTCAAAGCTACCAACCTTATAAGTGTCAAGATGTCTGCTTGGTGTTGATGTTGAAGAAAGTTAATCATTTCAGCTTAAAATGTTGTGTGCATAAACTGCGCTGTAGCCTATATGTGGCTTACTTTTGCATTTATAATGTTTTATAAAAATGATTAGAAATACTTAAAGTTTGAATGCTGGTGTTGCCTGGGACTGCAGATAAAGATAAATCTCAGCATTGTGGTAAATTCTGCAAAAAGAGAATGAAACACTACAGAAAAAGCTACTACTGAGTGTGCATCAGCTCTCAGTGCAGCACCACTGTCTCACTGGTCATGGGAACTCCCATATTGTCCGTGCGTCTTATCTTTGTGGACAGGTCATCAGGTCAGAGAGATTAGATTGTAGGTAACGTAGCAGAATCTGGCAAGTGAGTGAAATGAGTTTCTTACAGCCGTCTGCTTTACACTTCCTCACCTATGACAGTTCCTTCTTGCTCCACAGGTTCACATTTTGGATGTTTAGCTACAGCACTGATCACTCCAGGATTTCATTACAAGAATTTCTGTGCATATGTTGTCAGCATTATAGACATCCAAAAGACAGAAGTAGGAAATTTTCTTTTTAAATTTTCATTTACAATTGAATTTGAAAGATTAAGATAAACAAAATCAGGTGCTGGTAGATGAGGTTAGAGCCTCCTTGTAAACATGTTAAGAAAAAGATTTGGGGATTTTTTTTTTTTCTGCACATCCTATGAGCAATCAGTCGAGTTCAACTAAAGAAGTGTGTGCCAGTGTGTTTTTATATCTCGTTGTTTTACATGGTTTGCAAGGTCATTTGGATTTTTTCCTTTGAACTTTAAAGAATGATGCATTCACACACAAGAGCAGAAAAAAAAACACAAAGTAGGCAACACTGACTGATTCTTCTTTAACGCAACAACATTAAAGGATAGGTTCACATTTTTTTAAAGTCTATGTTAAGACAGCTCTGACATGCCCATACGTACATTGAAAAGGTCACTGTTCGTTGTAATTGTTCCTCCAGTCTGTACCGGCCGTAAAGAAATGAAGATGGGGGATGTTGTCCGCTATCTCTTACACTGAAATTGCCTCAAGATGGGTTTTCTTTGCAGCCAGTTTAGAGAAGAGTAATGATTACACTGTAAGTATTGTTTACGGATATGAAGGCTGAAAGTCCATGAATGATAGAAGCGCTGTGGTCCGTAAGTCTGTAGATGTATTATAATAAAAGCTCATTTTGTTCTCTTAAATATTTACTAAATTATTTGCTCTTTAAGTCACTGTGTATTAAGAATACAGGTGAAGAAATCCCCTCCACGGCTGCTGGGGACCTGCTGGTGGCACAGTGTTTGCAGAAATCTCCAGAGCCTGGCAATTAGTTAATTGAAAAGTTATGTACTTGGCATGAATAATTGAAAACAAGGTCTATGTAATTAGCACAGCATTCAGAGGCACAAATGAATCCTCTACAGCAGCGTGAGGAGAAGATAGAGGCACTGATGTGTGGCTAAAGACATGTTTTGAAGCTAATTTTTTGATTTCATGGATTGCCTCGTGAGCTCCAAAAAAATCTACCAGGTTGTGCTAACAATTCTACTCAAATGTAAGTTGATAAAAGTTGTAGGAATTACATTAGCCTAACAGTGCAGTGCCTGAAGAGAGCACAGAGCCTTAACCACCACAGTGCCACCTCTTTACAGATGTTAATGACGACTGCAGGAATCCTTAGTTTTCTGTGATAACTTAATTTGTTGCACATTGCAATAATGTGTTATTTTTAGAGCCTATCTCCCGATCGAAAGACAGCAGTGATGTTGAATTTGTCACATTTTCATGTAAACGGAACCACACAGACTAAACAATGTAGACTTGTCAGAATCATTCACAAGCATACGACACATATGGTTCATATTAGAAAAACCTAAATCAGATGGCTTTGACCATTTCACTTAAACTCTGTGCGGCCACTGACTCTAAGAACCTCACAGAAAGGTTGAATGTAACAAGTGTATCCAAATTCCACAGCATTATAAAATCAAACCATTGTGCTGTATCATTTTGTGCTAACAGAAAATGACACAGGCATGCTCTGACAGGTGTCAATTAACCTTCAACTTCAGACCATATAGCAGGTTAAAAATTTTAAAACTGAAGAATGCATTTCCAGTCTTTTTTGTCACCAAAGCTGGTGTACTACAATCCTACATTTTGTTTTTTAGTTTTCATGTAGCTCTCCCACTCCCCAAAACTGCACACAAAAATCAAGTGAATCTATGAGTAAATGCACAACATACATAAAACTGAAACTGAGACAGTGAACTGAGATCAGCAAGGAACTTGGCTCATAATTATCTTGCAAAATAAACCTTAATCCATCTGATTTTACTTTATATTCCCCAATCTCACTTGTATTGCTTCATTCTTTTTCCGTTTATTCCTCCATATGTCTGTACTTTCCGTACATCCTCATACTCTCTCTATAGGCTACTTTGACCACACACAAATGTTGTTCTGCTGAGACACTCAAGGGTTAACTCTGGGACCTGGTGGTTTCTCATTGTAGAGCTTTCCTAGTTAGCCCCGGTGTTTAGCCGTAGTTATCTGAACAGGGCTAACATGACCTGCAGGGCTCCTTTACACCCTGTTGGAAACACTTCCGAGACTTCTCACTTGCCTGCATTTGGCACCCGACCAGAAAGCATCTGTCACCGTGACTTCTTGTGACCAACTTTAGCCCAGAGCTGATGAATAATATAGAGACATGTGCTATTATTCATGGTACAATGCTGCGGGATTCTCTCTGAGACTAATCATCTCTGAGAAGGTACAAAACGCTTTTGAAATTTTATTTCATTAGAATACGAGACAAAATAAAGCCTGATGTCAGATACAGATTATTTGATTCTACACTGTAAAATATGACAAGATGAGCTTAGTTTCAAAAAATCAAGGAAGCCAATTGCCCTGAAAAAGATAAGTATAATTGTTAGTCTTAAATTGTGTCTGCTTTATATCTCATTACATTTGCTTAGAATTTAGTTGTATTAACTTTATTTTGTGAAGTTGTTCCAACTTAAAAACGACAAGGGAAATTAACTTGCTCTTGCTAAGTGCATGATTATTGAAAGGTGTACCTTGAACAGGGGTTTATGATATGTTGTGTGTTGTCATTTACACAGTAACTACTGTTGGTTATGTTATTGCTCAGTGGTTGGTAATGTATTTACAGGGTAATCAGATATACTTCATCATTACAAAACCGGGATGTGGAACGTTACCAAATTCAGTTGTGAAATATCAAACACCTCAGTGTCTTATTTTTCCTTCCAAGCGTTCTGTGTCTTTCAACAGGCCTCCTTCACTCTGGTGACAGATGAATCAGCCCTGTGCAGGGTTCTCCCTGCTCTGACGAAACTGATCACTTACCATACGAGCAGGAGCCAAACATTAGTACTGCCGCCTCTCTGTTAGCTAGCATGGCGGAGTGCTGAGCTGGCCTCATGCCCATTTAAAACTGGACGGCTCTGGAGTTACAGCAGAGCAAGGATTCCATGACTGAGCTGTATTTACAGAGGACATTTAGATGTTGATAGTCTATGCTTACAAGCGGATACATCATTTATATGAATAAGTTGCTGATAGATAGTGTTTAATATTTATGAAGCTTTTAATTGAGCCCACTTTTCACCGGGCGCTGGCAGGGGCAGAGACTTCTGGTGGTGCCCTGTGGTGGAAATGATCGTGCCCAGTCACTAAGACGCTATTAGGTAACGCAGAGATATAGCTATTGTCCCTCTTAAAACGCTACAATTAAGTAATTGTCTGCTCGGGGGAGAAATCTTTGTTCATTAAAATTTATTCAGAGATCAAATTATTCTCGATTTAATGGACCGATCAAAGGTCAAGCATCCATTATTTGAGAGGCTAAAAAGAGAGAATTTCCAGCTCAGCTCTAATGCACGATAAACAAAATGCAGCAGCTCTGCAAAGCTGCATTCAGAGCAGATGTGACCCGTCGCTTACTGAAGTCATGAGAGAGTGTCGGACACTGTTTTCTTCTCAATTTCCTGCCAGTAAACATTTACGCTTGTTTTCATTCAAATAATGTCACTGGATCTGACAGTTAGAGATTTATTAACTGATTTTTTTTTTTTTTTCATAAAAGGCTGTTGGGTATTCAAGATTTAACTTTTTTTATGTTCATGACAAGTACACAGCAGGAAACAAAGCAGCACTTTTCCATGTTGTACAAAGATAAAACACACATTAATTTACAAAACCGAAAATCCTGGAAAACATATCAAGTAATACATTTTTTTTAAGGGTTGGAAAGTTGCTGTACATCTATGGTCTTGTGCAAAATTGAAATAATTTTTAGTTTTAACTTCACAATTATAATAAACATCACAGCACACTGATCATTTCTGTGTGTTTTATGTACAAAAGACACCAGGACGTAAACCAAACCAAACAACACGACACAGACAATGAGGAGATTTAGCATCAAAACCTGTAAAATTGTGTCAGTGTGAACAGTTGTGTGTTTTGAAATGACCTGCTTCTGTAAAGATCATACTCTCTGGATGTGTGTAAAGCAAAGTGCTCTTGGTCCTGTAGTCCTTAAGGTCTAGTATGGCTGCAGGTAAATGCACCCTTCTGTTGATTTAAAGCCTGACAAATTGACAATAGATGCCTTAGTGGAGCCATTTAGGGGGAGAATGTCATAACAACAAGCTTAAGTCCAAGTGACATGTGACACACCGAGCAGGGAGGTTGTGAGCAGTTCAAAATTGTAATTACTGGTATATGTAAAGTCTGCACTGACTGACAGCTGCAACAAAGACGTGAAAGAGGAGCGGGCTTGTCTTAAAGAAGGGGAAAGCTCCAGAAAGGCTGCTTTAAATGCTCTTAGCTGCGACGACCGAATGCTGCTCGGCCTCCGATGCTGACCGGCAGAACTTTGACACACTGGGAGGTCTGGTGATGGACAGCTCTCTCTGCAGGACATCTCTTTAAGAGAAGTGGGCTGCAGTCCCTCCGGGGTAGACATACCTGAGCCACTCAGACAAGGTGAGACGGATCCCTGCACGGGCTCCTCCCAGGGCTCGGTGCGCTCTACAGAAGCAGGCCTGGCGACAGAGTAATAGGCCAATTACCAGTGATTTGTACTGCAGTGGGCGGAGAGGGAATGTTCTCTGGACCTGTCACTGCCAGACAAATTTGTGATATCACAATAATGCATTGTCATGGTGGACTCTCCCTTAAAGCTCAATGTATTGAATTTCAGCTCAGCTATTGTGGGTGGATTTTCTTTTTTTTCTTTTTCAGATAAGGCTTAGATACTCTCACTGTTCTCCTCTGTTCTTTGCTGTTATGTTGAGCAAGTTTAGCATTAAAATACATTTAAAACATATAAATATATATATAGGAAACATAATCCAAGCTTAACCATGACAAATATTTGTCAAGGCTATTCTTTTTTTTCCCAGCTTCTGTCCTTTCTCTTTCCAACACGGCTTGCTGGCGTCACATCAAACCCAATCAGAAATCCCCCCCACTTCCTCTCGCACTATCAAGTTCTCCTTTGTCACTCTTCTCACCTTCAGTAAAACGCTCTCTGTCACTTGGAGAATTTCTTTTTTCATTGGTGCAATGAAAGGCGTAAGCTGCTGCTTTTTCATTCAGGTGGTGACACTGGTCAGGGAGCTTTTATCAGTGTTGTGTAGGATGTGAGGAGTGTGGTGCGGTGGGGAGGTGGGGAGGTGATGATAGTTATCTCAGAGGAAAGCAGACAACTGGAAGGCAGCCAGTCCTGTCAATCGCTCAACATGAACTTACTAACAGAAGCAGATATGAGTCTGCGGTGGACATGGACAGAAAACCCATGGATTTACCAATAACTCTATACTTGTTTAATGTTTTAAAGTATTTTAGGTCTTTTTTAAAGTAGGCTTATGAATTGTGCCATTCTGTTACCTTTCTATTATTGTTCAACCTTCGACCAACTCATAAAAGGTTTTATTCCTTACTTCAGGGAAAAAATCAGTTTGTGGAAAAGCTTGGATCCTTAAAAGAGAAAAGTAATGTACTACTATGAGTAAAGTTAAGTAAGGGTTCTGTACTTAAAGGAATAGTTTGATGTTTTAATAGCCTAAATGTGAAGCTGTAGTCAGCTGGTTAGGAAACACACTGAAACTTGAGGGAAAAACAGCTTATCACTATGTACCCAGCAAAGAAATATTCTGGCACATAACCCCCCAAAATTAAACAAGCATGATATATTAACTCAACACATTCTCACTCCGACCTCATCACATATCAACATTTGGTCATGGACCACGTCTAGATACAACATGCAAAGTACCCTGGTGTGTTGGTTGTTGACTTTCTGAGACATGTCAAGTTCTGCCTGTCAAATGCAAATGCATCAAATGCACTACGTCTATTTTGACGTAGTATTTTTTTTCCTTTATCAAGAAACGCACATAGTTACATTTTGCAAATATATGGACACGGTTAGGTTTAGAAAAAAAGAACAGGGTTTGACGTTACAATTGTGCGATAAGCACATACCAGCCTCCCGGGTGAAAGTAGGTGGTTGTTGGACCCATCCAGCACTCCCACCCGCCCTACTTGGACTTCTGCTGCCTTAACTTCAGTTGCTCTTTATTTAACAATAACGGCAACTGGCCATGTATCATGCCGACATGCGAGGATGATAATTTTTTTGACAGTGTCTGACACCTGAAGTCACTGGCCAAGCACTGGATTTTGACGACTTGATTTACATGGTATTTTCTAACTTTGGAGGTGATGGTTGACAGACTAGCTGCTTCCCTGTTTCCAGATTTTATGCTAAGCTAAGCTAACAGGCTGCTGGCTGTAGCCTAATATTTATTGCGCGGACACAGTCATGTCAAAGTTTTCATGTAACTCTTGGCAAGAAAACAGGTGTGCAAATAAGTTATTTTTCATTTTAAGTTGCTCTTTATTCAGAGCATATCTAAAATTCACAGGTTGTCTGCACATGGCTCTCAACATGGAGGAGGCTGAGCCAGCGACTAGCAGCTAACAATGTTAACAGCACAAACAGTTAGCATAGATTAGCAAATTAGCATAGTGCGGTGATGAGCCAGTCAGTGGGAAATACAAATGAGACTCACGTGCACATGTGACTGAACCGTCTGCCACAACAAAGACAAGAGTGGCCCGTATTAGGCTACAATACACACAGAAAGGTAGTGTGATTCCATTCTCTGGTCACGGTGCCACTACTCCAGCAAATACTTATTTGCTGTTATGTTAATGCTCTGATAATCATATAAAGCTCCTGTAAAATTAAACAGCAATGACATTTTGTTTGAATTACGATGGACCTGAATAATGTTGGCTTCCAAGTAACCCAATATGGCTCAACAGGCTGATACTTGCACACAGCCAAATCCCTCAACAGAAAACTGACAGAAAAATATGATGTGTAAGTGGCAGTAATATTGAGAAATGCAATGCAAAAACATGACAATATTAACAAGGTTTCAGCAAAATAGAAAAAAACTGTTTGATATTTGATACTCACTCTGAGGGTAAAATTGTACTGTTTAGATTCATATGCACACATGACGTATTGTATTATAAGCCACTGATTAGTGTATCGCCTAATATGTTAAGTCTTTAGAATGTATCACTTAGTAAATCACTGTATATCAATGATACATCAACACAACAGAAACAGTACCAGCAGCTCGACATATCTCACATATATGTGACTGATTCCTGTCTATGTCAGTGTCAGCTCTCGCTGTGCGCTGCAGCCAGTGCCCATGTCAAGCCCAGCTGCTGTGCTCTAATGACAGCCAGCTGTTTGATCGGCTGTGTGCCTGTCACTGAATATGTGTGAGAAACCTGCCGTTTGTTCCCTCACTCATTTCACAGTCCCACCATAACCGCAGTTTGCACAGTAGCCAGTGAATGTAACCTATAGTCGTGGATAATATGAGAGAGTTTAATGTCTGGGAATGCTTTAGGAGAAGAGAGAAGAGGAGAGGAGAGGAGAGGAGCGGAGAGAGGAGAGGAGAGGAGCGGAGCGGAGAGGAGAGGCTGCACTTTGTTGTACATTTACTCAAGATTTAGTCCTCTTGCCCCGGTGTGTATCTATCCTTAAAACGTTACCTTTTGCACAGAGGCACACTTGTCTTTACTGCTGTCTCAGACGAGTACATCAAGATGTAACCCATGGCCTCTACGAGACCTAATGGTGTCTCTCTAGTGCCATTTGACAGCCCTGACCCTCCGGTGTCCAAGAGATGCATTGATTTTAGAGGAAGGAGGTGGAAATGAGCCTTCCTTCCTCCTTCCTCCCTTGGTTTTCAGAGGACAGGAGAGCCATGGAGCAGCGTTGGCTGATGCACAATAGCCGTCCTCCATGCTCAGGTGTCTCAGTGCAGCATTAAGTGTGACCAGGCAACCCCACACACAATCAGGCCCTTACACTGTGGAGGTATTGGCATACAGGTCTTCATCCTGTGCTAAGCATGCCGCTGAGTAAGAGATACCTGCTCATGGTATTTATAGGAGGAAGTGCGGCTCTCTCATTTAGGGCGGAAAGTGGTGCAAATTTGTAATGAAAATGTTTGCTGACTCATTACGAATCCTGAAAGGGGTTTAAGTTGCAGCACTCTGAGGGATCAGACAGATTTGTGTTTGTTTGTGTACCTGCTGTGAACAACTTTAACATTTATTGGGTTGAACTGCGGATTGGAGGCTAATTACATAATTACTTTATTAGAGATAATTGCATCAAATCAAATTTCCTTACCTTCATCTGGGAACAAGGATTTCTTGTCAGTAACGTATGTGGACTCTGACACCTCAGCCTCGGATATTCAACATCCACCATTATTTTTCTGAGGCTGACAGTCAGTTTTGCACACTGCATATTCATTTACACACTTACAATTTGCAGAGGTAACAAAAGGAGTAACTTGCCGTATAATGTCAGGAACTGCAGTTCGCAGAACAAGTAATCCCTGCACAGATCTGTACGTGACTCCAGGTATTACATTAATGCATATTTTGGAGAGTTTTCTTGGCTTGGTTCTTTGCTGTAGTGGCTCTTTCATAGATGCAGCTACTAAGCTTAGATGTCTAGGTAAGCAAAAAGTACAAGCGTATGACTTGTCCAGAGCACATTTTAAATGCTAGGTTGGATCAATACACACAATATGATATTAATAATTGAGGTAAAATAATGTATTGGCATCTAATAGTGCAAGTTAATAGTACAAGATTATCTAAAGCAAAACAAACTCTCCATGAGAACATCTTGACATGCTGGGTCATAAAAACAATACCATGACTGTGTCTAATCCAGCCACTACAATGTCATTTAACAGAACAAACACATTTCATTGTACAGCAGCTAATTCATCAAAGCATGTTGTATCCTCATCAACATGCATTTCAGACATTCAGGCAGCTTGTGGTCCAATCTGATGTGCTGGTAATTGGGAAAAGCATTCTTAGTGTACCTCTAAACTGTCATTAGGAAAGGACGTTTCCTCTGCAGGAATCAACGAGTGTGACCTTTGACCCTTGCTAATCCATCATGGGGACAGACAAGGCAGGGCCAAGAGGTAGCATTGTTAGTGCGCTAGTCAAGCTAAGTCAACCTGTTTGCTTTCATGTATTGACTCAAGTATTAACTTCTTTTTTTTTTTTTTTTTACAAGAAACATGTACAGTCTTTCATGTGATTTGGGCACTTCAGGAGAAGCCTTTTAAAAACAGCCAAACAAGCTCTGTCATGTAAAGTGCCCTTTTTGAAGATAACAGCAGAAATCCGCTAGATTGGCACTAAACCAGGAACAAACAAATAGGAGGAATATGAGCTGGGAAGCAGCTCATGTATCAGTGTTTTTGTATGATTATATCTTTGGTAATCTGCTGTGATTTGGTACACCATGTTGAACAGTTCAGACAGTGATTCAGTGACCTTTAAACCAGACTGCAGTTTTTCTGTCTGCTTTATATACAACTTTTCTGACCAATGCTGAACACTGAAATCATCATGATGACAGGTAAGCACATCTGCGTTAGTACAGTTTGTTGAACATTGAATCAGGTGGCGGATAGGAATGAACTGATTCATGAAGGGTTACTAAATTTGTGGTCTAAACAAGAACATTTGTGACGTATCAGCATGGTGTGTGTTTACAGGGCTGCGTCATATGTGATCTCATTCAACAGTAAGTGAGAAAAATGTTTGTGAGGGAGGTTTTTATAAAGTACTACATGTCTGAAAAATAAATGTGCACTGATAAAATAAAGGTTGAGGTCATTGCACTCAAGCATCCCCATAAGGTTACATGGAAAAACATTAAATTGCAAAGTTTTAAAAGTGACAAATTTAACTGCAAAACAAAACAAAATAAAGCTTTTTTAAATGATTAAATTCAACCCTATGCTATCTTTGTCATTTGCAAACTGCCAACAGCCTGGTAAATTCCGCCATGTCTCTGTGGTCTCAGATTTGAACCATTAATCTTAAAGTCCCCCTTAACTTCTTACATACAAGAAATAAATCATTATTTAATGTAGAATATTTCAATATGTCATAAAAGCATGTATCTGTCGATCAAGCAAAGACAGAGGCCAGATTTTATTCTCTTTGTGAATAAGACACAATTGTATTTTTTTTACTCTTTCTGAGCCATTTACACACATAAACACGTGAACAAAGCTTACCCTTAATGCAAAGTCTCTGCTCCTCAAGAAAACAGTCTTAAATGAATCCAAGACAAACACCTCATAACAAAGAACAATGGGAAAATTCCAAAACACTTGAGAAATTGAACTGAACTGATTGAACTGATTGTATTGCACTGAAGCTTTACACACAGCCTGTGCATATCACATCCTGCAAAGAGGATGCCCAGTGTAAACAATAGGCTCTCTCCTGTGTGCACATTCACAGCAGATATATTAGTAAAGGAAGAGATAGCAGACAGGCTATCACTGCTGTGTACTGTGTCATGTGTCAGTTTACATGTCGCTACATCCTCACTCAAACTTACTCCCACTTTAATCTACAGTGCTCCTGACCTACTGCTGTTCTGTCACCCTGACATGTTTAACAAATACTGTCTGGCCGCTGCAGGATACACCAGAGGTGTTGTTGTCTGTCCGCACTGAAGTTGATGGATGATATGTGATTCCAGCTTTCTTATCAATATCTTCAAACTTCAAACACCCCTGCACATTTCTTCGCTCCAAGACAACCCATATATGGACAGATTATTGTTATTATTTCTAAAGGCATGTGGTTTTTTAATCATAATTTTCACTGTGTGTTCCTTTTTTTCAGTGACTTCCTTTTTAACCAAGAGGCCAGATAGACTGTCAGCGGGGAGGGAGCGCGCCACAGAGGTCTCCCCCTTCAATCACTCAGCACAAAAGCAACAAAACACGCCTCTGTAAATATTTCAGTGGCTTCAGCACCTCGTCCAGAGTCCTGCTGCTCGCTGTCTGCTGAGTCCTCTGAGTGAGCCATTGTGTGTCCCACAGCAGACTGTTTTGTGTTGTGCTGCTGGACATGGCTGGTCTGTTGTGGGGAGGCAGTGGTGCTTGCATGCATGCAGTAGCAGAGCAGAGGATTAGGGTTGATGTTTCTCTGTGTCTAACTGGCTGCCAGGCATGCTCTGCCGCCTTGGCACAGCACACACAATTTACATCATTTAGTTCTGCTTACTGCAGAGAGAAAATCTAGTTTAAATAGAGTTCAGATTATTCATTAAGTTTGGGAACGCGCTGCATTTCTATCCACTAACAGC
>JAPZEB010000001.1:28277273-28288683 GCA_029783705.1 Chaetodon striatus
GCACATGGTTAGGTTTAGGGAAAAAGCACAGGGTTTGGCTTTATAATCTTACCAGAAGCGAACACCACTTTCTCAGGTGAAGGTTAGTGTTTGTTGGACCCATCCACCACCCCTACCACTCACCCTACTCGGACTTTCACTGCTTTAACTCTTCTTCTTGGCCTGCCACGTTTCCCCCTGAGCGCCGATAAACTATAACAGCGCCCGCTTACGTATCATGCTGATATTAAAGGATGGCTCCTTTGTCACTTTGTCTGATGCCACAAGTCACTGATTTCGACAATTTCAGAGTGGGACTGGGTTGTTCTGTGAGGCCATTCTTAGCCTTAGCAGCGCTTTGAGCTAAACGCTAACATCAACATGCTAACATAGTGTACTTACAATAACAATGCTAACATGCTAATGTCAAGCAGGTGAAACATATCAGTGTGTAATGTATCATCAAATGTACAACAGTGTTCACCATTTTAGTTTATGTTTTTGCCGTGCTAATATTTAATTTATATATTTTATATAATATTTAATATATAATATATATATATACAGTATAATATTTTTTTGCCAATTCTCAATAAACACAAAGTACAGCTAAGGCTGACAGGAAAGTCATTTGCTTTGTATTTGGTCAAAGACCAAAGTGTTGGACAGAGTTTTGGGATTCATCCTCTGGGCACCATGAATGTCTGCACAAAATTTCATGGCAAATAATCAAATGGTTGTTGACATATTTCAATTTAGACCAGCTGACATTGCCATCCCCAGAGCTATGGCTAAAAAACACACAATGCACGCTGGAAACACATCATATCCTTAAGAAAGTATTAAAGCCCATACAGGATATACGTGATACATATCTTGCAATACACGTTTTAAAATGGGTGTGATATTAAGGCATGTGATCTCTTAATTGTAGGTGGAGCCATCGTTATCTTGCCCTTATATATGCTATTACAGTAGTTCCCTTGGACCCTTAGACCCTCTAGGTCTACAGATTGTATCAATAGAAATTATATTGGGAACCCTCTCATTGCAGTACGCAACAACCTCTCATTTCATTTGTTAATATGCCTCCCACACCAAGTTTATATCTGACCATTGCTGTATAAACCCCATGCCTAACAAAGACTACTGCAGAAGGGCCACAAAACTAACTTCAAAACATTCAACACTGGGGTGTCACACTAGATTATTGTGAAGCCTCAGCAGTGACCAGGGCTCGTCTGGGTGCTCCCTGGGACCAGAAACCTGCTCCAGCCTCTGGGGACTCCCTGGCAGAGGCAACAATGGGTCAGAGCCCCTTCTTTGTGCGGTTGCCCTCCTTAATCAAACTAGCCAGAGGAGTGATTGGATTTTAATTCTGCTGGGCCCACCGTAATGGTGTGATGGACGGGGACTGGTGAATTGGAGCAAGATGTCAGCCCTTGGAGGCCTCCATTAATGATATTGCTTCATTTCTTAAAGTGGCAGGAACGCCTTGGGACGAGGGGATCACTGCAGTTGGCAGGCAGAGCCCTCCCTTCCCTTTTTTTATTTGACTCTCTTCATCTCTCACTGACTCGGGACCATTTGTGCTGCTCTTTGTATGTCCTCAGTGTGGTGGACCATTTCTTGAACTGGTCATGGTTTGTTCCAGACTGCTGCTGTGACACTGGACACAATGTAATTCTTGTCTCGTTGGAAAGGATTTGCTTTTAACCTGGAAATATAGGATATATGTTGTATATTAAACTTTCTATATTTAAGTGACACAAACAGATGTATATTGCACATATTGATAATTACCTGTCCTTTTAAACAGTTCATACAAAACAATGCCTGGCATTGTGTGTTTCTGATGAAGAATGAGAGCTTATCAATAGAAACTGGAAGTCATTTTTCCTGATCGTGTGAAAATTCGACTCTTTTGACTCGCAGTGTTTCATCTGACAGGAACAGTATATCAGTGGCATTCACATTTCAGTTTCTGCTCTGTATGCTATAATTAAAGCTAGTCTCTGTTCCATCCTAACTCATGAGTCAGGAGGTTAATTGAACTTTAGCACTAAATCAAAAACACAAAGACTTCCTGAAAACATTCTTGAACTCCTGAACTGACACTGATATGAACCTGATGAACGCCAGAGTGTCTCCCTGAAACCTTTTGATGCAGTTACTCATCTTAAGTGACTCATACTCTGCTGCCTCATTGTTTGCTTCCAGTGACACGTGTTTGTCTTCCTCGTTCAGCTAATGACAGTTCGGTCCTGTCAAAGTACAGGTGAACCCTCACTGTGTTTTATAGCGAGTCATTGTCAAGTGGGGCGGCTCCAACCTTCCTCTCTCCTCCTAATGGGCGTTGGTGTGTTGTTTTTGCAGCAGATTTATGCGTGGGTGGGGCGCTGTGATTTACGGAGCTCTGACACTGTCTCAGCAGCAGGACCAGGGAGGCTGATTGTGGCTCTCTGTGTGTGTTCCAGGTGAGCCTGAGGTCTGCTCACCACCCCTCCACACACACACAGATACATACATGCATGCAGTGTGAGCAACATGCCTAGAAACTCTTGTGTGCACGAATGAGGACACATAGATACTTTGATACATACTTATTTTTTTGTGCTGTATTACCACAGGGAAGCTGCTACTGTTGCAACTTGTAGGTTCACCTAAAGTACAGAGGAGGGCATGTTTTGCTGTCATTAAAGGTTCAGCATGTAGGATTTAGGGACATCTATTTGCCGAAATGGTTTATAATATTCATAACTAGTTTATAATCACCTATAAATAAGCATCACTGTGTTTTCTTTACCTTATGATGAGCTGTGTATACCCACATATGGAGCAGGTCCTCTTCCACAGAGTCCATATTGTTTTTAAAGTATCCCAGACAAGACAAATCAAACGCTGGCTCTAGGTAAGGCCATTTCCTTTTTTGTGTGTTTTAGCATCAGCCACCGTACATGCCTGGCACACAAGACAGGTTTCAGTTCTACAACATCACTGCTAGGTGCCACTAAATCCTTCACTCTAGACCTTTAAGTTTAAAATCACTTAAGTGCAGCTATGCAACATTTCTTCTCTTTGTTTCAATCAAAACAATGGCTTTAAAAATATAAAAGATGATGGTCAAAATATGTCAGCACAAAACATAAAGGGAAAAGCTGTTTTGAAAGAAAAAAAAAATCAATATTTGTTTTTTAATGCAGCTCCCTAAAATACCTCCAATCCCTGCTGGCCCCAGTGCTTTTAAAAGTTTAAAGGATAATATGTGGATATTTACTCATTGTGTCAGATTCCCATAAAAGCAGCATTCATTGCCCTGGATCGATAGTACACAAGTAGCCCGCCACTGCACATAGATGTTGACGCTGCCCTTTCATTATCAGTGTAACCTAAGAGTAGAGAAGATTAAATTCTTGTCACCAGATGTTAAATTGGCCATTACCCATCGGAGATAAATTGGTCCTTAAATTTCCCATTGAAAACACCTGACAAGAGGGGGAGAAAACACAGTGCAAACACAGTGCACAATGTAATGATGCTGACATGGGAGCTAAAGCTCTTTTTGGCTGTATTATATGGGATTAAGAAGAATAAAGAGATCTTTGTCGTCTCATTTCGGTACATCCTGTTGTTCTCAATTTCTCTCTTTCCTTCATAGGTGGTGGAGCAGTGTGCACTGACATGCTACAGACAGCTTTATTTTTCATATCCATCTCATATTGTGTGATTTCATTTTACAATATCTATTGAGACCGTCAACTTAGTCATTGTTGTGTCTCCACTCAAGTGCGACACTTTCTCTCACCCTCCCTTCTCCTTTTTTTTCTCTTGCAAAAAAAGAAAGCTCCCAGTTCAGTCTCTGCATTAAGTCAGCCTGTCAGAATGCTTCCCTGGAGAGTTTGGGATTTGAAGTCCGTCCCAGCAATTCCTCTGCTGGTGGCCCCCACTGGAGGAGCAAGGTCACAGTGGACTCGAGTGTCGAAACTTTCACAGAGCCTCCACAGAAATCACACACACTTATTTTTATACTGTGTTTGTCAGTAATGCTAATTCAGTAGTCTCAGGACGGTTCCTCAAATGCAACAGGAGGGTTCAGAAGGGGGTTGCAGACAAATTGTCAAGACGACAATAAACCTATTTAAACATGTTTCTTATTTTTTATCTTTTTGCATGTGCCTCTTATTCCTTTGAATGAAAATGCACAAATCCTTTGTGTGGGACTAACCCCTCTGATGGTGGCACTGATTTGACCATTTCTGAGGTTCAAATATGAAAAGGTTCATTTGCAATCTGTCATATGGGCACATGGATGGACCATGTGATTTGTGTGTGCTGCTACCTTGGACATTTAAAAAATGAATGCTGATGAGCAAAAACAACAACAATAATAATAATAACCTATTTGAAATTAAATGGAAACTTTAACTCTTACAGTTACGCTGTTTGTAAAATAAAAATATAAGTTTTGCTCTTAGCATGCTATATCTCTCCAGTCATATATTCTGTGCTTTAAGATATTATGTGCAAAAATGTGTGTAAATGGTATTGCAAGGTGTCATTTGAGCATATCAGGTTTGATGGAGATTTTATTTTTCCTTTCTCCTTTATTTTTTCTTTTTCTTTTCCCCCTTTTGCTGCCTCCTTTGTTCAGCCATGGCTCTTTACTAACTATAACGTATATCTGAAAAAATAAATGTTGTCAGTAAATGTCAGTAACGGGCTGGCTCACATTTGTGATCTGCCAATGGCAACAAAGGTTGTGAGATTCAGTTATGGATGGTTCAAATAAATTATGAAAGCATGCATCTATGTATGATGGCTTACTTATACGAAAGTCGCATCAGGATTAAACCATCTTGTTTAAGACTGAAAGATTTCATTTTATTCCTTTTAATGTCCTTGTAACTGAACGAGAGCCCATAATTTCACCAGTGCTTCCTCAAAATCTGTAAAATGGAGATTCACCAAAATGTCACAGAACTTACAGGCAGAAAGAAAAAATAACTCATAAAATATAATATATATGTTTTGTTATATTTGACTTTGTTTGAAGATATATTAGAATTAAAATACAGCAGACCTTACAGCTTAATTGTTAAACTGAATTATGGTAATTGACTTTGCAATTACCAATTTATCATCACTGTTAGTGAACAATGATAAAAAGGGTTGAACTGTCTAAACCTCTGGAGACTGCCTTTAAATACATTTACAATCTACCGACTTAAGCTGAGAAGTGTTTCTAATGTCCAGTGTAAAAATTAGGTGGACAAAATATTAGCAACACTTCTCAGTATAATGCAGCAGCCAAAAAGTTAAATCAACAGCTCTTTAAAATCTAAACATGATAATCTTTATAAAGGTAAAATGGCAACTGAGTGTATATGCCCACAGCTTTTTTTTTTTTTGCCACTGAAGTTCACTGGCATCATCACACCTTGACCATTGTATTTCCTCTTTCCCAAAAGGCGTTGGAGTTAAGCTCAGGAATGAAGGCTTGGGTTAAAAGCCCGAGTCAGGGCCAGGAAAAAAAACCTTAAAATGGTCAGAATATACCCTGTAAATAAAATGACAATATGAAATTGTTTAGCTGATAAATTAAACTCCAAATACAATTCGGGCTTGTTGGTTAAAAAGCCTTGAAAACGCCATCAAATTATGAGAAACAATATTTTAAATATCCCTGTTTTTGTATAGAAAAGAAACAGCATGCTTAAATGTGCCTATATCCGTTGAGTTTTATTTATTTTTCCCCACATGCACTAACATAAAAAACCCGGTCTACACGGATTAAAGAACATGATCCATGTGTCTGTCAGTCAGTGACCGTTTAGTGACTCGTGGTCGTGGGCGGTGCTGCAGTCCTCCCGAGCACGCGGGATGATCTAATTACGTCCAACCCTCCACCAATTAGAGAATTACATCACACCTTTAAATGGACTCATCCTCTTAATCATTAATGATACGGTGTCATTCCCTCTGACAGCGTCTAGTTGCATCGAGGCAACTTGACACAAGCAGTCGGAGTTAATACTAAATAATGTGGAGGGGAAACACTGTGGCTGTGGTTTGGTCAAAAAATGTGGGAAATAAATTAAAAAATATTAGAAAATAGAGTCTCTGCGAGCAAATCAGTGGCGCACTGAGGCCCAAACATGACCTGCTGGAATCACTTATTAGACTATTATTGAAAAGAGTGATCCAATGATTGGCCCTCAGTGTGTGTGTGTGTGTGTGTGTGTGTGTGTGCGTGTGCGTGTGTGTCCATGTTTATTTTGGTTCTTGTTTAACGCACTGAGGGGAAACGCCCATTGATAGACTTCATAGCAGATCATGTGGCCCGCAGGTACTCAGGCGTCATTTTATGGGTGTCAGAGGACGTGATCTCTGGTCTGCATGAGCAGCACAGACTAACACAGACTAATACGAGGGGCTGAGGCGGAAAAACATAAAATGGAGAATAAACTTCAGTTGGCCTGTATTTTTTTAGTTAAAGACGCGTGCTGGTTTGGCGAAAGCGATTGTGCATTTAAATGTCTGCGTATTAAATTCACCTTTTTTCCATTAACGTTTTTTTTTACATAATTTATAAATAATTCAAAGAGCATTTCCTGACAAATTCTTCCTGTTTTTTTTCCTTATATTTATGTTGATGTTGCAACTCTCTGCATTTGATCTCTAAATTAAAGCTTATTTCAGCTTTATTTTGCTGCCTACAACTGAAGGGTTAAAAACTGACACTGGGATATTTTTTTTAATAATACTAAAAATAGCATGTTTTAGTTCACATAAATGATCTTTTATTTGTTATCTGTCTCGTATGAGCCTTTGGGGGATGAGTTATATACAGTATCAGTGCTGGAAATTAGATGTTTTGGAAACATATATGGCCCCACAATGATTTTGTGCTGGAGGACAGTTAATAGGCCTGCATTCTTGTCTGTAAGCGCCATTGTTATTCTTCACTTATCTCTGTTATCTTAATCTGCTCGCATTGTTTGCTTATCTTATTTGAAATAGCTCAATTACAAATCTATTATCTGCCTGTTGTCATTCAAACTTCCGATTAAGACGCTGTCAGTTTTTGTGTCCGTGTGACACAAAAATATATAATAAATTAGCTTTTTTAAATTATTTTTTCACAGCGACAAACGATCTAATGTTATCAAATATCAAAATAAGGTCAGTCATCATTTGGTGAATTATTGAGTCCAGTTTTGTTCGAATAAGCGTTAAAATCAGAGCCCGAAATTATTTTATTTGTTTTAAGAATTGTTTTGAGACTTAAATATATTTAAAGATTTATTTCCTTGCAATTAAAAACGTGTTTTCCTTTTCCTTTTCCTCTAAAAGCAGCTAAATAGAATCGAGGACAAGTGAAATCATCCACTGATTGGCAGGTTTTTCCACTTTTGGCATGATAAGTAACATTTTAGAGAGTCTGCTCCTGCTCACTCAGGAGAAATAAATACATTGCCTATATGTATCTGGAAAAACAAGTGTCTCAGCAGACTTTCAGTGCATACATGGCAGCTTTGTTTTGTCCTGCACACAGTGTAAAGGAGGTCAGTTCATTTAGCCTGAGCTGTCATCTCGGCTGACCCGTGCGCAATAACGCAATTCACTGAAGGAAAATAAACCAAGGAGGAGAAGTGACCCTTTACGAGCTGCTCTCTGCTCCCCTCACATACGAGGGGCTTCGGGGAGGGTGTGTATATGTGTGTGTGTGTGTGTGTGTGTCTATGAAGGGGGGGTGTTTAGTTAGTTTGTTGTGGCTTCAGTCAGTGTATCGCTTGCAGGTGATGCCAGGACTAGATAAGAGGTCGCCGATCCCTCCGCGCTGTCTAGACCAGCTTGTGACTCAACCAGAGTAACTGGACTGAGCACAATTTACAGCAGGTTTTTGCCCCCGAGATAGTAAATGACCACTGGCCGATTCCTGCTACATAACCGAAGGGGAAAGCACCGCAGATGGAGGGGGGGTGATAAGACAACCGAGCCTCCAGGCTTCAATTTAGGCAGGCCAACTTGATACAGTTTGAACAGGACAAACAACATATCCAGTGCAATTGTAATGAATATTAGTTTTACTTTTTTAACGCTTTGAATCAGTTCCTCAAATTGGCCAGGGTCTTGCAGAAGCTTTGTATTTGTTGCACGTTTCCCAAATCAGAAATGACTCGCTGTCATGAGGAGTAACGATCTGTTGCCGCTTTGGATCTGGACAGTGAATTTGACTTTGTCGCCATCAGAGCAGTGGAAAACAAAATGCAATTACAGCTCCGTGGAATCAATTCGTTTCTCGTCTTAGTTTTGCAATAAAAGATGGACAGTTGTTGTTAATGGCAGAGCTGCATTTTCAAATAAATTAAATTATTACGACACTGGCTTGCAAATACAAAAATGACAGTGAGTAAAAAAAAAAAATGCGCCTGTACAAAGATTGGTCATCAAGACACCTTATATGTATTCAGCTTTTTTTTATTTTTTTATCAGTTATTAATCCCTTTACGAATCGCTTTCCTAACAATAAAT
The DNA here is from genome assembly GCA_029783705.1 of Chaetodon striatus. NCBI lineage: Eukaryota > Metazoa > Chordata > Actinopteri > Chaetodontiformes > Chaetodontidae > Chaetodon > Chaetodon striatus. Next base: position 28,285,788 of record JAPZEB010000001.1, read on the forward strand.
AATATAACAATAATTTACTTTGTGTTCGAGAAGCTCAAACAACCTGCCCTTAAGATAAAGTATTTTACAACACGAATAATTTGCAGATTATCATGCTCTGACCTTAAGACAAAGAGTCAACGGGACTCGACAACGCAATAAATGTATCAAAAAATTCTCATGTTGAAGAAACAAGACACAATATGATCACAATGAAATCGCAGAATGTCCATCTGCTTCGACATGGAAATGTTTCCAATTTGCTTTGGAGGGAAGGTTTGTTGTAGTATATCCATCGGGAGGTCTTCTGTACATCTGCTTTCTCCGTATCATGCAACAATTTGTTCTGCTTTAGTTTTTGTCAATGAAAGCTCCACAAAAAATAACTCGGAGTCATCGGTGCTTTCTTGGTTCCATCTCCTCCATGTCACAAAGAAAAAAAAACTCTCCTCTCTGTAGTTTGGGCGATGTGATGAGCTGGTCACATGCAAGGGGACCGGGATCATGCTGCAATTGTCCTTGCAGGAGAGGGGACCAACAGGTCTGAGGGGCCCCGTTTCACGTCTCCACCGGGCTGGGTACCATACTGTTGGGGGTGTCCGGTAACTGAGAGGACAAAGAAGTCACGTCGCTGCCCGAGGAGTTCCCGAGAGAGCCCGATTCAGAGAAAGACACCTGGACAGATAGACAAACAGAAACAGCGTCAGAATATGCGAAATATTCAGGCTTTTATTTTGAAAAGGAATTATCGTTCAACTTCCCCGTCCTTGCTGATATGACGACACTATGTGTGCATGTCTGTATATACACATGCAACTACATGCTAATACTGTTTGCGCACACATGTGAGCACCAAATTTCTTTGCACGAGTGTGTGTGCGTGCACAAAATGCACGGTTGATAAATGGATTGATGGGATTATGCCATGGGTCTGCAGGACATGCATGTCTAGCTCAGTCTGTCCTGAATACACACACACACACACACCAGTTGTTGGAAGGCTGGCTGGTCCAGGTCGCTCTGCAGGGCGAACTCACTCAGGGCTTTCCACGGAGGCTGGTAGGTCTGAACCTCCACTGGGTTTCCCTGCACGGCGCTCTCATGACGGATAGGACTCCCGGCCACAAGAGGTGTCCCCGTGAGACCCTGCAGGTTCTGACAAAATCATTTAAAAAAAAAACACACAACATTAGTATTGTGTGTGTTGTGCAAGAAAGCATCTGTCACTTTTAAAGGCACTGGGAAAAATCTGCTTAGTCCTCATGACACCTGTACACGTTTTCTAAATGCGTTTCTCAGTGAAAGGTGGCGTTTGGAGTCATTTAGACTTCTACCCAAAAAGTTTCCTAAAAGATTTAACTATGGTCTCAGATGGCGAGATGTTTCCTAGATCCACACATAGCCTGTTTGCAGAGGATGTTTTAATCTTTCAGGTTAAGCAACTGAAGCCAAAGCAGTTGATCCATTATTTATTGACCTTAAGTTTGAATACAGAAAAGCAGTGGAGCCAACAGGAGCGGCTGTTCTGTGTTTTAATGTAAGTTAAGTATGAAAACTTACTTTATAAATGAGTAAAATTACAGTTATTAACATAAGTGATACAAAAAAGAGGAGTGATCTCAGGGCAAACAGCCAGCAATTTAAAATATATATATATATATATTTTTTTTTTTTTCTAATGAAACATAATTAATCCACAGGGTTATGATGTTCATATGGGCTGAATCTGTTCCCTCTGTGTCTTTTAAAGAAAGAAACAGAAATAAAACAGGGTGGATTGAGTAAACATGTATCTTGGTCATGGTTTTAAACAGGCTCCATGAATATGAATGAATGATCGTAGTAATCAAGTGGTCAAACTTACGAAGATGCTTACAGTCTTATCACTGTGGTGCTGCTGCTGGAGCTGCTTCATCAGGATAGACTTCTTCTTGTCTTTGCAGCGCTTGTTCTGGAACCAGACCCGGATCACCCTGGGGCTCAGGCCGGTCATCTCCACCAGCTGCTCCTTCATCAGCGCGTCCGGCCTCGGGTTGGCGTTGTAGCAGGTCCGCAACGTGTGCAGCTGCTTCTCGTTCAGCACCGTCCGGACCCGCGTCGTCTTCTCGGACTGCTTGTGGACGTGGTTCCGATGCGGGGCCTGCCGCACCGTGACCGGGTCTGCTGAGGGAAAAGCGTCCGTCACAAAGTGTACAAAGGCCTCAGAAAGCCTTTTAGAGTTGGATGTTACTCAGCAGCTCATCAATCTCAATATGTGCTGTCTTGCCTTTGATGTCTCCTGGATATTTTGTGTTATGCAATAAAAGCAGTTTATCAGCCTGACATGTTCTTTTTTTATATAAATGTCTGCAATAGCAAGGATTCAATCAAGTCTTTTAGAAAGGGGGGAAAACATTAATGCTCTTCCTATGGAAAAAAAATCTATTTATATTTACATCTCACGTGAAAATCAAAAAGAATACTGGTCCATAATTTCCTGAGGTGAAACACAGCCATTTTAGATTTTCAGACACAACATTAAATGTTTTGAAAGCTGCCCTCTGCAATTTACTCACGCCCTGCACTGTTATCTGTTGTCTGCCTGTTATTATTATATAATAATCCTTAACTCTATAGACTTTTCTTTTTTTCCCAGCAACCTGTATTTTCAGCTCAGTTGGACTGAAGGACTGAAAAACGCAGTCGGAATGTGACCTCCTGCAGCTGTCACCGCTGCAGGCCTGTGTGACACTGCACTGAGGTGTGTGAGGTATTTTGAATTGAGCGCTTTAAAGCAGGAAGTTGGTGAACATTATTCACACATATGCTTTGTTCTCTTTCTGTTAGCAGGAGCCCTCAGGATGACAGCTCTGCACACACACAGGCACACACACACACACGAAGGCACACACACACACGATGTCGAGACTCAAATACC
>JAPZEB010000001.1:28300462-28316436 GCA_029783705.1 Chaetodon striatus
GTGCATAAATATTCACCAAAATGCAGGACATTAAATGTTTGATGTCTAAAACTTTCTGATGTAGGATCCTCCACTGCCCATATTCTACGCCCCTTGCATTACACACTCAGATATTTTGTGAATATCAATGACTACATTAAAATGTTAATGTTGTAAGTTTTGTTACTGAAATAATTATTTTTCTATTAATATTTCTACGTCTGTTTATTGAAATGCAGGGGCTCTACACTGCAGTTAGTATCTCAGGACAGCATCTGGCTCAAATCAAAGACAGACATGTAAATCACATCACAAAAAACTGACAGTGAATTGTGTTTTATATTCTACCTACACTGTATTTTATTTATTCCTTCATAAATATATATGCTGTATATACGCAGTGTATTCAACTATAAATACAGCATGAGCTATTCACAATTCTTATTTAATTCAAAGGTTTGTGTTTGGAACAATAAACAAACACTGTCAGCCTGAGATTGAGAAAAACATAAATTATTTGTTCACCTTTGGAATGAAGATTAGTTTGTAGGTGTTTAAATCATTAATTTTCACTGACTCTGTATGCATGGATGTCTTTAAGCTACGTTGAATGTAAATGTTTGGTCAAGATGTTTATGCATCTGTAGCAGAAGCGAGACACTGAATATGAATATGTACGTGGCATCAATAGGATTTAGAAAATGTTGAATCTGTGGCAGCCATTTCCCTGAAGAGTTGGGCTCTTTACTCAGAAATGTTTGCTAATTTACTCTAATGTAGCAAGTCATGCATAACTACATACTTACATGTTGAACTGCTGAATTAATTTCGATGTTTTGCAGATTATTTTACTCAGTTCTTTGGAGCACAGTGATGTAGCGTCCCATCTCCCAAAGGACCATCTCAGTTGTGTCCTCATGTTTACCACATGACCAGTTCAGCATCTTCTTCTGATTATTTGTAATATATGCAGGAGCAACAAGAAAAAGTATCTGTATTTCTTATTTTCTGTTCTTTGGGGAAAAAAATAGAAAAGCCAGCGAACTTTACAATCAGCAAATCAGAGTCAAGAATTAGTTCCTGTTTGCACTTTGATCATTTTTTTATCAGCAAATTAAAAATGTGATTTACATTTACTATAATCTGATTTAATAATTAATATTAGATCTCTAGAGGACTGAAGTGATTGAGATTGGTCACTCAGTGGGTCTTGTTTCCAGTTCCAGTTTGACCCACTTTTATTGCAGGTAGCATAACAAGCGTCTGAGAGGAGGGTACCCGAAGAAAACTGTTTTATGTAAATGGAAAAAAAAAAATCTTCTGTAGCCATGACAACAGTCTCCTGAGTGGATTTCTTCAACCAAGCGAACCTCTGGATCCTGTGCACTTAAGAAATATGTTTCGAAAAGAGAACCTGAGAAGCTTTTTAAAGAATGATGTATAATTTATTTGTATTTTTCTCCTGCTTCAGAGCCTCTTGAAAGACTGTCCTGTGTTCCTGTGTGCGACGTGTTCTGAATCTGTCAGACCGCAGCAGTAATGCAGTCATACTCCCCACATCTGTTTGTTCTCAATGAGACTGACCGTTTTTAACATATATCCAGCTGTTCTGTGCCATATTGCAGAGATCCAAATCTCTTCCACGCACTTGAAGAGAAGTCACATTCAAAAACAAGACCACTTAGGTGTTGAATCACTGAATCACTAAATGCCTCTTGGAGAGAAAATTGAAAACATTAAATTCTGTATATTAAAACCAGCTAATTGTAACAGTAAAATCATGCTATATAATCCAGTGGTTCACTTTTCATCACCATATTTCAGCTTTTCAGTACATTTCAGTAGCAGTCAGCTTGCATTGCCTGGTTATTGCTGTGGAGTTGTACTTGGAACAAACACAAACTAACTAAAATGCACAGTTAGAGTTTCATCAAAACAAAGAGTTTCACAGAAAGGTTGTGGGCTGAAAACATTAAACCTGCAATAACTGTTCTCAGGCCACTCGGGGGCAACAAAAACAATCTATAAACTGACATATTTTCATATTTTATGTAAAATGGCAAACTTTTTAGCAAACATTTGCTTATTTACAAATGCAGAAGACACGGAGCAACATTAGCATTTATTTGGAGCATAGACTGTGAAAATAATGGACGTCGATACCTTGATATCACCCATTGGTTTGTAAACTCCTTTTTTGAAGCCTGGAGTCTATCATTACGTCTGCCATCTTGTTTTTTTGGAGCCAGAAGACCACATTTGGGCGAGAGGCTGGAGCTATGGAGGAGCGAGGGATGGATGTGACTGAGGAGCCAAGGACACTATCGGCAGACAGCCTGTCACTCAAAGCAGCCCGCACTTAATTTTGTGTAACTTTAAGCCTTAATAACATTTAAAGAGGTGAGTTACTTAAAAATTTCTGACAGTTTTCTTTATGCAGCGAAGAAAGTTTGAACAAATTTTCAAAATAGGAAGATTTTTCATTCAAAGGATCAGTGTTTAGGCTTGGAGCAGTGAGGTTTTAGATTGCAACCAACTGATACCTCTTTCCTCAACCTTCACTTTCCAAATGTACAGTAGAACCTACGGTGGCCTTCACTTCAACATAAAAAAGCCAGTGATAAAGCCAGTTGTTTGATCCATTCTGGGCTACCGTAAAAACAACACAGCGGACTCCCTGGAAGAGGAACCACTCCTTTGAAATGAAGGGCTCATTCTAGAGATAGATACATCGCCCTAAACTCTACACACTGGTCCTTTAACTCTGATATCTTTAAGTCAATTTAAGACCCAACCTGCCGTAACACGTCACTGTAAGACTTGCAACTTGACCAGTTGGCCAATCAAATCTGCTTCGTGCTGCTGGGTAGTACAAGCAGGTAGTGTCAGTGTGTTTTAGAGCTCTTGCTGCGAATCCAGCTGCTGGCAAACGTAATACTATGAGAGCTGTGAGACTAAACCAAAACAAAAAGGTTGTGCTCAGAAAACACTAAGCTAAAAGACGTTATAAAGCTCTGTACAGCTGAAAGAAAGTGATAAGTTGGGTGATGAGTGTGAGTTTAGAGATCTGTTTTACATACGTGAAGTCATGTGATCCATAGTTACTATAAGGATATTAATCCTAGCCACGTTGAATTCAGAGATATATTATGGGCTTTTGCTGTACTAGAAACAACTTTATGAGGAGTCTGTTGGTGACAAAGAAATACAAGGTGAATTTAAAACAGGTTCAGTCTTAACTAAAATCTCCATGATGACATTACTTGGTACCACAGTCTTGCACCCCCTTTTTTCCTCATAGTGCACATAGGGTGACACAGTAGATATGTATTTAGATAGAGTATTTAGCGTCCTGTAGTTTGGTGAAATAAGGCACCTTAAGTTTTTAAGATAACAAAACAGCAAAATGATTTAAGGCCTACATTCACAGGCTCCACAGAATTCTGTTGCAAAGTTTTTTTAAGTGCAGTAGTCATATTCACTATCTCCTACAGGCATACCTACAGATATATTGGCTTAAAATACAATAAGATGCAGCTTATAAAATAAATATCCGGCTGTGTTGTTGTTATTTTAATCTGTGCAGCCTTGGTAGAAAAGAAAGGACTCTTTCAGGGCACATCATTTTAATATGAGCCATCAAACTGGGACCTCTGTGCTCTGTGTCTACAAAAAAATCTTAACAAGATAACAATGTGAACTGAAAGATAATCTAAACAAAGTCATCCTTTAAATATTAAGGATTAATCCTGAGCTTCAGTAAATGTATGCATTCAGTGAGATTAAATTATTAGTTAAATAAAATATTTTAGATCAGCTTTTCACACCTGTAGTGACGCTGTTACTTCAGTGCTATTTTATAAAGATTAAGGAAGAGATGAAGGTAGTCATTGCCTTGTTGGACCGAAGAGTCAGTAGATGTTAATCAACAATGATCATGTAATATTAATGCAGTTAAAGTGACTCCCTCTGTGCCATTATTAAAACATTTTAATTATTAAGTGTCTAATGGTCACTGTTAATTCACTTAGCTTCCTGTGAGTGTGACAGGGACGTTACCTCTTGATTCGTCGGAGAGGTCCCAAAAGCAATTTACTTCTTAGCATGTCTCCTAAAGGTCTGCTCAGTGTCTCCGCCTGTCAAAACTCAACACTTAACTCAGACTGACCTGGAATAATACGTATTGACAAATTGGGTTCATATGAATCATTCAGGCACACAGAGAAAAGGCATTCGGCATCATGTTTTGTTTACAGTTATTAGAAGTAATTAGGGTACAAATAATTTGGTTTCACCACTGGATGGTGCTGCTCAGGGTGGAGCTGGAAACTGAAGCGTGTCTCATCTTTTACATGGCTGATTGAGCTGGAAGGGGCTCAGATTAGAGGCACAGCACCTCCACTTGAGACATTAATACCAAGACAGCCATGACAGATAGAGGCTGAGCCAGGGTTTGGCAACCATATTCAACAGGATTCCTTTGTGTGTATCAGGAGCCAAGAAGATCATTATTTATTTACTCGTTCCATGGCATGCAATAGGCATTGTTGTTTTTGTAAACTAGATTGATGTGATGGGTGTAGTAATAGCTGGGCGGTTGCAGATTCGGGTTATCAACTTACATGTTGGCTCTTAAAAAATGCTACAACGGAGATGGCTGCTGAAGACAGTGTGAAAACTGGTTTGTTGTTGGTTTTTTTAAACAGATTTAATTTTAGCATCAGGTGGAATTTAACACCAGTTTCACATCATCAACCTATTTGCTGTTATTTCCATATACCTCTACATTTTCCTGACTATGATTTTTAAAAGTTAAAATGGAAAGCTTGAAACAGCAAACATGTTTGTGTGAAGTAATATTATTCATTTGAACTGAAATTCGTTTAATTTCAATATTTTCTTTTTGAATAGGTTGTTCCAGAGATGATTCAAGATTTGAAGAAGTTAGTTAAACCAGATTTTTAAGTTAACTTATTTAAATGTTAAACAATAACTTCCTATTAGTGGCATGTAAACCTTCCATATAACAATGCTGCCTCACATTTATTTGAATTATTCTGTCATCTACGATTCTTTAATACATAATTCAACATTTGAAATAAAGCTATTGTTTGCAACAAACTGTTTGCATTTGCTTTAACATTTCTCTTACTTATTATGATAGTCCAGTAGGAAACTGAGACAATGGACTTAGACTGTTACTAGACTGTTGCCCACAAAGCCGTCTATGCTGCTTGTCTCATATCTTGGGGATCACAGCTGGTTGCTCTTAATTCCACATGCTTTCAAGCATCAAAAGAACATTAATGTATCACTGATCCAAGTTCAAAACAAGTTTAAACTGAGTCTTGTATAACAAAAGAACATTATAGATCCCATTTAGCTAAGTCTTCATATGTGGCTAACCCTATCTGTAAATATTACAGTGTGCAGCCTCTTGACACAAAAGGCTTCCAGTGTTGGCCATCAGCATTTACTTGTGATAAGGGAAACTATGATGGACGTGGGCTAATGTTACTTAAACATCACAAGAGTGGTCTTGAGTAGTTAAGACACTATGGTTAGAGTAGATATCGTGTTTTTATCTAAATATAAGATGAATGCAACAACAAAAAAAGAGAGGAAATTCAAATTTGGAAGAGAGTAGAGGTTTTAAAGTTTTGTAATTTCCTTTAGTTTTTACTTGTACTTTTTTTATTTTGTTTAGTTTCATTTAGTTTCCATAATGAGTTTCCTTATTTAAGTTTAATTTTTGATATTATTAAAAATGTTTAGTTTTGTTCAGTTTTTATTACTTTCAGTATTTGTATGTTTATTGTTTTGTTTCACAGCTAGTTTTAGTTTTTAGTTTAGTTTTAGTTAACGATAATATCCTTGCAAGAAAGGCATAGTATACATGTGTTTTAACTATTCTATGTCATGTCTCAGGGCCTCCATATGCTGCCTTAGTTCAACATGAAAACCTATTCTTGAATAAACCTTTGAATTTCATATCTGAAAAAAGGATCTCTGTATGTTGTCACTAAATTTGGTCCCTGTTGGGCACATTCTTCGCTCCCATATCCATAAATGAGAGAAGAGGTTGTCCTGAGCTTTATAAATGTAAACACACCTGCTACACTCCCTCGAAAATTACATAGTCAGTGCCAAAAAAGAGGACACTGGCAGTTTGCACGGTAATTATCTGAGGATCAGGATGCAATTTGGAGACTGCACCAACCATTAGGCTATAAAATGGGATAGTTTGATGTATTGTTTCCAATCAGAAGGTCTATTTGAATTTAGTGTCAGTGCTTCAAATCAGTAACTCAGGGAGACAAGTCTAAAGAGCTGCAGACAGAATCCTTGTGAACTAATACTAATATTATTCTCCTCTGCACCACCGCAGTATTTGTAATAGTCCTCTTAGCCCCTTATATGTAGTGTGTCATTTACAGATGAATTTTTAAAAAAGGCTGTTATTAATCCACATACTTAGCTCTGCAAATTAACTCTTCATAAAACACTAGCTAACTGTTTTTATAGTGTTTATAGCTAACTGCAGCCATAATAGTTATTAACAATTAAAACATTCTCTGGATACTTGTAAACATTTGACAAGCAACAAAATGGTACAGCAGTTTATCTTCTGAATTAATGATATTAGAGGGTAATTAGGGGGGCTGATACTTCTCATGACACACTTACAATGACTTGGCCAATTAGCAGTTGTTGTGACAGGTCCCTTGATGTTAATAACCTTAAATAATTTATATTTTTCAAAACTGTATGCACACAATAAGATGATGCTAATGAAATAATATGTGACCAGGAGGCTGTGGGAAGAATGTATTTGATTGGAGCCCACTCGGAGGTTTGATTGCGTTGCAGTATATGTGGTAAAATCACCTAACATGATGTATTAACGAGAGTCAGTGAACTGAAAGCAGTTAAGGAAATACTAACTTTTATTTTTTCTATTTTCATTCAAATGACAACACCTGCATTTGGCAATAACTCCCTCCATATCAAGTTTACAAAAGTGTCTGTAAACATTAAAGTGCAAAGAATTTGCTTGCCATTTAGGGCACATATCTTTTAAAGGTTCATGCTACAAGCACTCCAATCTAGTTTCATGTGAAGAATCCAGTCACTTACCTTTTTCATTTCATCCACACAAATATACCCTACTAATGTTTTTTGAACAAGTAAAACAAAAATGCTATTCAGTAAAATCTGATGAAGGTCCATGGTTTCAAATCAAACAAATAGGTGACAGAAAGGCAAAGGTAAAAACACATTGGCTGTTTGTATAGTTAAGCCAGTCTTATGTACCCTGTGGCTGTTTAAACAAAGAACAGCATGATTGGTGTTTAAAGTTGATCATACAAATTAAAAGAAACAAAATAATAACAAGTAAAATGCAATAGAAAACACTCCTTTAACTGCTTGAAATCCCAAGAACAGAGAACAGTGTCTTGGTTTGCAACACGGTTCAGAATTAAAGTTTTTGTTCAGTATAGGCTTGAATGGCCCCTTGCTGGTTTTAATTCATGTAAAGTTCAGTGCATTTAGGACCTATTCAAAGTGAGAATTCCTGATGAAGAATGTGTCCAAGAACACATTAGACTTCCCTTTACTGGGATGTTATAGTCGTTGTTGTGCTATTTCAGGGAATTTCTGATTTCAAAAATCCATCATTGAGGAACAGGGGAGGTTGGATAGTGTGGCAAAGGGCCTACGAGTTCTTATTGTCATTTCTACTATGACTTCTGAACACGTCAAGTTAAGGAGCATCAGTGTTAGCTGGAAGCTAAGGCTCAAGCTTGCTCTGGATTGGCTAAGATTGGATTTACACAGCGACAGAAAAATCCAATTTATAAATCTTATGTGCCTCTCATGAGGTTTGACCTGCCACAAGAGTTCAGATATATGCCAAACAGGGTGGCAGTAAAAGAAGAAAAAAGACTTCTGTTTCTGTGTAAATGTAGCTTATGTATCAGGCATGTGCCCCAGAGGTGTGTCAGCTGGTCCCAGGAGCCGGTACTTCTCCTCCAGGGACGGCTCGGTGGTGCTGCCCTGCAGGTGAATCAGTGGCTTGGTCTGCAACAGCACACAGCCCCTTCCCCGTCCTCGTCTCTCCTCCTGATTCCTGCGGTTAAAGATGTTTATTCTGTTGTCCAGCTCAGGGCTGGCCTTTTCTGAACCAGTAGGGCTGGGAAGCTTAAGGTTGACAGGGTCCACTACCAGGCCCTTTTGAGCAAGGCAGGAGTCCTCAGAGAGGGAAGAGAGTAGCTCCTGCACCACCATGCTGGGGTCCCTGCAGGGGTCCTGGCCTGAGAAGGAAGGCGGGCAGCAGCGATGGGTGCTGTAGCTCAGACTGAGGTCCTGAGCTGTGCTGCTGCTGCAGTCTGTCATAGATGAACCCGGGGTGTGGCTACTCAGGCTGTGGGGGCGGGCCGTCAGGCTGCCACTGGACCGTGATATGCTGGTTGAGGCGTCACTTACGGCGCTGCCCACCCGCTCCATAGCAAGCATCGGGTTTGACTGGATGGGATTTGGATTGGTGGGGAGGTGAACGTCGATGGCTGCTGTGGTGATGACCCGCGCACCTAGGCCAGAAGCTCCAGCATCTCGAAAGACATTGTATACATTTAGAGAGTCGGACAGCACAGATAAAACAAATCATTTCTTTACTTCAAACACAACAAGTGCGTAAAAGTGTTTCAACAAAAGCTTAAAACCTGTGAATGGATTATGATGCTATCTGTATATGATATGGTATATTTACTAATTTCCTAATTTTTGGCTAATGTGAATTTTGTGAATTTTGAGTGCTTAGGAACATCAAAATGAGGCCATCGTTAGTACAGACTTAAGATTTTCATCTGGCAAAAGCCAGATTGAATAAAATTTGAGTTTACATTTGAATATTTATCAAGATCTCCAGCTCCACAGATTCTTTGTGCCATGGTGTAAGTTAATAACCTGCACCTAAAAACAGTTTTGTCCTATGACCAAGCAGCCTTATAACATCACAAAAAGACTTAAGAGTCCCCGCATTACATAACTTTATTCACATTTACAAGGAGTGGTATGTACAGTATTAAAGCCAGTGTTCATCATCACTTACCACTGCTTGCTTCACTGTAGTATTGGCTGATATAGTTGTTCATGTCATCACGTACAACTGGATCTAAATTAAAAATCAATTAGTACCAAGAGAGATAAATAAAGGCATTAATATCATTATTTCATTTAAAAAAAAGTTGTGAATAACAACATTCAAATGTGTTGCTATAGCTATAGCTATAGTAATTTTATCTTAAAAAACTTATGGCAGTGGCGTGGCCACCCTGATACCATTGCTGACCCCCTCCATCCAAAGATACTTTATGCATTAAAGATGATGGCTAGCCTACATACTAATGCAGCATATAAGAATTCCCAAAATTCACTTATGGCTTTTAATTTTGGCACACCACATCTAGTCACCTTTACAAAAAATGTCTGAGGGTGTCACTGCTGCAGCAAGCACGTATATTATTCTGTTGTATGTTTTAATTTTTAAATACACAAACTGTACCCATGTATTTCCAATACATTATCTAAAAAAGGATGGCCTTTATCTTCCTTACAACTAACACTCTTTAATAAACCTCTGGCTGCAGCTATTTGTGAATGTGAGGGTTTCCCCATCATCCAGTCAAAATCATATCCCCATAAAAAAAGCTTGAACACAGATATTATTTTATACATCACAAACCTTCTAGTTTCTCTAGTTTGTCTATAATCTGATCACTAACTACCACTAAACACTATGTGTACACATTATTGGTTAAACCTGCCGACAGTTTTATTATAATTTGGCAAACCTCTTTGCATATTTACAGAAAATACTCTGTCCTCTTTCCTACCTCCCATGACATAAAACGTATGTCCACACATTAAAGGTCATTGTTGTGTTCATGTGTTTGCTGTCATCTGTATTGTAATATATTTATGCTCTGCTTTATAATTTTTATGTTAGACTGTTTAAAAATATGCATAATATGCCAAATATGCATGTTGTCACTGTTATTACCATAGTTTTGATTGTAATGTTTGGTTGTGGAAATATTTGTTTTATACATAAATCAATACAAAAAATGCATCAAATACTATTTAGACGAACATACGTATTATTATTTATAATATGAACACAGAGAGGACCATAAATAGGAAACAGGAAATGACCAGTCAAATTAGGGTTTATGTGTGACTGCTAATACTCTGTGTGGCAGCGACTGTAATTGGATTTCATACCTTTTTGTCTGCAGGTCCATTTCAGTGTTAACCACACAAACTAGTCTAAATGGAAAATATCTCTCATGTTTACAACATAATATTGACAGAGATGACTTCTGCCCCAGGCCACAGGTGCTTTATTGTCAAGTGGTCGGGATCACGCACTGCTACGCCGTGCATTAGTGCACCAGAAATAAACTGGGACAGAGACAGGGTGGGGTTGGTTTCAGAGAGGAGAGAAATGGGGGGAAAAGAGCGAGTGGGAGCTCTTTGTTCAGGCCCAGATCCCTCCAGTCTAGCAGGCCTCAGTGTGCGTGGTGGATGGCTGTGATCTGCTATGCTCCTCTGTTCGCCTGATTGGTCTTGAGCTCACTGTCCGCTGGCTGAGTGCGAACCCAGAGTACCCTGAGTGCTAGCCCCTGTCCCCCGGGACATGCTGCAGACTCTGATGGGTAATTTCATTTATTTTTCAGTCTAAAATATTAATCCCTGAGCCACCCCTGGAGAGGAAGCATTGCACTCACTAAAACAAGACTGAGACAATCACTCCACAATTAATAACACATGAGTCTTAAGAAAAAAGAATGGGCTGTCCAGCACACATAAAAGGCTCTGCCCTTCTTTCTGTGACTGTCAAGTAACCAGGCTGTCATCCTCCTGTGGAAAAACAGAGGTGACATGCTGAGGTCCTTTTAGTTCAAATCTGAACTATAATATTGATGGGTGAAGTATCAGTTCTACACCACAGGTGAAGTGGTATGAGAGTAGACTGCAGGAAGATTAGCAACCCACTGCAGCTAATGTTTATACACACAAACTAAGTAAAAAGGCAATTACAGTTTTAGATTAAAAAGAAATAATATCAAATAGACTTTGATTGTACCATATAGGTTATATTGGTGGTCCCACTGTTTGTGCAGACATTCATGGTCCCCAGAGACTGCAGCCTACTGACTTTACTGATTCCCTGAATTTTCCTACTGGGTCAAAAACAATTATTTTTCTTAATGATTTTATATTGATTTTATAATTTAACATTACATAGCAGAGTACACAGGTGAAAAACAAGGGTAAAAAACAAGTTGACGTTTGTGGTTTTGAGTGAAATGTCTCCACAACTGTTGGACGGATTGCCATCAAAGATTTTACAGACTTCCATGTCCCTCATAGAATAAATTATATTAACTTCGATGATCCAGTGACTTTCCTTCTTCTAGTGCCGTCATCGGTTTGGTTTATGACTTGCAAAATTAATGACATTCCCATCAGCCTCAGCTGTACTTTGTGTTTGGTGCCAATTAGCAAATGTTGACATGCCAACATGCTAAATTAAGATGATGAACATGGTAAACATTAAACCTGCTTAACATCAGCATGTTAGCATTGTCACCGTGAGCATGTTAGCATTTAGCTCAAAGCATCGCTGTGGTAAAGCTTCACAGAGCCAATAGCGTGGCTTAGGGCTGGGCAATATAACAATATTATATCAATATCATGATATAAGACAAGATATCGTCTTAGTTTTTGGACATTGTTATCGTAAGTTAAGTGATAAGATATTTGATTTTCTCCATTTTGCCTGACCTTAGCATGACTGCAAATGCTTAGTCTTATATTATAACACGTTGCAAGGCTTTAGTTCACAGTAAGGTCATTTAAAATGTTCCTTCCAACCAAACATACCTATCTTTCTCTGCTGCAATACCGCTGTTCTATTGTTACAGTACTGTAGCAGCACTGAGTGCTTCGTCACCACAATCTTCTCTCAGCCTCTGAGAGAGAACTCCACGGGCTCATTGATTATTGTCATTGAATGTGCTTAAACTCAACATGGTTTGGTACTTTAAGGTGGCAAAACCATTAATCTCCTGAGACGTTCATTCTTATGAAGGCCACTGCCTTGATGAATGTCCTTAAGGATTTGATGGCTCCATGCAGGTAAGTGTGTGAGAGAAGCCCGCTGAGATTGTGTGTGTTATATTGAGCAATGCAAATTCACCTGGCTTGATCTGAGTTGACCTGACTTGACTTGAGCCCTGTGGCCTAAATGCTCATCCCAGTGACCATGTTTCTGTAAAGAGCCCCACTTGTTTCTGAGAGCCAGATTTCCCACTATGCCCTTGGGGTAATATTGTGGCCGCTGTGGAGCCTCCTGGTGCCCTATTGTGGTTTGCAGGTGAAGGGGAACAGATGTTGACAGGAGCCCACTCTCCCCGAACAAGGCCCAATGCACAGAGCACTCTGTACCTGAAATAGCCCAAGCGGTCTGGGCTGGCTTGGTCGGCCTCGCCACGAGGGGCAGTGAGGGGGGGTGGTAAGAGAGATAGTTGGGGGATGACAGAGGCCCATGCAAGCTGACGTAGTGTCAGAAAACATGCTTGTTTTCTTCAGGATTCACCAGATCCTAAAAGCTTTTTTGCCCTCATATTGATCCCGGAGCGCCTGCGGTCAGATGGGTGTTGTGTGCGAGTGCGGAGGGGCTAAGAGCCTGGCCTCGAAGATGCTCCAGGGCTACTGCTCCAGATTAACTGTACACTGCTCTGGCATCCAGTTCACCTGATGTTACACCGTTAGAGACTTTTTGTTCCACATAATTATGTACATACTTTATGCTGCACCTCTCTCCTGGTTTGTCATGCTGCTTTCTCAAGCAAACACTGCATCTGGCATGGTGTGTATTCAAATTAACTATATTTTTAATGCCACAGGCTTTTATCTAAGAAGTGTTCAGTCTCAGTTTGTGAGCAATATCCTCACTGCAAGGTACGTTTGGAGCCACAGTTGGTATCACAGGAGATTATAAATGTCTTGCTTTATATCACTGTTTAAAAAACTTAAAAACTTCACATTTAGTGTTTCAGTATCGCACAGTCTAGTCCCTAAAAACCCTGCTTTGGGGACCATACTTTACCTGCAGGTGCTCGTGGCTCCCTGGGGTTTCTCTGGCCACCCTCATCGTCAGACTCCCCAGGAGTCAAGCCTTCTACAACCTGAAAACTCCTCCCCTGTTTGCCCCATACGTGGTGAATCTGCATGGCTGCTTCACGTTCTGCTGCAAGATCCAGGTCCTGCTGGGCCAGATGGGCCCTCAGCTGCCTGATCTCAAACTGGAGGTGGTCGGTGTGTGTGAAGAGAAAATGAGAAAAAAAAAAAAGCAGCAAGTTAGAAGTGTGAATAAACAGAGACAGAAATTAATTTTAAAAAGGATGAGTGAAAAGGACAGAGGTGGGGGAAATGGTAGAAAGGGCGTTAAAGAAGAGAGGAGGAAAGAAAGAGGAGAGGGGAACAGAACAGAGAAGGAATGAAGCGAGAGGAAAAAGCAAAAACGGAATGGCAAAGATACAGAATGAGGTGAAAGGCGAGGGGAAGAGGGAGGGAGGGAGAGAAAATGTCCTCTGAATACATTTCAACACAGGATTGTTAATAGACTGATTGCAACATGCATTTTGCATTTCATCCCAGCAGATATTCAGTATTACCATGGATAAACGAAGCTCCTAAAAACAGTTTCAATCATCTGCGTTTGAATCAGTGCTGAGATTTTCCCCTGACCTGACAGCTCATATTTAAAAACATCAAGATTAATTACTGGCGAACTGTTTACTCAAAGTGCATTATCTAATTATGTGTTGGATAAACAGAATGCTTTTCTGATGTACAGCTGTGATGTCTCTCTGTATTGATTTCAGGGTTTTAGGTCCTGGAGAAAACACACCACCCAGTGACACAAAAACAGTGCAGCTATAAATCCTGTAAAAGGAAGTGAATATAAAATAAACACATTGAAGCAACTGGTTTACAAATTATACATGCAGGAGGTATGTATTACTCCTGTTCCAAGTGAAACATTTACCTTCAATTTAATCACATGCAGACTGAGGTCATAAAGAACTCATAGGATAAGGTATCACCTAAAATGCACATTAAAATCGTGACTTGAAAACTGATTCTTTATTTATTGTAAATGTCTGGTCTCAGACCAGACATATATGGTCACTTGAAGGTCAAGTCTTTATCAATATTTATTGTAGTCTGCATTTTCTCATACGCATTCATCAGTGCACGTGCTCTAAGGAATTATACTGAAATGTGTGGCGAGACTGGACCTGTTTGTGAGGTGTTGCTGCCCTCTGGTGGTGGATGAGCTGACAGATTCTAATGTCGTCATGTGAAATACAAGTTTATGAGGCCTTAGTGAGCCATTTATCATGGCAAATAATAACAATAAATAATAAACTTTATCCATAAAGTGCTCTTCAAAACAAAGTTACAAAGTGCTTTACATGGTGGATCCTAACTTCCCTGTATATTGCACTGAGGTACAGCAAATAAAAAAATTAGAATAATACAAAATAAAAGAATACAATAACAGATGACAACACAAGATAATAACAAAAAAAATAATAAAATGAGACATATATAAAATAAACAGTGTGCTGAAATTAGTAAAAGGCTCTTTTGAACAGATATCATTTTAAGAGGCAATTTAAAAGATGTCACTGATTCTGCAAGCGCCAGATCCTCAGGCAGGGAGCTCCAGAGTCCGGTCACCTTTAGTTTTGAGCTGGGACTGAGGAACAGCCAACAGAGCCCTGCCTGAGAATCTGAGGCTGTGCCTGAGCTCATAGTGGAGCAGCATCTCAGCAATGTAGCTGGGGGCTAAGCCATGAAGTGCTTTAAAAGTGATCAGTAAAGTCTTAAAATCGATACTAAAACTGACTGGTAACCAGTGAAGAGAGGCTAAAACAGGCTAAAGACATCTTTTTTTCCATTGACTGGATGGTTAAAATGTACAATTGACTATTGACTATGTACAAGCTGATCACTTAGTACTTCTGCACACATTGTAATGTACAGTAAATACCACATGGATGAGTGATAATTTGTACACAGACACCCATATTTTCTCAGTCGTCATGCAGACCCACTTCAAGGCTGTTGGTGGATAGGTGTGTTTTGCATAATATAATGGTCTTGTGATTATAAAAGCCCCATTCTGAGTGCATGTTCTGACCGTTTTTTTAATCTTACAAGCTAATTTTGTGGAAGTGCCTGGGGAAATGCAGCTAGCAGGATAAATTTAAGGTGTTTTGGTACTCACGGCCTGTTCCTGGCAGATCTGAGTGAGACGCTCCAGCTGCTCCTCTCTCACAGCCTTGGTCTTCTCACACTGCTGGATCTCCAACTCCATCTCAACTTTGACTTGCAGCACATAAGCTAACATGGAGGAGGGGAGAGAGAGGGAAAGTTTTGAAACAAAGACAGAAATACTTTTCAGATCGCTAAACTACATAATTAAATGGTCTGAAAGGGACTGCTGAGTGTGCTAGGAGGCATCAAGACTTACTTAAAGAGAGAGTGTCTTAGGTAAGACAGCTGCTAAAGGTATTTTTGGTAAAATACATCAAGCACGTCAAGGTCAAAGGTCAGTGTTAGAGGGCCATTTGTCCCCTGCTTTATAAATGTCTGTCATCACATCTGCAAACCTCATTAATTACAGGTTCACTAGGTGCTGAAAATGTTACTCAGGGATCTGGTTTCACACTGATGTGAGGGTGTCACAAAGTTTTAGTATGTTTTCAGCCCACATTGAGTCTTAATATCATTTCCACCTGATCCAAAAAGTATTCACTGAGTTGACATCTGCTGTACAACATCTGCAGAAACTTAAGTCACAGTCCTTTAATGGAGCAATGGTGGCGTCATAAGATGGGCTTAATGTTTGAGTT
>JAPZEB010000001.1:28321280-28333195 GCA_029783705.1 Chaetodon striatus
AGCTAGCTGCTCCACGCTCTTTGTATTTAGCTTACCAGCTGCTGGCTGTAGACTCCTCTGACTCCTCCAGCAAATGTCAAACTATCGCTTTGAGGTGAAATATTAGGGAAAACAGCCCTTTACTCATCCACTGTCTCACTGGACACCAACTGCACACTGAGTTCCTGTGTGGTTTGTGTGCAGCTGATCCTGTATGCAGTCAGGGGCCCGTGGCGAGGGTGACCTCCGAACAGATATCGAACCGGGCTGCATTAGCATAGGGAAGAACAACCACTATATTCATTATGGCCTCTCTGAATCTACTTAACCATCCCCATACAATCAATACAAGTTAGAGTAGCAGAGTGGCAGCAATTTACTATGAGGGGTGATCAATAGCAATATTGCTCTGAATAGTAAATAATTTGTATAATCATGGAGAGAATGGGGTCATTTAGCTCTTTCGAGGGAAGCTGATGTTTATGCAACTGTGTCATCCTTTTGAGTTAAGAAAGACGAGGTGTTTCCTTGAGCTGCTCCACATATTAATCAGTCTCACATACAGGCCTCTTTAACACAAAGTATGTCATTTCTGCCGCTAAGGGTCTGTCAAACGTTTGTTAACATTCATTCTACTGAAATAGCAACAAGTAATGTAATGTTAACTTGCTAACTTAAATTAGCCTTAGATGAGTCAACTACCAAGATACTGTATAACTATGTAGCTAACGTTATGTGGCAAATTCAAATGTGGGGTGGCCTAGTGCTGTTGTCCAAGGTCAGGTTTTTTCCCTCCAACCCCAAACGCACAGGGTTGGATTTAAGCAACAAAAACATGCAGTTAGATTTAGGAAAAAGGACAGGGTTTGACTTCATAATCTCATCCACCACCCCTCCCTACTGCCCTACTCGGACTCTCGCCGCCTGAAGTTTCGTTTTTGTCCCGCCAAATTTCTTCCCTGACTACCGTTAAACTATGGCCGCGTATCATGGGGACGTTAAGAGACAGCTTTTTTCATCAGTGTCTGACGCCGCAAGTCACTGACCAAGTGCCGGATTTTGATGACTTCAGAGTGAGACTAGATTGAATGAAACCCCCCGTTACCTTAAATATAGTAACAGATTTCTCTGGATCTGAACATTGTTGGAAACATTTAGGATAATGTAAGTACACATAGATCTTATTTTTTGGCATTATAATGCAAAAATGTTCCATATTTTATCTTTAATAAATCATCCTGAATGGACACAAGGTGTTTGCCTGCCTCACCATCAATGATCCTCTTGACCCTCCAAATGCGTAGAGTGATGATGAGGCTGATGGCATCCCAGGGGCTGCTGGGCCCGTTGGCCACCGTGGAGGCCACCATGGGGGCCAGGGACAGCACGATGACAGCGCCATCAAACACCTGAGAGGACACACACAGAGGCACATCCAAAATTCAAATATGTGCAGATGCTGTTGTGTGTGTAAAGCGTATTTCCAAAATGTTGGACAACATCTACTACTATTAACTGTGGGGGGGGGGAGAAAATCTAGATATATCATAATGAAACAGGTGACCAAATTGAACACTTGTCATCAAGATCTGCCAATAAACAAACAACACCAGCACCAACCTCAACTTTGTTCTCTATGTAGTCCCAGATCCCGAGCACTACAATTCTGAAGACAGTCTAAAACAGACAGAAGGAGATAAATGAAAGCATTAAAATAGATAGGTGAGAGAGTATGCTGATACATATAAAAAGCTCTTGTGATATTCTTAGTCTTTTGAGTTGTCATCACATCCAACACCCTTTGTCAAGATGTGAGAACACCGACTAGAAAGAGAAGAAACTTGTGCCGTGCAGTTCTCATCCTCAAAAACCTTTTTTTCTAATAATGATTCTAGCATAGTTACTAATTTATTCTATTAGAAAAAAAAGATTTGAGGAGGAAAACTGCATCATAGCATTCTGAATGCTATATCTGAAGTCAGACACCCTACAAGTAGCCCAAAATATAACCGTATATGATCAGTGTAAAATATGTTGCAGCAATACATGCAGACATACAGAACAATATCATTGATTTGCCTGTGAACAGTCTTTTGAAAGCAATTATAGGCGGCTCTTTGATGAAGCCATTATATCTGTGGCAAATCTGTTCCCTGATCTTGATCTTTGACCTACAAAAAGACGACGCAACACGTGTAATCCGATCAAATTCTACTTTGTGCTCTGCGAATGCTGTTGGTTGTGGGACCCTTTGTTGTGCAGGGCCATTGATTTACACTCCAATTAGCATGGGGTGTCATGTACGACCGGTCCTGCTAATCCATCATCCTGAGCGCATGTTGGACAACAGTGCTGGTGTCAAGTGAAAAGTGCAGGGACTCCGCCCACATGTTCGAATCCTGTTTTCTGATTGGTGCGGAGGGACAGCCTGGTGATATGCTACATCTATCTAGCACCATTCCCAGATGACTCTCCTTCTGTGATGTCAGTGGGCGAGGTGTTTGGATGGATCGTATCACTGTAACCCCATCCCCACTGCTCATTAAGCTCAGCTTTAATTATTGCTCCTGCTGGCTCACTGGTAATTAATGTTTGGTTTAGGGCATTGGGGCTGAGGCTGTCAGGGTAATTGGTTTGCACTGGAGTGGAGGCCTGTGGGCCAAATTCTCCCCTCTCCATTTTGTTTTTCACAATTCTTGAGTGATGATAAGACATTATCTTATCAAACAATGGCTCAAATTTTATTAAGACTAATTACAATTATAGTTTACACAATAGACATTCCACCGGCCATCCAGCCTCAAGGTAGCATTTCTGAAGCTAAAGCTGAATCCTGACAGGACGATAAAGGAAATTAAAAGGCAGCTACGTACTCTAGTTCCCTCAGGCCTGCACCTGGTTTGCATTTCTATAGATAGGATAGAATCTACAATTAAAGAAGGTTTAGTTTGGTTTATTCAGTTATGAAATGTGTCAATTCAATTATCAGGAGTTTGAGGGCACGAAGAACTGTGACCATATGACGCAATTTAACAGACCAAATGCAGGAGGGTAGGAAAATAACAGAATGAGAACTACAGTATGTGAAGACTTTGACTTTTATTAGTGGTGGTACCATAAATAAGGTTTTATGGACCACATGTCTTACCTCTGAAAAGAAGAGTGACAGGATGATAAGGCTGATCCAGTGGATAATGCTGGCAAATTGGAAAGCATTGGAAACTGTTGAGAGAAGGAGCACAAATGTTAAACAAGGTCTTAAAAAGGGCCATACAAAAAATAATACAAGAAAACAAGGTGTTCCTATATCTTCAGAGGTGAGCAAACAAACTTAAAAGGACAGTTCACCCCAAAATTAAAAATATATATTTGTCCTCTTAGTGCTGTTTATCAGTCTAGATTGTTTTGGTGTGAGTTGCTGAATGTTGGAGATATCAGCCATAGAGATGTCTGCCTTCTCTTGAATATAATGGACCTAGATGGCACTCCGCTGTGGTGCTCAAAGCAGCAAAAAAATACATTAGAAAAACTCAACAGCAATGTCTCTTTCCAGAAATCATGACCTGTTTACTCAAGATAGTCCACAGATCTTGTTTTGAGCAGTTTCATGTAGGAACTATTTTCATTCTACCGAACTACACCTGCCAACCATATCACTGTGCAGGAGGAAGCGTGCATATACTGCTAGCTCACCTAGCACCTCGCAGCTCAGCTGAGGAGGTCATCTCAATATCTCCAACAGTCAGCAGCTCACAACAAAACAGTCTAGACTGATAAACAGCACTACATTTTTGTTTTTGATGGAGTGAAATGCCTCTTTAAGTGTAAATAAGTAAAATAAAAAACTAATCATCGAAATGACTTTGTGTATCTAAGCTTATATCTTGTAAAAGCATGTTTTGTGCCATTCAGGTACAATTTCATTCTTTTCAAGAAGGTCTAGCACAAAGAAAATAAACTCTTTCCTGTCTGAATAAATATTGAACTTTTACCCATATCACTCCTCCTCCTGCTTCTCCTCTCCTTGACATTCTGTCCATCAGCATTTTTAGTGTTTTCCATATCTCAAAGTCCATCCATTAATCCACAGTGCCAACCTGTATCTATCCATGTCCCACACCACTAATCTCTCTGTGCTCTCCCTGACTCACTCCCGCCTTATTGCCCACTCCACTGTTTGTCTTGCAGGAGTGGCAGCAGACAAAGCACTGGATTACAATAGATCTGAAGTGACTAGAGTCCTGCAGTCCCCGCAGCGAGACTCAGGTATCATCAGTGCTGGATGCTGGCCAGTAATCGATGGGGACGTGTGCCTGCTGCCATTGACAAGAGACTTGGTTCATTATCGCCTTTCTCCATCACTCTCCATCACAGCCATTTACCATCCAGCCCCGCCAGCTCCTCTGTGACTGGCACACACAGCAGTGAAGCAAAGAGTGGACACTGAATTCATAGATATGATTTCTACAACACTGACAAGAAAGGAATCTTTGTAAATTCTCCTGTGTACTGTAGTGAAACAAAATGATCGACATAATTCAAAGTCGCACTCATGTAGATTTCTGGAAAGAGACATTGCTGTAGAGTTTTTCAACATTTTTTTATGGCGCTTTGAGCACCACAAGCCGAGTGCCATCTAGTTCCATTATTTTGGAGAGAAGGCAGACATCTCTACAGCCGATATCTCCAACACTCAGCAACTCACACCAAAATAATCTACATTGATAAATAGCACTACAGGTAAGATGAAAAATATGTTTTGTTGATTTGGGGGTGAAGTGTCTCTTTTAGTAAAAGTACCAATACATCACAGTAAAAATATTCCACAACAACAAAGTCCTGCATTGAAAATCCCATCTAAGCAAAACTGCAGAAGCATTATCAGCAAAATACACTTAAAATACCAAAAGTAAAAATTCTTGTTCTTAAGAAATAATTACCTAATGTATGACATTATTAGACTGTTAATACTGATACTGATGCAAGAATGCGTAAGTAGCATTACTGATGTCGCTAGTCAAGTTATAAGTAGTATATCTGGTAAACCTGGGGGTAAGAGGCGCCTTTGAGAGCTCACAAGATAAATCTGAGAGGGCATTATATCATTAATGGGGTAGGAAAGAGGGGAAAATGGCCACAAAAATGTGTATTCATAACTTTTAAATAATCTTTGCTCCTTCTGTGAAATGCTGGACACAATATAATATATATTTGGAACAGTTATTTGAATCAAACCATGTGAGAAGTTAAGCGGGGGGGTGTCTTCTTGGTGCAACTGCTAACAACTCATTGACATCTAAAACAGTGACAATGGGCATTGCTTTTTTGCAAGAGGACACAGGCCAAGAAGGTGGCAAAGCACTGCATGATTTAATATCAACAATATGCTGTATTATATAATGTTATATCTGTATATTTAAATTTTTTTAGGTAAAAATATCTGGAAAGTAACCCATGGAGTAAAAAGCACAATATTCTCCTCTGAATTGCAGTGAAGTAGAGTAGAATTTAGCATCAAATGAAAATACAAGTACCTCAAACTTGAGTCTCAGTACAGAATTCAAGTAAATGTATATATCCGAAAACTTCAAATAGTAGCCTGGGCTATTATTTTCTTAAATCACTGAGCTCAACAGGCTTATATCAGGGACAGGCGTCTATATGGGACAGGCCTTTAACTGTTTATTTGAAACAGTATTAATATTACTTGTACAAAAATTAGACTTCTAATAACATATCAATTATGTGTTATGTTATGACAATTGTTTCACGGCACCTGAGGATAACAGCACCCAGCATACTAACACAAAACCACTTTATCCTGTTAAAACAATATTCACAACTTGGATTAATTTTTGTGAAAACACTTTTGATTCTCTTGATATGTGGATCCTTATGGACCAACTAAATATGAATAACTTACCAGGTAATCAAGGAATGGCCCCATATTCTGACTTTATGACAGCTTGGAGTCACCATTTGTTTTTTTGTAATGCCAGGAAATCTGAATGAATTGCGGTCTTCTCTAGTGCTCGTTGTTTCAGTAAATGAAATGAACGGAGCTAACCATGTGTAGCATCTCCATATTGACAAAAGTTTCAACATTTCTGTTTCTATGTGGATCTAAACAGCTAACTAATGTTAGCCAAAAACCAGTTTTAAACATCCAAAGATCTTCTATACAAATGAACTGCTTGGCAACCAGACCAGGTGTCTAATTGAGACAGGCCTTTATTTGTCAAAAGATGTAGTTACACCAGGCTAGTAAAAGAGACTGGGCTTTTAATGGGGACTAGGCTTTTAATTGAAGTTTTACTATAGTGACTCTCTAGGTAGGCACAAGGGAATGCAGAAAACTGTACACGGAGAAAACTACAGCTACTGCAGACTACAAGCAGGACCTTCTTACTGTGATGTCCCCTTCCTTATATCTCATTATGTCAATGATGACAAAGAATAACCTCTAAGTCTTGCATCCAGTGGGTTTAAGAATATACGAGTGTAGATGTAGAGCATATGATAGTAGTAATAACTAAACCGACACAGATTTTTGACTTCTATAAAATCAATTCCCTCAATCTGACCTTGTCAGCAGGAATATCTCAGTGCAGGAGCAGCACCAGTGGAGTTAGTAAAGATTCAGTTTAATGCTCAAGGACACTAAAGCATTTAACTCCCCGCTGCTCCAGTGGAGCTGCTCCTGCGTGTTGTACTGGATGCCTCCCAGGTGTTTTATGAACGTCACACAGTGCATTGCCGGAGAAGAATATGCATACTCAGCAAACCTCCCCCTCAATAAAAATAAGGTTAAAATAGGAGAAATAAATAAACAGCCATGCACACTATATTTACATTGTAGGAGTTTGGTGTCTATGAGAAGCTCCAAAGACAGGAAAAGCACCACCAGGATGACACAGGCCACCAGGATACAGTTGAAGCCAGCGCTGAGCAGACAGACCTGCCACAGGGCCACTCGACGACCGCAGCACGGCTTCAGCCAGTTGGACCTGAAGAGTTAAGACAAAACATGAGGAAGGTTTTTTATATTAAGTGGATTTGTATCAATATTCTATTACATTTCTAGACTACATAATACACAAGAGAATAAAATGGTTATCATAAAAGTAAACTGGGTCAAATTTTAAATTAATTATTTGTTTCATAGCCACAAATTAAATCATTTAAAGTCTAAACTTAAAGTATAATCAAGGTTAATAGTGACATACTGACATGTAACACCCGAAAAATGAGTAATATTCCATGGATGAACCTACACTCGCACTGACTCCCAGTCTGAGTGCAATGCTGAACAATATTTCAGTGGCTTGATCTTGATATTTGAACTCCCTGACACGGCCAACAGAGGGTGGTAGTTTACACTTAAGAAAGATGATGTCTGTTTAATCTGAGCAAAGTTTGGTGCTGATGGCCAGAGCAAAAGGGAAAGGAAGTGTGGTCAGAGACAGCATTGACAGAGAAACGGACAGTGAAGCTCTGTGGACTAGTGACTCGACCATCAGCCGTAGGTGTGACTGGAATATTGATGGACTCCTTTTAACGTGGCAATAAAGGGAGTCACTGTAGAGGATGCTGCCTGGAGGGAAGATTTTCAAGTTAAGCAAAATCAGTGGCCTGAGACACAAGTGAAAGTGTGAGACATAAGCAAATATTTAAATTAAAGTCACATCTAGATATCAATGTGAGAATTACTTGTTTATCTAAGTATTTTCAATGAAACGTCGACCACATTAGCGAGCAACCTCCCGTCAGCCTTTAACTCAGATAACAGCCCGCAGAGAAAATAGCAGGTAAACATTTTCAAGACCTGAAAAAAACAAAAGCTATACGTTGCCAGGTACTGTAGGAATCCAGCATTTAGGCCATTAAAGTGTCTGGCAAGATGACTCAATGCTATTTTGAAATAGTGGCTAGTCTTACAGACCGGCTACTACAAGGGCTGACAGTAGGAGATGAGAGAAACAATGCCTCTCACCAGCTCTCCAGCTGGAGTGGAAAGTTGGCTCTGCCCACTACCTTTCCCTTCTCCCCATGCACTGGCATGGAGGAGACAGACGTTGGCAGTGCATTTCTCTCCTCTGATCATGTCTTCATTCCTTGGCGTGATGCTAATATGAGCTGCAACGGTGGCAAAATGGCTCCATTTTCACTGTGGCTTCAAAACTGATTACGCTGCACTCATTACGGAAGAATCTGGATGTTTTATCCGTTTTAATGCCACTTATAATCTATTAAACCACATCACGTTCTCACTCTAAAACTGTAGGATAAAGGTGTGTCCTATCCTTGAGATGAGTTTTATACGAGCTGCATTTGAATGGGAGATTAAGCATCTACCATTAACTCCATACTGGAATGAAACAAATTAAGCCATAATAAAAGTCTTACTTTCACCTTTATATTTACCTCTCCTTTAATTTACCTTCATATTCTATACCCTGAAACCAATTTCATTACAAAATGAAGCTCTGACATTACAGACTGTACAGTATTTAAAAAAAAAAAAAAACATAAACTACCTTGTACATTAGATCATGAAAAAAGTCTATACTGTATTTAGGATGATATGGGAGGGAGAAATTCTTGGCTGTCTCTCAGAATCTGGCTGCAGAACTTCCTCCAGAGGGGAGAATTTTTTTGTACGTCACCTCCTCATCTCTGACAAATTAACTTCTGTTCGGTCAGTGGAAGAGGCTACACGTGTCTTCTTTTTTTACTTCACATGTGTGGCTATTTGATCAAGGACAAACCCTCACACAACCTCCTCCACAACATATCAGCAGCCAAAGTTGAATTTCTGATCTGTTTTAGGAATTTATCTGATTCTAATAACAGACATTTCTAAAGATATAGGATGTCACTAAAAGTGATGAAAAATCCTCAGGATTTTCACCCAGAGGAACACACATATATGTTGCAACAAGCAAAATGTTTTCAGCTGCTGTTGAGTTGATCCCTCCACCCTCCCCTTGGTTTTTCAGAGGAAAGTATTCGTTCAAGGCTGGCATGGGCAGAGCCACAAGCCTGTAAACAATGCACAGCTAATCTAATAAAGGCGTAATCATGCTGATAGCAATCATCTTCTTGGCTTTGGGTGGGGTGGCACAAATGCGCGAGCTCCAGATGGTGCAGAATCTGCTCCACCAGAATCTTGTCGAGACTCTGCGGATGCCAGGTATCATGTTGTCCTAAGAGCCAGCCTATGCCAGCCTTTATATACATACAGAGAACATATATTAAAAAATAAATTCACTGTATTTGTATAAATTAATATACAGTGTATGTTAAAAGCAGTATATTCATAACCAAGAAAAGAAGAAAAACCAACATGTAAACTCTGAATCAGGTCTTTGCAGCTGTATCCTGCCTTGACATATGAGCACAGTACAACTACAATCATTTAAATAACATTAATAACTCAGTGTCCATCAATATTAATTTCAACAATACATCTGCAGCACTTTATTTCACACGTATGCCAGCCATATCCCACCATGCTCCCAAACTTACAGGAACTAAAAATCAAGCTTACACAAGCTGCTACATTACATCCCTGATTCTTTCTAAGATGTTTGAATGCCACAAGAAATCAGCTGGTGACATAAAAGGCAGTCGTGTGGATTAAGAAGAGAGACTTAAAGCATTCAAGTTTTTGTACATGGGACCATTAAACAAGAAATATAAAGTATTGTTTCCTCATCCCAACAGGAACTGTGTGAATGATGTCCTTCAGCTCTGCGTTGTTTTCCATTCAAATATTCACTGATCTACTGATCTGTTCCACTGGAGCAGTTGGAGTTTGGTGCCTTGCTGAAGGCCACCTTGACAGTAGTTGAAGGTGAGGAGAGTTACTCATTCACCCTCTCCACCCACATCGTCTCTGGGGATTTGCACCAGTCAACCTCCAGTAATAACCTTCTCTTACCTTTATGGATTTGTGGCTCCTCCGAACAGCACACAGCATGCAGTAGAGTCTCATTTAACCAAACCGTTCTTTATCAGATCTGATTATATGAACGTAACAATGTAATATTTAATACTGTGAGAATAGTAGGCAGTTTGGGGAGAAAAAGAAAAACAAAAGAAAAAAGAAAATCTAAGCATTTCAGTCATCCAAACATTTCACTGGTTCAAACAACCTCCATTTCAAGAGGTTATGGTTTAGCAAACTTCCACCATATGATTAGATAGTCCATCAAAGTGCATCTTATATCAAATGATTTCACGCTTCATTCAACTGCTGCAGGGAAGCAAAAAATAAGAAAAAAAATTACCAGAACAATAAAACTCCATGAGTGGGAGTAGTAAAAAGAAGTGGTAAAAGTGAAATATTCTCCTCACAAACTTTATAAGGGTACAGTCTCCTCAGGTTTTAACGGCTTTGGGAATCACATCACAATGCAGCCAATCACAATAAACAGCACTGAATACAGTACTTAAAGGGAAAGAACAATTATGGAGTAATTTTACTATCTCTCTCCACCCTACAGGGCAGTAGCCGGAATTTAGGTACACTGAGGTCGAAGTTTCCTCAAAACACCCTTAATTTTTTTTTGCTGCAGGCAATGACTTCATGGTCTGGTTGCCTGGCAACCTCATGGTGATGACAAAACATCAGGAAGTTACTGCTCCTGGCCAATAAATAGTCAAGCAGATAATTATGATTGGTGAACTTTAGAGGTGCTGGTAGGTAGATTGATTTTTTTTTCCTTTCGATAGAGCCAGGCTAGCTGTGTCTCGTCTTTATACTAAGCTAAGCTAATGAAGAAGAAGAAGAAGAAGAAGAAGAAGAAGAGGAAGAAGAAGAAGATATACTTCATTAATCCCTGTCAGTAAATTCAACTTTTTCACTCTGCTGTCATATACACACAGGCCCAAAATACACACACATGCACAAACAGGACCTATACATGGACTAAATGAAGAAATGTCAGTGTGACGGGGCTGCCCATGGACAGGCGCCCTGAGCCGTTGGGGGTTGGGTGCCACCCTCAAGGGCACCTCAGGAGTGCCCAGGAGGCAAACTGGCACCTCTCCAGCTACCAGTCCATGCTCCATTTTGAGTCCAGACGGGGACTTGAGCCAGCAACCCTCCAGTTCCCAACCCAAGTCCCTGACTGAGCTGTTGCCGCCCAACTAGCTGTAGCTTCATGTTTAGCAAACAAACATAAAAGTGGTTTAGATCTTCTCATCTAAGTCAAGATAGTAAGCAAGCGTATTTCCCAAAATATCAAACTATTCATTGAAACCCTTGGTGTAAAACAGTCAGTGAAATTCTGGTCTTAAGGTGCCAGTTGGCCCGCCGACCATTTTGTAATTCACAATGGAAATAAACTGATTCACATTGGGGTTTTTTGTAATTCAAATATAAATAAAGGTGCCAGAGGGCATTAAAAAAAATTGAGCTTATTCATCCAAAACAAAAGTGCCAGGGCAGGATCCTTGGATCCTTGGGCGAATGCCCCTGCATACACTTGACCTGTGTGGGGCTTCTGCGACTAGATTTGGCTCTTGGCAAAGATGAGTGAGGAAAGCAAACATCAAAAGGTTAAAAACAAGCAATTCGTTTAAAATATATATATACTAATAAATATTGTTAGTGTTTGTTTATTTAAGGTCCAGCATGACGGATTTAGTGGCATTTAGTGGTGAGATTGCACAGCTGAAACTTCTCCAGTGTGCCAAGCATGTAGAACTACTGTGGATGATGGCCCTATCTGGAGCCAGTGTTTGATTTGTCTATCCTGGGCTACTGTAGAACAACATGGCGGACTCCATGGAAGAGGACCTGCTCCCTATGTAGATATAAACGGCTCATTCTAAGGTAACAAAAACACAAAAATTCTCTTTTTCATGTGATTATTAACTACTGAAAACATGGTTATAAATATTAAATACAATCTCTATCAATAGATACC
>JAPZEB010000001.1:28333295-28362348 GCA_029783705.1 Chaetodon striatus
GGGCTACTGTAGAACAACATGGCGGACTCCATGGTAGAGGACCTGCTCCCTATGTAGATATAAACGGCTCATTCTAAGGTAACAAAAACACAAAAATTCTCTTTTTCAGGTAATTATTAACTACTGAAAACATGGTTATAAATATTAAATACAATCTCTATCAATAGATACCCCTAAATCCTACACACTGGGCCTTTAAGTTGCCTCTGGCCTGCAAAAGTGACCTAAGGGAAATCGTAATATCCCTGGCATAGAAGGTATATTTCGCTACTACTGAGTGGCGCTTGATTTAATACACATCCAGTAATTCAGCAAAGAAAAAAAAAGCCAATCTCACCATAAAGCATGTCTTTAAATTCCACGCAGACTTGAAAAAGGCATTCATGGGGTTGTCTGTCTCCCCAGTTCCCCCTAAAAACTGTCTCTTTAAGCACAATATCCAGTAACCAGTGCCTCACTGGGTCATAACACATTGAAAGGCAGCATCCTGGCCAAGAGCAAATCTATCACCCGAGGATATTATAATAAGTCAACAAGGCAATAAACCTGTAAGTTACAATCTGCCCAGCATTGATAAGATGCACCGTCTCTTTACAGGCTAACTGCACCGCACAAGCCAAAGCATCACACACGCTCACACACACAGATGAATAAGGGATGTGAGTTCACAGGCAGTGCAAAGACTCAGCTTTGATACGTTAGACAAATAGGCTGAATTCAGTGAATGTGTGTGTCCTTACTTCATGTCATGCCAAAACTAGCCCAGCCCAGAGGGGACGCAGTCAGACGCTGCTGGTGACACATGCAGTATATTAATGAGTCTTATTAAAGCAACAGAACAGTAGCAAATGTTGTTTCTCTGACCCGCTCAGCCCTGACGGCCTGACAGAACCACCTGGCCCAAGTCACTAGTAGACAAGCACATACAGTGGACAAGGTCACCTCTCAAACTGCTAGCTTTCAAACTCACTTTGGCTTCATGGATTTTTTCACATTGACATTTTACACAACCTAATATTGTTTTACAAAATAACAGTCATATTGCTGTTGTCATTTTAGTCAAATTGAATTTTGGGACAAAAACATGGATTACAAATAGTCTTTCTTCATTTGCTGTCTTTCCACATTTCTGTCTTTATCTCTCCTTCTTTCTCTGTGTCCTTTCTGCTGCCAGTGTGTGTTGAGCAGGTTGATATAGCTGTCACTGTTTCTCACTGCCGGTGAGATTGAGTGGAGCTGGACAGGGAAACAGAGGAGGGAGATTAAATCAGGGAAAGTAATCGATACCAGCATGTTGAGTGAGCCACCAAACACTGGGACTGTCAGACTCACAGCACCTGATGGTCTCATCAGATAAAGTACTCCGCTGCAGTGGAGGGGGTTATATTGCTTAAACATTCATTCATCCTTAGTCCAACAGACAGCAATAAAGGATAAGTCCTTTCACTGAAATCGAGTATGTAACTTTAATTTGAAGTTTTCTTTATTGGGAAACATTCTGCTTGTACTATTTCTAGTTCTAACATTTTTTTATATTTAACCAGCAACTTCAAGAAATTGGAGAAATGCACTGTTCAGTGTCTTGACATCATATTAAGTTCTTTTTCTTTGTTTGGCTCTGAAAGGATCAAACGTTACTAATCTGATATCTGTTGAAGATTGAAAATCTTCTAATACTATATATGTACACTCTTTACAAGAGCTATCAAAGTTTGAAACTCACACACAGAGGAAGCAGTAATTATAGCTCCCTTAGCTTATTAATTCCTTGTTTGCCCTCTTTTACACTCCTAAAGTCCACTGAAGCACCTGGACACACTGGAAAACATGCAAGCTTCACACAGAAAAGCCCCAGTTGGCCAGTGGATTCAAACACAGCACCTTAATTCCTAATTAATTCTTCAAGCTGTTGTGCACAGTAGCAAAGCAGAAAGTTAATATCAAAAAATTGTAAAGGACATATCACTGCTGCACACTGTTTAAATGATAGAAATAATTATGAATTTATTTTAAATATTAAAGTGCGGTTGCATTTTTACTTTGGTTCAAAAGAGTAGAGCATTTTCAAATTAAAAACCTGCACCTTATAAAAGTTTGAGAACCACTTGTCCGTGAGTATAGCAGCCAAAATGTGTACATACACTTGAAAAATTGATTCATGGAGTTAGTGCATAATACTTAAAATAAATAAGTTTTTCAGCATAAAAGCATTGTGTTTGTTTCATGAACATGTTTAACTTATTGTAAGAAGTTGGTCAAACAATCTTAAATAAAACAATTTGATCACTAAATGTCACTACAACTTTTGGATACATATTATGTTGGTTCAACTTAATTAAGCTTTTGGAGGTCAAAGCAAATCAATCATATTGGTTGTATTAAACTAATTATGTTTGTCAGATAATAAAACACTCATAGGATTGACTCAATAATACCAGGGGCTGAAACTATTTAGAAAGATGCATGCAAATTGTTACCCTAGTTGCTTTAAGCTGAACCAGTGGATTCTTTTTTTATAGTGTGTGTATATACTTTTATAATATTGTGAGTTCAAACAATATGGACTGTACAACTTGAGTTGCTGCTATATGAGTCCTGACAATTCATAATAAGCAGATGAACTGATCACTATGTTTTGACTCCACACGACGGGAGCACATCCAGTTCCCTACAAACTGACATTCAGTGGTGGGTAATAATTTAATAGGAATAATTAATATGAAATAAAATAAAAATCATTTTTACTCACGACTCACGAGTTGTTTTTTTCTTTGACTATATTATTGGCTAATCGCATGGGGTGCTTTGAAACTGGTGATGACAACTATTCCTGGGATGAGAGGTGCGACTGTGAATGTAGAAGTTCAGTGAGATCGTCTCAACACTTTTTATGTTGTGTTGCTGTGCAAGAAATGTGACCCCAGTGGATGAAAGTCATTTACACCCATACTGAAAAAAAAACAGAGAGAAAGACTGAGAGATAAAACAATGCCATTGTTTTCACTTAAATTCATTAAATTTAGCATTTAATGAATTTAGTTTAGTCAAATAAGACTCTACAGAAACACTAGCAGCTCTGTGAGCATGATCTTTTTGCAAATTAGCACCCAAAGACACAGCTCAGACTAATGAGACTGTCAGGTTTACAGATTCACTAAAGTCATTAGTCTTTATCCTCTGGGAACCATGAAAGTTAAAGAAACTATTTGTTTTAACTTTAAAAAGTTAGTGTCCAGCCTGCTTAAAAATGTTAAGTTAACTCAATTTGAGAAGACAAGTTGAACCATTACAAACGTACCTCAACTTGTCTTTTTAAATTCAGTCAACTTAAAATTTCAAGGCAGCCCAGACACAAATACTTTTTTTTAAGTTAAGATTCTTTAGCAGTAGTTGTTCAGGTGTCTCAGTCTGTTAGGCCAACCAACAGAATCCCAGTTCACATTAACTCGTTAAAAGCTGCACTGACTAACTTATGACCACTAGAAATCAGAAAGTGACTCAAAAGCAAGCACAACAATACATCTTTGGCATGTTTATTCAACTTGTAACGCAACATTACTAACATATCAGCAGAAACAGAACAGCATGGGAAACCCTCAGGGCATCTGTCAATGTATTGTTTGTAAGAAAAAAGAAAATGTTTCTGTGAAGTAATTTTAAAAGGTTTTCTACTGTCCACGTTGATCTCACAGCACAGACTCCTTGATTTACTAAACAGAAACAAATTATCTCTGGCATACATGCAATACACATACAGTACAATCACAAAATAAAGCATCATGTAGCTGGGTATACATTACTTCCCTTCAGTATTAGCTTTATATTCTGACTGCCAGTAAAGACACCATCTTTGTTCACTTGTGTTACTGCCAAACCAGAACCTCCTACAGCCAGTGCTCCCAGCAGTGGCTTCGAGGCACAAGGCCCAGAGTTTGTCGATGTATAATCATTGTATATACAGCCAAACAACGTGATGTCAAGAAGCACTTCAGTGCTCATGGAATTCGTTTTAAACAGGGGAGTGAAGGGACAGGTGCAAGAAGACCCTCTTCTTTCTGATTACGAGTCTCTTCAAGCAAAATCCAAGTCTGCTGACGGCAAAATCAGTCTCACCTGACAAAGCACATACCAGACAGGCTGCATCCTATCCTCCCTTAGAAACAAATGTCTCCAGCAGGCTCCACATTTCAACAGCCAATGCCCACACTCACAAACACACACATACACAATGCTTCATGCTAAAGCAAGCGTGGAAAAATGGGGAGTACCAACTAAGCATAAAATACATGCTGAGTTTCCCTGATGCTGTCAGATTGCAGGTAATTAATTTTACATTTGAAAGGTTCCCCATTACCAATGCCTGTGCACCATTGATCACAACACATCAGCAGGGAAGAGGCAAGCCTTAAAACTCCTGCAGCACTTTCAGTGGAAACAGAACCAAAAGAATAAATGACTGACCCTGGAGTCAAGACAGAAATCTGAGGTGCTGACTTCTGCTCAGAGATAGAGCATCTTCTGGTTGTTTTTTGCTTTTGTTTTTTAAACTAATATGACAAGCGAATTATTACTACATAGCATTTACCTTCTTATATCAGCAGTATTGTCTAGCACATATATTATTTATTCAAATTCTTCATTTGTTTGTGTGTAACCATTATATAACAGCTTCTATGTTTCACTCCTAGTATAGCTGATATTGTACTAACCACAGTGGTACTGTAGCTGGTTTAATAACCATGATATAATGTTAGTATGTGAAAGGCTCTATTGTCAATCTGACCAGAGTTTTATAATCTGATGTAAATCATGGTGAGAATGCCTGCATAAAGTTTACAAGGCTTACAGACACTCTAAACATTAAACTAGAAAGCCCCCAAGGCACATTTTCAACACTGCTAGTTTCACCCTGCAGAGATGGGGCAGGAGGGGTGGCACAGCCGCAGATATACATGATTTAGATTATATTTAACCTGCAGCTAGAGGCTCAAGTTTACTGTGAACAGGTCCTTGTGTGCACAACACAGTGAACAAGGGCAACTGGTGTTCAGCTTTTCCTCTCAGTCCTGTGGGAACGCTGGGGAAAGACTCATTTGTATGTTACAAGGGGACAGGAAGGTCAGTGTGTGTTTGTGTGTGAGTGCCTGCATCAACGTATTCTGTATTCTGGGCATGTATACCATATGTGTGCATTAATACGTGTGCAGCCAATCAGAGCCAGCCTGGATCAGTATACTGTTACTATAGGCGGCAGTTAGTTACAGATCTCAGCTGAAGCGACAGGGGTGAGTTGATGTGAATGAGAAGCCATCGTGGAGTGCATTTAAGATGCAGCAAATGCAGCGTACAGGTGTTAATAGTGTCTGTCGATTAATATTGTGAACATTGTTATGGAGTACCATAAATAAGATGCAGTTAAACCCCATCTTTAAGTCCAGCTAGATCACACAAAACTTTCTAGACAGAGATAGGTTTTTATGTATTATTATAACTGATCTTTTTCCAAACTTTTAAAACACCTGCACTGTATTGCTATTTATGTTTGGGTTGGGGTAAGATGGGTGCTTTGAATTAATGTTGCTCTTACTCATGGAAATTATGTTTTAATACAGAGGAAAACAGATCTACTTACATCTGCACTGAGGCCATCCAGCTGGGCTCCACTAATAGGTTTTTGCTTCGGCACTTGATCCCTCTCCCTTATTAGCCAGAAAAGCAATGTCACACTTCACACATGTCTGTGAATATTAACCACTCTGCCACCAGTCTGCACCCCCTCTCTGAGGGTGATTCAGGAGCTGAGTGTGAGGAGAGGGGTTAACTGCAGTACGCTTAGGCTGTGTAGTTATTTGTTTGCAACAATTATCATATTATCAATACTGCACTTGTTGAGCCTGTGGACAGCAAAGACAGGATGATTTGTAAAAGTTGGCACAGGACTGACTAAATAAAATAAAATAAAAAAAACAGATGACCTGGATTGGGAAAGTAAAAATGACAACATACAGTATGTGCCACTAGTGTGTGTGAGTGTGTGTTTTCTAATTAACTAGAAGACTGTTTGGGGATTTGGGCATTAAAACTACATTTTGTCTGATATTTGTATGGCTAATGACTAATAGATGGAGTAATAAACAAGAGTGAAACTTAATTCAGTCATATTGTGTTTTAGTTTAAGTTCTTTGGGCTGCTAAACTGTTAATGTATTTACTGAAAAAAAAAGTAGCAGATCTGGAGGGTAAATGACATCATCTTTAACACATCACTTCAAACTCCTGACCTAAAAGCACTATTTTGGCATTTTTCATCATTTGGAGAATCTCTGACGTAAAAGGTTTATCCATGTCCATTTGTCCTCAAGACAGACAGAAAACATCTATTTGACGAACGATGAATTTAGCTTCTACACTACACGGGCCGGCAGTCATCCCTGTGGCAGAGGAATTAAGAAGCCTGGGAGATAACGGGGAGGCCGGCCACTCCCCGGCTGCTGTCTCAGACAACTTCCTGTGCTCTTTAATTAAATCAGGCCAAACTGGCTCGACCAGATGAGAGCCTTCAGAGAATGCGTTATTTCAGAAAGAAAGACGTTTTTTCCTCTCCTCAAACAAACTTGCAGTGTGTAAAGTAAAAAAAATGCAGTGATGGACCCACAGTAGATGGTTGCACAAATCTCTTTTGCTTACAGAAGGAGGTACAGTGTTAAAACTGGCTAAATAACTAAATGTCTAAATGTCCCTTTAATAATGCGCAAAACACTGCAGAGGGTCTCAGAGCCATGCCTGCCATATATTCCCAGAGATGGCTACGATTATAAGCACGGGGCCACGTTTATTTTCCTTTTTTAGCCGCTTTCTGAGACTTGCAAACGGGCCAGTAGTTATTTCCAAAATGGAACATTTTTGGACCCTTGGCCTAAAGCTGGTGGGTGGCAGAGGGTAGGAGCACTTGTTTTTTCCTCTTTTCCCCCCCTGCTCACTACAGATTTAGATGAACCATCTGGTGTTGGTACCTAACCCTGGACTCCTTGCACATTTGGAACAGCCGTATCAGCAACATATGCTTCTGTCTCCGCGTCTGGCAGCCACACACCCATCACTGGGATGGGAGGTGACATCATTCCACTGCTAAGGTGTGCACTTGTAACAGCAGTGGGGGAGGGTCGGGGTGGTCTGGTGAGCCTGTCGGGGAACTTGAATCTTAAGATATTTCTATACTGCAGGCTTTTATCCAGGTGTTGTCGCTTGTCCTCAGACAATGATAAGCTCAGGTAGTTCCCCGTATCCTTACACTCTAAACCCTGACCTTTCCTATACCTTTATATGTGTATATCACACCACAGACGCTGGCAGCAAGATATTCGGCCACTGAGCAGGCTTTGCAGCAGCTTGTGGAGTGTCAGGTGCCTTGCTGAGAAGTAGTAGTTAAATGGTATTTTACATGGTATTGGCTTCAGCTTAGATTAAGTTTCAGGGCAAAATTTGATTGAAAGTTTGTTCTGTAAACAGAGTTAAAGGAATACTTCACCCAAACAAACTATTAACTCTCACACGACTCGTGCAGTATATTCCAAGCCTCATTTATCCAGTCGTATGCTCAGTACTTCCCAGGGCATGCAAGAAAAACACCTTTCCTCACAAAGTCAAGGTAACATGGCATGACTAACGGACACACAAATGATATTTTTTTGGGTGAAGTATTCTATTAAAGTTAAGCAGAGTATTATGTGAGTATCCTGTCAGTGTCCCTTTACCCTGTGATAGTAGCCTACATGGCTTTGGTTGTTGTTGCCTATACAGGGTTTAAACCATTTCCAACTTTTCTAGCTCAGTCCATGACTTAAACTGTTTTTGTATTCTAGGAAAACGAGATGACAGGTAGTTCTTAATCCTCAAATGTAGATCAGAACATAAGGTCAGGTGCTCGTGGAAAATGGGGGACAACAGGATACACTGTAGGTCTTCTTCAGTGGTCAAAACTTGTTGGCTCTTTTAATATTTCCTTCCTTATATGTTTTTGGTGGGTTTGTATTGCCTTCCAGTGCATCCTGTTATTCATTCTGATAGAAATGAGCCCTAAAAAAATAATTATTCAATATAAACTTTGAAAACTCTGATCAGATATTAGAAACTAGATATTTTCTATTAGTATGGAGCTCTATCTAAAGGTGAACAACACCTAAATTAATTATTCCCGTATGTTTTTTTTCCATGGCCTAGGAAAGGTCAGTAAATATATGTGGACATAAGCTACTCTCTCAAAGCCAGAAAACAGAGAAGTAAGTCTCAAATTTCTGATGTCATCAAGAATAAAGTCTGGAGCTGCTTGGGAGGCTGATTTTGTGAATCCACAGAATGTTTGGGCTCTCTTTTAAACCCAGCCAAGCTTTATGCTACTGAAGTGATCTCAGAATATTTAACTATGTACTCAAAACTTTCCCCTGGGTGCTCTCAGTGTCATCTAGAACATTTTGACCATTCATGTCTATGGAGCAGCTCCAGATTTTATACTTGATGACATCACAGATGTGAGTTTTAGCACCCTAGCTATTGGCTTTGGGAGAGGGTCGTTCATGTTAACTAATATTTTTGGACTGTTTTAGACCATAGGAATAAAATGCTTGAATTTTGAAAATGGGCATACTTCCCCTTTAAAGATTTAGAATCATTTTTATAATTGGTCATTCTGTTGCCGGAGACTTTTAAATTGCCAGTGCTCAGGCCCTTCAAATCTCCCATTGACATTCTTCATTACACCCGGCATTTTTTCCCCCCAACAAAGTCACACCGGCAGCAGCCTACACAAATACAAGCTGAAATGCACCAAAAGAACCCTTCAACCTAAAAAAAAAAAAGTGAGCAAACAAACAAAAGCAGCTTGATGACTAGGAGGAGAGTGGGCGGCCATGAAAGTGCTGAACACAAGCCCACGCCACCTTGGTCCTCCCAGCATTTTTCCTAGACAGGAAGATGGATGGGCCCAACTCTATTAATAACTACACTCCACTTACCATGACGCCAAAACTGCTAACACTGCAACTGCCCCCTGATGCTAGCTAGAAAAACCACCTCCCACAATGTCGCCCACGTCTCTCCTGATAGGAACACTGTGTTAGGCAACAATACAGTAAACGGGTGCTGGAAATCTCCAACCTGTCCACCGTCCTTCACCCTCACCACAGGACCGTGAGCCTAGAAGCTCGTGAAGGTGCCTCTGGTAGTTCTGGTCAGCGTGATGTGCTGACAAGTGTGTACAGCATGATTTTACAGTGATAGGAAAACACTGCTTCTTGGCATTTAGTTTAGTTAGAGCGCAGATTGGTATTCAGTATGGGAAGGCATATCGAGGGCAGAAAACGATGGAGAAAGATGAGACAGTGAGTGCGAAAAGAAATGAGAAAGAAACTGAGGGAATGGAAGGAAGAAGCAAGAGAAAAATCAGGAGGAATATAGAAATATGTAGAAAGGTGGTGAAAGAGAGAGAAAGAAGAGCCTATCTAAATGTGCAGAAGCATCAATGAAGGAACACTATTGTTCCTAATGAGATGTGACAGCGCAGTATAAACTGGAATATGAAGTGAACCATGATTACAGAGGATTAGATTAACAACCACTATGTAGTGCAGTGAGAAAGCTTTTCATGCCTGGCATTGCTCCCTCTCTCTCTCAGTGTATAAATACTCTATGTGCTGTGTTTCTGTTCATGCATGCACAAATATATGTGTGTGTGTGAGAGAGAGAGAGAGAGAGAGAGAGAGGAATGGTTTTATGTGAGTGACTACTTTGCCGTCATGTGAAGTGAGGGCAATGCACTATACGAGAGATAGCAGTAAGGTCAGCTCCACCTTCACAATGCTACAGGCTATGATATGCAAACATGGCTGACAGTAGGTGCTTCATCACACAGTGGCAGCTTGACACAAGAGCCTTTTCTCTTGATTAATCCCCTCTGCTTGCCTCCTGCTATGAAACATGCCGCAACCATACAGTATAGGCAAACCGAGATAACGCAAAGCTTTGTTCACTCAGCATCTAATCTGTAAACCTGTGAGAAAAAAAATAAAAATACAGACTGCGTGTTGTCTCTTGCTCCCAACATGTAAATGTGTGATTTTTCTTCCTGCAGTTTCAATTTCAGGGACTCGTCAATGAAACTGATTAGCTCAATAACTTTGAAATATGCTACAAGCTGGTACATTAAATTTGATGCAAACTTTTAACACACTGCAACAGAAGATATATCTGTTTAGTTTGCATATTTTTCATTTACACCCACTTTCTCTCTGGAATGAGTCGACGAGAAAAGTTTTCCTGACAGCGAGGCATTCCCAAACCGCTGGTGAAAATTACTTCCACTCCTCACCCAATGAGCCGTCACCATGTTGATGAAACACCTCTACCATGGTTGTGACATTTTCACTTTCAGGAGCGTGTGCTCTCGTTTTGCCAAACATCACTACAGAGCATGCCTAAACATTTCCCATGCACAGCTTTCTTCATGACGCTCCTTCACTATCTCAGGAAGCCAATGAGCCAGCTAATGCAGGCTGGGAGTGGAGGGGTGTGTGGTGGAGGTGCGGCAGCGGCGGTGGTGGTGGTGGGGCAATCCACTTTCCCAGGTAGAGTCAGTGGAGCAGCTAACAGATTCCTCTCCCACATACATTTTCATTTTGATGTCTGTGGATTGCTGTCTTACCGCTGCTGTCTCGCCTTCTTTCAACTTTACTTCATCATTCCACACGCCCATAAAAAAGGTTCATTTCCTCTGCCCCATTTCCCTAAAGGTGAATTTAGCAATCGGTCTCCCTGCTAGATGCACTCCAGTTTTTCCCATCTGCATTCTGGAGGCAAACACAGATATAGGCCTGATGGTGCTTACATACTTGTTATGACCCAACAAAGTCAAGTCACAGGTAGCTGATGTCTAAGCGCTGACTTAAGAAGCCCGCCCACTGCCGCAGGAGGCTGTCGTAAAACATGATGATGGTGCACGGGCGTGGTGCTCGTGAATGTCATTTAAGGGGGCTAATGGCCGCTGTCTGTTTGAGAGGTAGATCGATACGGTAATGAGGAGAAGGAGGCACAGGCGTAATCACCGAAAGCCCAGCGGTGCTGAAATCCACAGAATAAAATAGAATTGGGTCCTGGAGGTGCAGCAGGCTGACTGACACATTCAGTGAGACGCGCTCTCGCTACATCTCACTGATTCTAATGACGTGGCCTTAATGTCAGAGGAGGCCCTCTTTTCTTCACACGTTCTCAGTTTTTCTCTCTCAGTGCTGATTCTCACTACTTCACTGGATTCTGTCTGAAAACCTCACAGGTTTGAAGAAACACCTGTGATGAAAGACCTATAAACAGCAGGGTTCTTGATATTTTACCTCTATCATCACCAAGCAAAGGTAATAGTGATTAATGTGAGGGATTAGTATGGCGTTTAAGGTATAGTGGAGATGTAACACACACATTACTGGAGCTCATGCCTGGTGGATTTAAATGGAATTTCATTAAAGCTAAACGAAAGAATGATGACTTTTACAACTCCAACTGGCAGCATTTTTACAGGAAGACATTTCGCACTAATGACTTGAATATGAAATAGTGACCCCATCGCACTAAGCACAGTTTGAGTAAATTGGGCTCACTGGTAAAATAACCTTCACCACAGTGACTGGTAAATCTGTTGTTAGAGCTTCTTACAGCAGGGGTTCTTACAGTTTTTCAGCCTCGGGACCAGAAAGAGGAACTTTAGTTTCTTGCCCTCGGACCCAAGCTCATTTGAACATATTGGTAGTCTTGTTTTGTGATTACTCAACAACAGCAGCCCCGTGACCCAGTTACTGGCCAACTCTAAGCTTAAGCAGCCTTACAGGTATTTCACAGGTTGAACTACAACAGGAAATGCTGCATGAATAATTCATCACTGCAAACCAAATGTTTCCTAACAGCACCAGCCCAAGACAGCGAGGACGATAACAGCAAACATACACACATCTATCCATTATGCATAGGGATGTAAATACATGCCATCACTGACCCTGATATGAAATGGGACACATGAGGGTTGTACTGGCTGTGATACAAGCGCAGTGTGAGTGTCGGCACCGCCTACTGTTGACGGTGCGTCTGTGAAATCCATCTGTTTCTGGCCATGACTGGCTAACTGAAGGGAACCAATGGAGTGAGACCTGATTTGGTGTCAAACGGAGTGCTTGGACGAGGTAGCGTGTATGGATTTGGCGAGTGTGTTGTTGGATCTTGTACTACAGCTTATGGTGTTTATGTGCATCCTAGTGAGAGCTTGCGCAAAGAGCCAGGTTTGAGTCACAGTTGCCGGACAGAATGGAAAGACTGGACAGAGAGCAGATTTTGCAAGATGAAAAAAAATCAGTTAATCGTGACTAATCAAAAGGACAGCTGTGATGTGACCTCATATCCATATGTCATACAAACATTTCACAAAACCACGTTAAAGTGGAAAAAAACAAGGACCACGATCAGCAGATCGTAAGTTTAACGGGCCTTTGATTGAAATGAAGTAGCCTTGAAATTTGTTACAATGTTTTCCCTTTTTTTTCTACATAATTCATCTTTATTACTTTCTTTTTTGAACTAAAAGTTTACGGAGCCTAACTGCATAAACCTCAAGCCCCATATATGCGTAGTGCGGTGGAGGCTGATTCAAACGTTCCCATGTAAAACATCCAAACAGTATTCCCTGGGGGGAGGGGTAGCAATATCCATAAAAACAAAAAGTGAGCACCATGTAATGAGGCTTGGTTACATACAAACCATAAAGAAACACACTTACATATCAGTCAAGAACAGTCTGTGGCAATTTGTAGGTCATCAATGACTTTAAACTGTGACAATACTACATTTGTGACATCAAACAACTGGAAGTGCTGCGGTACAAACCCTAGTCTGCTTTTGATCATCCATGCGAGACCCAATAAAACAACTCAACATGACAGCACGTATAGTTAGACAGTACAAAAGACGTACATGAAATTAAGAATGTGATGTTATCGGCTCCTGCACTGCAAAATGTCACTTACAATAAAGGCTCCTATTGTCAGCAGGCAGGGGGGAGGATATTTAGTCTGAAATGATGAATTGATCTCA
Source organism: Chaetodon striatus (assembly GCA_029783705.1). NCBI lineage: Eukaryota > Metazoa > Chordata > Actinopteri > Chaetodontiformes > Chaetodontidae > Chaetodon > Chaetodon striatus. The sequence goes on from JAPZEB010000001.1 coordinate 28,346,420, forward strand.
GTTAACTTATGGACGCTGGACAACCCAGAGGTTGTCACTTAATGATAAATGGACGTAATACTGAGCAACAGGGACAGCCAGTCAAGGACTTGGGGAGGGAGACTTAACACATGATGGATGATAATCATGCATACTATGTGGCATTTATGCAAGTGTGATGGGGCGTGTGTGTGTGTGTGTGTGTGTGTGTTTAAGAGAGAGAGAGAGGTTTCTGGTAAAACCTATAAATAAGTGTAAGTCTGCTAAATGTGAAAATATCCATACTCACATATTGTATCACGAAAACAGCAACTACAAAGATATGTTGAGCAAAAGGTTTTCTAAGTGGTTATTTACCAAGTATTTCTATATTTAATATAGACTGCAGTCAAAGAGCAGATGGAAATAGAGCAGTATTGTAAGCAATTGCATTAATGTAAAGATGTGGGCACTAACAAGTATCAGATTAAAAGAAAAGAATTGTTAAAATCGAAGCACTAGAGGCTGAGACGTCCTGACTTTTAGGGTGCTTTCAGTTTGCTTGCTTTGGTCCGAATCAGGGACTCATGTTGTTACAAAGTTGCATAACTGCCTAGAGTTGGTTCTTGCTCTCACGGCAGCATTTACAAGCGGACCAGATAAAATGCCTTGCACAAGAAAGCTGGTCTTGATTGGCCAGAATTTCCATGCGGGAAAAATCCAGGAAGTAAACAAAACGTTGAGGAAGAGCACACTTGCAAGATAAATGTGACACTTTCTAATGTCACAATGGAGGGACAACTACGCAGGCTGATTTTAGCGCTGGTCATCGTGTACTATATTGCTTGCATTGTTCATTTTTAGCCAACCACACAATTTGAAAACTAGGTGCGACTCTAAGTAGAAAAGGTTTTGATGCTCTGCATGAGCCAAATGTGCATATTAAGGCAGTACCACGAACCGCACCAGAGTTCGTTTGTAACCAGACCAAGACCACCTCTTTAAGAAGGTCTCGGTCCGGTTGTTTTGGTGCACACCCGAATGCGATTGCTGTGTTCACATCTGCCCAAACGAACCGCACTTAGGGGGGAAAACGAACTTGAGTTCAACTGAACCAAACCAAACAGGGCAGGTGTGAAAGCACCCTTGGTCCCTAGCATGGGTCAAGCTCCACATTTTTAGGCAACCAATTAACTTTCATGAACTTTACTCGACCTTTACTATAGCTGAAATGACCTACAGTCCCTTATATTACTGCATTTAAATTCAGCAAGATCCAGCTGTGGTCACAAAATTTAGATGACATGTAAAGAATAAAAGGTGCAACATGTGAGCCCACCTCAGAGGACCGATATGACAGGCCACACTCTCCTGGGAGTTGCGGCTCTCCCACGCCCCCTATTTGCTCATGACTCCTCAGTGATGGCTCCACACTGGACACCGGTGGTGGTGTAAATGTTACATAAATAATCTGTGGTTAGTATGTTTTTATTGTAGAAAATTGCTAGATATCATATATTACATCATGTCATATAGCATTGCTGACAGTGGGAAGATCAGGGAAGTTTGCTTTGCATCAGTCAGGTCGGCAACACTCAATTTGAAAGGCGGATACCTGCATAGTAGCTGTATGTTACGTATGTTAAGATAGGACTGGTAATAATGAGTGACTTACCACTGCTGTCACTGGCCCTGAAGTCTGATGTTATGGCCAATTTAATCACCTCAGGGTGAAGGTGACAAGTTCTGAATACTAATTTGTTTCAGCAGGCTTTTTTTTCTGTGAATAAATGTTCACATTATGCATGTAAGTACTCTTTTACAACAATCCTTGAAACAAGTGCATGCAGTCTTTCAATAAAATCCACACACAAAAGGAAATGTATCTGATGAATCATTTTGAATCAGATGGTGCTGCAGTTATTCTGCATTTTTAATTCATTCATATTTCATCCTGTGTATAATTTTTTTAAGATTTGGGCCAGAACGCAGGCCTAAGAGTTAATGTTAAAATACTCATCACACTTGTGAGTTTATGGTTGCAATGTCTCAATGTTAAGAAAATACCATAGGTGCTGTTTAATTAGATATTTTTCAAACATAAAAGCAAAATGGTGAGGTTAATTTGAGCAGATCTCTAAAGTGTTCAGGTGGCTCCTGGGGAATTTAATTATAACATATGTAAAAGGGAAAAATCTTCACCATGGACAAGGCTACTATGACAAGTTTTTAAAAAATGGCCTGAACATGTCAAATTAGGAATCAAAGTAACTTTGTTGCTCTGTTAAGGTTGGTTATGTGAGTTGACTGACTGACTGAAAAACACAAACACAAACTGTGCACCAACAAAAGGTTGTTTCAAAAGCAGGCTTTTCATTTGTTCATGTAGAACAATTCAAAGATGATTTTAAGCACTTATAGCAGACATTTTTAGTAGTCTGAATACACTATGATGTAAAATCAGTAGGGCTGCCCCCTAATAGTCGACCCAACGTAAGTAGACCAGAAAGGTCATTAGTCCGGCAAGATTTCATTGGCTACTTAGTCACAGAAAAAACAAACACACGTGGAACTCTGTCTGTTATCTATCTTGTCAAAATAAATCAAAACCTGTTTGACTGGAGTGTGAGAATTTAATTTGAAAGGACAGACACAGGAAGAAGCTACGCTCAGCAGTCAGACAGGAGTCACGTTACAAACCAATCACAGCCGACTGCTTTGCAGACAGCGTCATTAACAGGCGGCTTGCTCAGTGTGTGATGGGCACTTGTAGATAAAATGTAGGCCTATATTAATGAAGGTTCATTAATACGGTTTTGTATTTCTCTGTAATGTAGCACAGTGTTAACAATGTTACTGATACTGTTCTTTCTCAGACCTTGAACCCAAAATATATAATTTAATAATAAATTAATATCGTAAACATGCAGGCAACGAGTCGACTAATGGCCCTAAATGAGAACTATTGGTTGACTAGGAAAATTCTGAGTCGGGGAGAGCCCTAAAAATCAGTAACACGATGGAGTAAAAGTGAATATGGAGAAAGAAAAGGTGGGGAATCACCTGAAGTTAGTAGTGTTATTGGGTAAAAATCTAAATAATATCTAGTCAGTCTTTTCAACAAATATATAAAATGATAAGAGAAGAGGAGAAGATAAATACAGGAAGTAATGTTTGAGCGGGCTTTTCAGATGAGTTAAACCGGTATGTTTAGTTTTGTTTGGGAGTCAGGTCTTTTGAGCTCCTCAAACAAATCAGTGCTCATAAGATGCAGGAATCTGTTGGCTCAACACTGACTGTACGAGTGTGTGTTTGTGCCACTTCCAAATGATTTCAGAAAAGTCACCTTCAGTACAAAAAATACCACCAGCGTGCCACTAACACCTCCCTGTTGCCAAACTGTTCACAGAAGCAAACGGCTGTCACAGTGAATTCACCCAAAAAGCCGTTTGAAACCAACAAATGATCACATGTCTGTCACTCACACCTGCCACAGAGGCAAGCCATACTGAAAACAAACAAACCAAAAGCATAGATTCTCATTACACAACAGTAGCCTCACTCACCCTTCCCTGTTTTCATCTTCATCTGCGTTGGAGAGGAGCTGCGAGCCAGCCAGCGAGAGGTCCAGAGCTGCGAGGGGCAAATCTCTGTAGCCAAAACTCACCAGCTGGACTGGAGGAGCCAAGCACTGGTTCTCATCCTCCACTGGCTGGGAGATGATCTCCAAGTCCGACAGACCTGCCTGCTCCACTTCCCTAGTTACGTGCCAACACCAGCAACAGAAAGACAAAAGACACACACACACACGCAAGCACAAAGAGGAGACAGAATAGAGAAAAGCATACATTACTTTAAAACAACCACATGTCTCAGATGTGTGCAGAAATTTTACATCACATCAGTAAAATGAATTTAAATTGATGCTATTCTGGAAAATCTGAATTAGAAGATGTCATGTCTGACTTTCAGAGAGAAAGATGCAAGCGTCATTCTCTAGTAGTCTGAAAGAAGCCATCCTTTTTTTAACTCTTCAGGTAAATATTTAAATACTTTACATATCAAAACCGCAGCATAATGACATTCATCAATTATCATAAATGTTTCAAATATAGCTCAGATAACAGAGCAGAAGAAAAGGACAGAGAGGGTTTTGTTGATGTGTATACGTATGAGCACAAAAGCAGTGCAGATAAAAAAGACTAATTATTCAGTCCAGCAACTTCACTAAGAACACATTCTTATTTACAGTGATGGCCTCGGGGAGTAAAGGCAGGGTCAGAGAGGGTTACACACAAACACCCACTCAGCACCAGGGAGCTACAGAGCACTCACACAATCCTTCACTGTTGAGGACCGGAGGAGCTGCAGGTACAGTGCCTTGCTCAAAGACAATGATTACCAGGGGGAGAGTGTGTGTTGGTTTGCAACTCTCCAGATTTTTTTAAGCAGTCCATAAAACTGAGCCACTGTTATAATTAATTCACAACAACACAACACAAACAATTCAGATATTAAGACCCAGCATGGGTGACAAGAGAAAGATGAGTGACAAGAAACAAACTGAGGACAGCTGAGTAGATATTACCTGATATGTAATAATTCTCACAGTTTACATCAGAGACAATGTTACCGAGCATCTAAACTAACTATCGTGAGCTACTTAGTTGTGGCAACAGCTCATCCACAACTGTCCTCCCTCATTTAATGTTTCTCACCTTGCTCTTTTGTGCCCCTCGTTCGCTTACCTGTCATGTTTCTCTTTTTCATTTCAAAAATGTTTTTCCTCTCTTGCTTTTTAATATAATGCTACCTCTATTGTTCTTTTTGTATTTGATTGTGTTGTAGCACCACTTTCACCACTGTTGCTAAATTTTACCCTATATCTTTGTACGTCTTTTCCCTGGCTCACTTTGTAGCCTTTATTTTTCTTGTGTTACATGACTAAATAAAATAAATTTTAAAAAGCTTTTCCACAACTCCACTAATGTTAACTATCAAGCTAAAGTTAGCTAAGAGTAATAAAGTGTTGCAGTGATGAGTCCTATAACCAGGAAATGAGTTAGCATTTTAGCACCTCCGGTTCCCTTGTCTCAAAGTCAATGGGTTTTTTGAAAGGGTTTTGGGTTAGATGCCTAAAATAAAGTCTGTGGTTAACACAAGCTTAAGAGATTTTCATATTTTGTTCTATGACATAAAATATGTCTGTAAAAAAGCCACTCTTAAGTATTGAGGTCTTTTGGTGTGTTAAAAATGACTGTTGGTAAGTTGGCTAAAGACAAACATGGATTTAAAGCCTTGTTGTGGTTTTGACGTTGAAGTCATGCAACCGCAAAGAAGTTTGTTTATAGATTAACGATAGCTATTTATGTCAGGTGAATGCATTTACATTTCAAAAATTGTAACGGTGGTGTTAATTTGTGAAGATTATCTTGCTGAACAGAACATGTAAGTCTCATAAACTTTTGTTTGCCACATAATATTTTTGTCAAGGGAACCCTGGCAATGCTAACTTCTGTGTTGGCTGACAAATAAACATCATCCCTGCACTATTTTCTATTCTATTTCATTACAATAACAGCAGACACTCTTTCTCATAATTGCAATTAAAGCAAATGTCCTATAAAACAAATATAAAAGTAGATACCAAATTTTCTGAGGTAAAACATAAGATTTACATTTATCAAATAGTAATATTACAGGTTTTGCTGTATAAAATAAAGCAGGTGGGAGGTAATATGAATCAGAGTTGAGATGTGGTCCACAGTGTATGGTACATAAAGCTGATAAACGTTACTGATGGAAAATGCATTTGGATCATTTTTGACACATGCATTACATCCAAGGTATTTTGAGGAATACCTGGAATATGAAATACAGAAATATTTTGTCACAAAAAAAACAGACCCACCTGATCATTTCTGACTCACCTATGTATCTAAGGGGACATTGAATAAATTATTACACTAAATTAAGTTCTTGTTAAGTTTTTATCCTGAACAGTTTTCTCTTAATATCAAGGCATTTGTTGTCAATATTTTGTATTTGTAATTTACAATGAAGCCATTGATGGATGAATTTTAACAAGACAGTTTAAATTCATTCATGCAGTAAATGACAGGTTGGATGTTACAACCATCCATTGTTTTCATATCACCAAACCCCCGCCCCACACCCTTATCCACCTCGGGTCCTTAAACCTCAATATCTAAACACAAGGCTCCTCAGTTGTGGGCCAGCAGCATGTAACCCAGCGTGCCCACAAGCCCCAGTTGTGTAAAAGCTGGGCCATCTCAGTGGAGCGTGGAGGTGGAAACAAATGCTGAGTGCAGCTGCAGACTGACTGTGTGTGCCCTGTGGTGTGTATTTTTAGACCAGAGCAGATGCTGGTGTATCATGTCTGCTGTGACGTCATCGCCTCTCCCTTTGTCAGCTGAGTGGATCCCCACTCTCCTTCAAACGTCAAAGGAAGTCAGGAAAAGGGTGAATGGGGAGGGGAAACAAGAGGAGGAGTGGGAGCAAAGGGGGGTGGATATTAGGGGTTATACAAGACGGACAGGGGAGGGCAATAAAGAAACATGGAGTGATGAACAATAAAAGACGAGACGATGGATAAAAAATAAATGTACCAGAAAGACTGGGCTGGAATCTGAAAGGCGGGTTACGCAAAGAGGCAAGGGGGAAAGAGGAGGACAAAGGTTCAGGAGGAGCACTGGTGAGAAGAGGAGGTCATACATAAAATTAAGAGAGTGGAGAGAAACAAAAAAATAGCGGTTATAAGGTAAAGGGAGAGAGAAGATGATAGAAAGTTAACTACAGATAGTGAAAAAGTGGAAACATAGAGGTGATCCGAAGATTTGAAAGAGAAACAAGGTGGTAAAAGAGAAGAGAAGGTGCCTCATGTATCTCTCAGATAAAAAAAAACAAATTCTAAAGTTGACTGCAAAGCCACATGACTGTTAAACAGACAGTCAAAATGTTGTTTTCATTATCACATGATACAGCTTATTCTCTATTTTACCTCATGTCTTAGACACTCAAAAAACACAAAGAAAAACTGTAGTGGTTGTGGTAATGGTTGTGAGCAGAGAGAACACAAAGGGTTTTCCCAGCAGCCATTTGCTTTACACTGATACACTTTTTCCACTTTGAGTTTCTGAATTCGTCACTTCCTCTCCTTCCTCCTCCTACAGTCATCTTCAAACTACCGTGACAGACAGCACTGAGTGACCTAAAACATTCAAAGTAGAGCCACGCAATCTGACAGACAGGCATACCTTTAGGAAAGGACAGACAGGTAAACAGACAGGACAGGACACATAGATATGCAGGCGGATAACAGATAACCTCCCAACACACACACAACATGACCCTGTCCCACAATACAACCACAGTTTATTAAAATATACAGTGATAATGTCAGCACTAAAGGACCTTTGATGCAATCTGGAGTGACCTGAGCTGTTGGAGGGCATCCTAATATCTGTGAATAAGGGTGTGTGTGTGTGTGTGTGTGTGTGTGTATGTGTGGGTGTGTTTTTGGCAGGTTAGCCTGTTATGGGAATTACGATAACGTCAACAAAGCCACCAAAGCTGATCTGATCTAAACTCTGACTCTGTGACCTTAACACCAGGAAGTGAGGAAGAACCAGCCAAATAAAAATTTTGTAATAAAGTACATATACTATATTAACGTACAAAAAACATGACATTTCTCATACTTTCATCCAAAGCACCAAGCAGCTCCTAACTGAGTCATAAACACATCACTTAAACGTTAGGGACCGTAGTAGAAAACAGGAGGACCATGCTGAGTGAACTTTGAGCAACAGCGTTGTTAAAGTGCAAGTCAAAGTTCAACAAGATTGAATCATGTGACCATCGTGGCATAGCTTGTTGGGAATAGGGCTAAATAATGCTCTAAATTTTGGCTGAATTTTGGCGAGGCAACAACTGGCATAGCAACTCTCACCTTAAAATATAAAATGGGTTCTTTTGGTACCAGTGGTCTCCCCTTAACTTGAGGAGGCTTGTTCTCACTAAATGTTTTGTTCATTATAATCAACGTGCTCCTTCAAATTAAAGCTGCATATTTGTCCTTGTTAAGATAAAGGACAACCAGCCTATGTGAGGGACAATGAATCACCTAACACATGCACATACACATATTCATAACACATTAAAGCATGATTATTGTGAAACTAAAAATGTTAACTGTACCTGTCTATGCCATAGACTTAAAAAATAATGGGTGTAGGTACCATAATGTCCTCAGCTGGTTTATGCGACTCCCATTTTAAAGCCTTGAATTCGGCATTTTAGCTGTCGCCATCTTGGCTTTTGGGAGCCGGAAGTGACCATATTTGGGCGAGAGGCCGGCGCTGTGGAGGACCGAGGGATGAATCTGACTAAGAAGCCGAGGACACTATTGGCTGAAGACTTAAAGTCAGAAAATGAAGAAATAAAAAATAAATAAAAAACATGGGTGTGTGGAGTTTGAAAGACGCGAGCTTACCAGACCTGTAGCCGGCTCATCATCTCTGCTTAAAGCTTGCAGCTCTGCTTCTAGCATAGCACACCTGAATCTCTGACCGCACTGTCTATGGGGGAGTTGCACTGTGGGTAAAGTAGGCACGCAGTTTTGACAGGGAGGAAGGTTGTGTGAATAAAAATAGACGATACCTCTGGTTCTGCTGCATCTATTTGAATTGTTCAACAATGTAAAATGAGTGCAAAGCTAATCAGTGGAGTACTCTCTTAATGGTACTTTTACAGCAGCTCTATAAAGTTTAATCCAGACTCATTTTTCATAATCTCAATTTTGAAAGGCTACAGATGCACTGCGAAAAGAATCTGAAGTTATAAACAAATCACTTGGTAAAAGTCCCAACAGTTGTGTCAGTGGTTCAAATTGTTTCTAATTTATGTAAGTTAAATTAAGAAAGACATGTAAAGCTCCAAAAGACACAAAACAAATCCAACTGGCTCATGTTGCTATAGTGACACATTAACCAGCAGTTAAAGCATCAAAAAGTCCCACCACCATATATTGTATATGTAACCTGAACAAACAATAAAGCAAAGCAACCTCGACCCATCAAACCCAACAAGCGCACAAACGGACAGTTTGTGAACAGCAACAGAGCATGAATACAAGAAAAAAAGGCACCAGCTGTAGTTATGTTACCACACCAAATCCACTGAACACAACGACCACATGAACGATTCACAGCGTTGTAAGCAGGTGTGTTTTAAAAAACAGTTTCAGGTGAGTAAGCATGTGCCAATTGGCTGCAAAGGCCGTTCACTGTACACAATCTCGGTCCCATGGAAATTCTGTTGAACTCCTGTACAAAAGGGTCACACTCATCTGTTTATGTTTTAGATGAAAAAGTCTCATTTTCTCACTTTAGAAAATATAGTGATCACCTTCTTTAATGCTGGCCATCAGCTCTACAACCAGTGATCTACAGCTGAATAAGAGAGTTCTTCCAGGCCGTCTCAGAAATAGGCTGTTAAGCAGGTTGGAAGAAAATCAGTACCACAAAAAGCTAAATTACAGAATTTAATTAGAAAATAAAAGGCGGAAAAATTCACAGACTGATGATTCTTCATACTGATATAAAGATGTAAGTTAAGCAAAAAGACTTCTTTAAAAAGTAGAGGTGGTAGAAGTTCCTAGGCGTAGTCTATCATCTCTGCATGTATACCATACAACAGCAGCGTTATTTGTTTTTCATTAATAAAAACCCTTTTGTTTTCAGGAGGAAGTGTTATTGCAGTCTAGTCTCAAGAGCTGCTGCCCTCATCCCAATTTGATAGGATTATTTCCCTCGGCAAGAGGGCCTTACATTTCTTTGAAGATACATGCTCTATATAGTCAAAAAGACAGTCACCAAAGGCTGTGATAATGTTGACTCGTGTACAATGTAATATGTATTATATGAGTGAAGAACATGGATATTAAAGTAAAAAATATATTACTTCTTTTTCTGTGGGCAGCAGCCTTCTCTAGTCTGTTCAGAAAACGTTGTGATTTCACTGATGTATAGGTACAATACATACATGCACACAAATGAAAAGAAATATTGAACATAATGAGAGAATGACAGCAAGACAGAAGATGTAAAGGATCTGTAAATGTAAATTTTGTAAAGCCAGGCTAAAAATAAAGTTTAAAAAAAGCACTTACGAGGACATCAGAGTCAGTTAGCTTTGCATCCTCAAACAAGTTATAAAGAGGTAAGAATGTCTGTGATGTAGGAAGTGGCCGTCCTGAGGCAGGCTTTACAAGTGATCAATTTATGCAACAATTTGGCACTCATTATTTTCCTTTAAAGGCCCTGAAAAGCCCTTGACTTGTGAGCAATGAGGGCCTACACAAACAAACAATTATTCTGCTTAAGTTGGAAAAGTTTTGTTTATTTCAGTTCAGAGATTTGACACCGGGCTGGATCTATTTCTGAGCACCAATAGGGATTTAAAGGTCCCATATTGTAACCAAAAAAGGAATTTGCACATGCTATTTCGTAGAAGCAACATTCCCTACTGTAGTTAAACAAGCCTGCCAGTTATATTTAATGAATTACATTTACTGCTTCCTGAGCAACAGCTATTATCACTGACTTCATTTTGCAACCAGTGCCACACTAAAAAATTACCAGCTGACCAAGGGGATATAGCGTGTCATTACATGTCCCACTGCAGTCAATATATTTCAGGTTACACTAGTATGTTGTTGGACTGTGGAAGTTGTCAATGTGCCTCTATGACAAATACCTCTACACTTACTTTACTCTGCAAAGAAATAATATCCACTCTGAGACTGTGTATGTGCAGTAAAAGGCCACAGCGGGTTGGTCAGATAGATGCTGTCCTCTCCACACTTCTCCTACACACAACATCTCATCCATACCACCTCTCATCTACAGCACAGCAGCAGCTTTGGCTCTCTTCCCAAACAATCAGGACCGTACACATAACCACTCATGACAGACACAAGCTGTCCACAGCCCGCCGGCTCACAGCTTACAGTAATGTACCTGGTGCGCTGCCTGGCTGCCAGTTGAGATATCAGGAAAAGCTGCTGACCCAGCCCATGGATTTGTACAATGTTCAGCAAAGTTCTTATGTGAAGCAGTAGGGTTAGGCGTGCATTTTGAGATAGTTTTGATATTTCAGTGAATGTCTGTTTTGCTACAAGCAAAGACTTAAACTTGCTTTAGTGAGGCAATCCATAGCAGTGTGTACATATCCATTGTATTCTGTCAAAGTTACAATAATGTTACATGGAAATGTGATCATGCACTTAAATTAACAATGTGAGCTCCTGATATAAGAATTTAATTTAAACACAAAAGACACAAAATAAAGAATTGTGAAATCATGACAAGGATCATATGAATTTACCAGCTCCTTGCATTAAATTAGTGCTGTTCAGCAGACAGGTTTTGCAACAATAATGTTATAATTCACTAATACAATACATGGTAATGACTTTTATGCTCTAATATCCAAACAATGTCAATGAAAAAACCCAAAGGACAAAGCCACCTCTGCTTCTCTCCAAGTACAGATATAAATACAACATTTTTGCTGTTTAAAAACAAACACTGACCTTTCTGAGTATCCTCTGTGTTCTTATCTAACAGAAAGTGGCAATTGCAAAATTCTCAATAACATTATTTTATGGAAAGACTAAAAAGACTGCGAGTGCAGAAGAGCACCCACAGGAAAGAAGTGATATTCAGGGGAGCAGGATTCCCTGAGGGGTGGCAGATAAAAGTACACAGTGGACTGTAGAGTTGTGGGCCAGGTAGGAAAGGTCACTATGCGACAAAAGTTGCTCAAGGGACTTCACTGACCAAAACAGAAGGTCATGTAAGTAACTGGGAGCCAGTGGCGCTAAAGAATGTTCTTCCTCCGACAACTGGAGGTGTCTCACTCGTGAACCTCGTGACCCCTGTGCAATAAGACAGACTTACAAGCAGCCGCGGGAAAAGAAAAGGAATAATTAGGCTCTGCTTGCTTATTAGCAAATGTTAGCATCCTAATATGGTAAACAAAGGAGGTGAACATGGTAAAGACTATACCTCATGGACATCAGCATGTTAGCATTGTCACTGTGAGCATGTTAGCATGCTGGCGTTAGCAGTTAGCTCAGAGCACTGCTGTGCACTGGTGCAGCTTCACAAAGCTGCTGGCCTAGCTGTGGACTCTTACTGTGCTCTCCAATACCCATACTACCATACTATATAGTATGCCAGAAAAATATTTAGTATGTCCCAATACATAGTATGTCAAATGCAGTATGCCAGAAATACCAGGATGTTCTACTACATCCAGTCCGATTTTGCAGTATGCAAGCCAGCATGCTTTTCTGTCTATTCTGACCCACAATCCTTTGTGCAGGGTACGATACATATCATAAACTGAGCTGCAAACAGATGACAGCTGTCAGAGGTCGCAATGACTGACGTCAGCGCATTTAATTAACTGGTGACCAGTCGAATTGTAATCATAAAAATATTGATTACGTAAACAAAGTAATCATAAATATTACAAGAAAAAAAGGGACATAACTAAAAAAAATTACAATGACAGAGAACTGCAGATGTAATTTTGTATATATAATGTGTTAGAATCTACAATGTATGCAGTTATAACTTTAAAGTTAAACTGCATTTATTGCAGAGTAACAACAGCAGAGCTCCTCAGTTTGATCTTCCTCTCTGGCGAATTTGGTGAGTGGTGTTTATTTCATCTCTATGGTAATGGGTATAAAAGCAAGAGGGGCAAAGTTCAGGGTGTAATGTCATGACAAAGTAGTATGTCCCAGTTGCATGCAACAGTACGTACTTTTTAAGAGCAGCTGCAGTACCTGCTAAAAGTAAGAAGAAAAAGTATACGATTCAGAGCACACCCTTAGTCTTGTTTAGGTACCATCTATCTATTGTTGGTTTCCAAATTAAGGCATAAAATGCCCAAAAAGTAGGCCTAATTTCAAAAATCCTAATCACAGAGACAGAAAATCCTGATAAAAACTGTGTGGACAGTCTGACTACTGAGGAATCAATTTGGCTTCAAAGTGCTGTAAAGTGAACTCAGTGCGTTAATTCCCTGTTTAAACTTTTATTGGACACTGTTCATAAATCTGAAATTCCACCAACACATGCATTATGAAAATAAGATTTACTATTCTCTGAATAAGATCCCCGACATAGTATTCCTATTAGCAGTGATACAGTGTTTGTTTACATGATGTACTGGATATTTGTATGTCAGGTGGAATATATTCTAGTACAGCTGAAAATGAGGCCATGAAATGGAAACGTGTGAAATCTAAAATAAAAATCTGACATTACCTGCTTTCATGTTTTGACATATAGTGTATATATATATGCATCAATCAGTAAAATAGAACCTATAAACTATGATGCATTATGTCGACACATTACAACAAACATACGTGTTACGCTGCTTATCACGCCCAATGGCAGCTTTGAAATTACACTTTCCGTGGAAGTAAAGAAAATGTATTTCCATCCAGGCACATTTTATCCCGAACACTCAGAGAGGCCTCAGCGGACTACAAGATCAACACACACACGTTAGATTAGGCTGTCTGACCACAACGCCTGAGGATCTAAAACACACCCAAAACTTGGCCAGAACATACAGACACAAAGCAGATGTTTTCTGCTCCCACCAGCTGCTGTGGAGAACTTTGGAGAAGCTGGACATCATTGTGTATTAGTGTTACAGACTCATCGCATATGAGAATGTACAGTAGTGGCAGAACAGCCAACACTGCAAACTATTGTACAACTTCTAACTTATAGTCAGACTCAATAACTTAATGTAATAACTGTGGCAACAACAGATAGACGTTTCACACTTGCGTGTTTGTTGTAGCACCATAAACTAAAGAAATGTCTTTTTCTTGCTGCTCAGAAAGTGGAGCCAGTGAGAAATGTTTGTCTTTGCTGCTGACTCACATACTACGTAATATGGATTTCACATCAAAAGATGAAGATGAGGCAAAAGAAAGACTGTCAGCTTTTACCTGCGGGACTTTACTGGCATCCAGATTAAACATGCTAAAACAGTCATACCAGCAGAAAGAAAAACTTCACCTCACCTTTCTTACCACTTGCATTCTGGTCAATATACACCACAGTCAATTCACCCACCAGTTTTTTCAGGGCAACAGCTTGGAAAATATAACATGGTGTTTAGCTCAGTGTTCATGTTGTAGGACAAAACACCTGTCACTTCTACAGCATTTACAAATGGCTTCAGGTAATTTCTTAGAACACCCAATTCAACTTCCAGAGAAACTTTTGCAATTTCATGCCAGTGGATATTAATGAAGTCTGCCAGGCACATTAGCTCATTAATAATATTACAGATTAAACTATGATGAATTGGTGGACTGCACAATGGACTGTTCTGGCCCTGGTGTGACCAGTCTCTTATCTGACCTTTACAGATACAAGCTGTATAAGACACAGGAGACACAGAGACCCTCGTGGGGCAGGACTAAGACAGCAGATGTACATAAGCCTTCTCCATAATGGAGAGGTCCGTGGACCTTTCTACACTGTGTCAGTTTCCAATAATAGATTATTTTAATTTCTGCAGACACTTCAGGGAATACGGGTCTTGAAAGACTTAATGAGTGAAAAGACAGATTTCTGTGGACTTGTGAAACTGACTTAACTGAGTTGTTTCCTTTGCGCTGTATTTTTGCATATAGGGCAAACACAGGAGACACAAAGTTTATTCTGTACGTCTGTATTTGAGGTGTTACCTGTTGCATCTTGAGCATTATGCAGAATTCATAGCAACAGCTGTTATCTTATTAAATGGTTAATGTTTAATTCAGTAAAGAGAGAGTGAATAATTAAAATTATAATGGCATTTCCAGGAACAATTTACTGGAGGGAGACTTTTCCAACAGATAAGACTGATTGGTTTGAAAATGACAGCATTATCATGATACATGGAGGGAGCTGTAATGATATAGGTGGTCACTTGGCAAAAAAAAGAAAAGAAAAGTCAGACAAAGATAGCTCAAAATGCACCTGTTACGAATGTTATCACTCAGTTAAATGGGCGTTATTAGTGGCATCATAGATATGGGTGCATTAAATGACCATTGGTATTGGGAGAAGTTTTGTTTAACTTCACTTTCACTTTCGTTAGATTTAAGCGCAAAGACTGCATGGTCAGGTTTAGAAAATGTCAAACATAAGTCAGTGTGGGAATGGCTTTTACTTTCACTGGTAAGCAACCAACAGTCCTGCACAGTATACCTTTAAAATCCACGGTTCTCTTTTTAAAACAGATTACATCTATTGCACATCATGGAGATCTTCTCACCAACATTTGCTATGATCCATAGTTAATAAACGGTGTACATTATGCCAGTGTACTTATGAAAAGAGCCAATTAGGCAGAATATGGGGCCACTCGTAGGCAGCATTTCTCCCAACAGGCAGAAAGACACCATGTGCTTGTCAACTCCCACCCTCTGAACAAAAGAGGCAAAGCCATCCAACCTCTCCACCCTCCCACTGGTACTGAATAAACAACAGGGTAAACAGCGACGTGGGGAGAAAGATGAATGGTCTCAACCAGTGCAGAGGACCCTTCAGAATCTTAAAGGGAAAATCCACACTAAAATGCAATTCACTGTACACGTTAATCCCATCAGGTTAGACTCTTCAGATTAGAGTTACTGACATGAACACGTTTTTCACGAAAGCAGTTCAGTCGCAAATCTTAGACATTGTAAGGAGACAAAACATAGCATCAGTCAGCTACAAATAAGCAGTGGCGAGAAGTAACTTGTTTACTCAAGTACTATGACTATTTCCAATTTCTGCCACTGTCTTCCTCTACCTCACTGCTTTTGGAGTAAAATATTTTACTTTTTTCAAATGCACTTATCTGACAGCTATAGTTAC
>JAPZEB010000001.1:28372380-28388074 GCA_029783705.1 Chaetodon striatus
GGAGGCACATTCCTGTCACAGTGCAATGCAAAAAAAAAAAAAAAATACTATGTCTATACGTATCACAAGTCATCATTTGAAACTGTACAGCCCCAGTGCCAACATGCAGAAATAATTAGATGTACTGGGAGCTATATGGCAGACTTATTACAAGTAATCTATGGATTCAACCTTATCCAATCAAAGGTTTCATTCAATTGAATTTGATGTGCGGGGTGACCTTGTGGTGACCCTCAGCTGCAATATCACAAAATGAGTGTTATCACAAACAGCTGAGGCTGCCATTAAACCTGATAGACGACGGGAGCCTGATAAGCCATCATCTTGAGGAAAGAGAACATGGCTGATGGAGAGTCACATCTCCGCAGGGTTGTGATTATATGGAGAAATGGGGAGCACAGCACCAGGCAGACTAGGCAATCTATCAGAGGCAGAGGCAGGGAAGTGCCAGCCACCAGTGGTGCTTTCCAACTAGGCAGCAGCAGCGGGGATTAATGCGTAGTCCTCTATGCTGAGAGGTGAACTGTGCCTCTTTGATACACCCAAGACACCTGATTAGCTTTCATACTTTGTAAAGCACCCTAGTGGACGAACATGCGAAGGCTACATATTGGTATCAGCATTGTTTTGAAGCTCATTTAAGAAACATTTTTATATTGTCACTGAACTCAGTGATTCTCTGTATATTACGGATGTCTCGAGAACTGATATTTAAGATCCAAGTAAATGCCAAAATTCTCCAGTACCATAGGAGCTGGGGTTTTGCTATTTTTCTGGACCTGACAGGGCAGGGTATATGCCTACAAGTGTCCCTGTCTGCCGTTAAATGCCAAAGGGAGGAATGCCTACCAGCTTTTAAGAAAAACAACAACACGAAGACGATGGCGACAAGTACAGCTACAGCGACAGCTCCACCCTGATGAACTTACATGATATTAGATTAAAATGTTTTTAATAACAGTGTGTATGTTTAAGTACATGGGATTTCTTGTTTTGTTTTTGTTTTTTGCTGTGGTATCAAACTGGGTAATTGAGAATCGTGACATTTCACTGGTATTGGTATCAACTATTAAAGTTCTGGTATCATGACATGGCTACTGTATATGGTTACCTATGGTTTTATTGGCAGGTGGGAGTTTTATTTTCTTCTACATAAATGAGGAAACGTGAAAGAGCCAAAAAAAAAAAAGGAACACTTACAGACAATGCCTGGTGTAGAGATACCCATGATGTCACAGCCTTTGGGGAAGAGCAGGTTCAGTTCTTCAACTGTGTCTGGACTCTGACGACTCCTTTTCGCTTTAGAGTTGTTGAGAAAAAACAGTTTAATGAGAAAGGCCACTATACAGTATGCTTTTTTATATATAAAAATTACTGCTGGAAATTAAAAAGTCTACTATGCAACTATTTTAGATTGAGAGATATTTACATCAGCAAATCAACTCTTTCTTAGCAATGAACACTGCTGAGTGAGAATGAGTACATTTTTATACTTAAGTGAGATCTATAAAAAAAACAAATACTACCAAATTAGTATACAAGCCTTAATTTTAAGTTTTTGGTTGGCTGCCAGGTGTCTGTTCTAGTCAATAATTTACCCCTGTTTAAAGTCCATGTGGAAGTTATACTTAACTGCAGGTAACCAAAGCAGCTATGAAATAAACTTCACCATGACTACAACAGACTACAAAAAAAATCTCTGAACGATACCTTCAGCGCATCTTTTCTAGTTTTTAGGTCAAATTTAAAAAGGCAACTCCATGATATTAAATGCTGTAACACTCTCCAATGGGGTATCTGTGCTATAAGTGCAGGTGATCAGTCATAAAAGTAACTGCAGAATTATAATATAATATGTCACAACATGTGATACTGAAACTGCAGTGACAAAGAGGAGCAATAGTCACAAGATGAAGTGACCAACAGGGAACAGACTGTGAGCTAAAACATAATATAACCTTAAGTCCCTTTAATTGTTTTATGATTACTTCATTGAGGCCCTTTGAATGTAGTAGTGCAGTGAGTAGCCTGACCCATATTAGTGGCTTTCTAGGTAATTATGTAGTACCTGTAAACACACATCCAAGTTCTTCATATTTCAGTTACATCTTGTTTAACACAAAACTGGAAGCAGGGATTAAAAGCATGACTAGATTCTAGAAAAAAAATCCCTTACTTTGAAAAAGGCATGACGCCACCTCGCTGGCTTACTTAAAAAACAATAGGGGCAAGACTACAGTGACACAGACAACCTCAAAAACAACATTATTGTACTTCATTTTTTAAAAAGGGAAGTGCATATATGTGTGATTTTCAATTAAAATGATTTTCATAATTGACGTTTTTGGGTCATTCAACAGAATCAGGCATTTTTTGTCTGTGTGAACATTCTTGAATATTGGCATATCCAGGATTTTAAAGCTTTCCTTGGTTCTCATTCCATCCATTTGTCACATATTTTACATGGGTGTAAAACACACATAATACAGGTTCTCTGTGAATCCAAGCATATGATGAACCTACAGAATAGGATGCAATGTAATAGATTATACTTCCCAACAATATATATGGTAGTTAAAATTAGCACAGCCTACCATACTTACCATCTGCGGCAGTAAAATGCAACACAGACATTAATGCAGAAGTATATTGATCCAAACACATCATACAGAATAGTAAAAAACTGACAGGAAATATTTTACTGTACAATGAATATCTTTACTATTGGTACTTTTAAGTAAATATTCCTGGTATTACATGTTTTGACTTCCATAAAGTTTTGGAAGCAGGACTTTTACTTGAAGTGGAGTATATTCACAGTGTGGTGTTTGGTACTTTTTCTTAGGTGAAGTGTCTGCATACTTTTGCCACCACTGCTTTCCAGTGACACAACTTAAATAAGTTATGCATGATACAGATGTGCACCTCATTGACATATTCCCTCCAATGCACACAATATAATAAAGTCCAACAGCACTGAGTATCAATATGTAATACCTACCTTTATTCTGTCTGTAGCAGTAAGCTTGTCCATTGAAGGCCTCACAGTCTACCAATGCCAGAACTGTTTTGGGCAGGAGGAAGACTTTCTGAAAACAATTGGAAACAAAGAGCATGTGGTAAACAGTGTTAAAGACTCTGCTAAATGCAGTCTGGGCCAAACACACAGCCCAACATTATACCACAGCTTATTTGTCAGTTTGAATTAAAAAAAAAAAAAAAAAAATACACAAAAGATAAAATATTTTTATCAGCACCTGAACACATTTTCAGGTTGTTACCCATAAGGGATCACTTCGGGATGTTCAAGAATGTTCAGCAAATCTTCAAAACAATTGTTATAATCGTCCATATTACCCCAATACTGCACATTTGCCAAGTACATGTCTTCTACGTCACAGACAGCTTTCCAAGCTTTACCTCCACCTCCTCAGCCAGGATGCTGCAGAGGACATGGGCGTCTGTGCTGGACGATCCACAGGCTGACACCCAGGTCAGTTGCTGCTGAGTCCTCAGCACTCTGCGGGCACAGTTTCTCCACAGTCTGCACACACTGAGGAGGGACACAAACACACTCGGCTTCACCTCCTAGCTCCGTCCAAACTTGGTAAGAGAGTTAGCAATTCAGTTCGTGCTACAGTCAGATAAACAGGAACAAGCAGCTGCATGCAACTAACTCACACACGACCGTTAGCTTAAATAAACTGAGTCCTAACATACTCTGGCTGTCACATTAGCTCTCTAACTGTCCCGTGTGTGTCTGAAAACTAGTTTCACTTCCATTGGACAGCCATTAATGATAGCCAAGTTAACTCATTAGCATACAAATATTTTCCGCTACCTTGCGATCCGGAGGAGAGATTTGGTCGGTACGAACGTCAGAATCCGCTCCACCACTTCTGCAACATTGCTGAGCACGTATGCAGCCTTACTGTCTTGTAAAGAGACGGTAAAGTCTTGATTTTCACCCATATTTCGCTCTCAAGTCGTGTCACGTCCAGTACGGCTACGAACTTTCACCTCTTCTGCTCTTCCGCCGCTGCAGATGTGACACACTGCCCCCTGCGGCGAGGAGGAGCTATGGCAGCTTAAAGCTCTCCCATACATTTCCTGTAGTTTATTGTTTTGACTACTTATACATGGAAGAACATATCAGTCATTCGTTGTTATGTTTATTTCTGCTAAGATTTTAAATTTTCCCAATTGTGAAATATGCAAATCATTGCCTCTTTAGCACTTAATAAGTTCCCAAAATTAAATGAGTCCAGAGGAAAAATCAGTCTTAACTGCTTACACCTCGCGTCCAAACTGAGGCCATAACCTGTGATAATAGGTCGTAAATAGACATGTTTCTTTTTAGGGCAATATCAGCACAAAAAGGTTGGGAACTACCACCTAATAATACTTTACTTAGTGACATAAGGGTCACATTTACTACACTGGTGATGAACTGCAACAGACTAAAAGTTTATTTTATTTTATTTTCCACAATACACTATCTTTTTTTTTTTTTTTTAATTCAAGTGGCACTTTCACTGTAAAAGTTCAGTGCTTTGTTTTGCATTGCTTAAATGAAGTGGCGTGTATAGAATTTCATGTTAGAAAACAGTCACAGTAATGACATATCGTAAACGTACCCCTATTTTGTCTTCACAATATAAAACTACAATTATCGCCTTGTGGTTGCATGCCTCTGCAAATCGGTCATGTTGTAGTTACAGTTTACATCTGTGTCGGTCCATGACAGAGCTTCAAATATGGATGTTGCCACAAAGAAGCCACATATTCTAAAACACGGATGCTTCACACACGTCTTCAACCTGCAGTACAGAAGATCTGTGGAATCAGCTGTTTCAAGGTGGACACCCAAGATTAGGCTCACCAATTCAGTACTTGACCAAATGCCTCCTTTTCTGTTCTTGAATTATGATGTTGAATAATGGCCAGAAGTGTTTTTACAAATCATTATGATGTCACAGTGAAGATGACCTTTAACCTTTTGGATGTAATCTGTCATTACTTGATCATTTTATCCTATTAGACATCTGTATGGAATGTTGTCATAACTAGAGTAGTGTTCTTGGGTTATGTCCACATGTTCACAGTAACCTTTGACCACCAAAATCGAATCAATTCGTCCTTGAGTGCAAGTGGACGTTTGCGCCAAATGTGAAAAAATTCCCTCAGGTGTTCTTGAGATATCACATTCAGAAGAATGGGCGTACATATGTGTGTACATAATGCCTGCCGCCAGGCTGTTGCTGGCACGGAGGCACAAAAATTCCAGATAAATATTTGCAATAAAGCCAAACTTGAAATAAATTATACTGGATCAAATCGTTTATT
Organism: Chaetodon striatus; assembly: GCA_029783705.1. Classification (NCBI taxonomy): domain Eukaryota; kingdom Metazoa; phylum Chordata; class Actinopteri; order Chaetodontiformes; family Chaetodontidae; genus Chaetodon; species Chaetodon striatus. Next base: position 28,377,727 of record JAPZEB010000001.1, read on the forward strand.
TATGATCTTTACATTGCCAAGATAAAATGGGCGAGACAAAAATGAAGAAAAAAAAAAGACTGTTTCTCAAAATGAACAAAAAAAAGTGAGTACCATGTGCACACATTTCTTTTACTTGACTGATCCTAACAGTACATTCAAGCAACTGTGCTAAGAATTCCTTCCTTGCTAAATTGGAAGTATACAACATCACTGACAATGAATAAATGCTTACAATACAGAAGAAACAAAGACACACAAGTAACTTTACAAAAGTACACAGAATAAAAGTCCCTTTTATATAACCTTGTCTTAACTTATGGCTTTGCTGACGAAGATTATGTGCAGTATGATTCCCCAAAAAAGTGCAAAATCTCCCAACATGTACATGTAAACTCAATATGCAGTGAATTTAACTGACCCTTGATTACAGTGTGTAACGCAAACAGTGTCATTTAACCGTAGCTCACCGGAGCCGCGTGTGCTACCTTGCGTGGAGCTTGTTTCTTCTGGGTGACAAGGTCAGAGGACACATACAAACACAAGGCCCAATGATATCTGTAGCAGCCGTATATGGGAGCCAGCCATATTCAGAGCAGATGAGGCGAGGCAGGGAACAGAGCTGGGTCAAATGTTAACCATCTCCATTAGAGTCTGATCCAGCATCTGCTTTACGCTCAGGCCTTCTTCTTTAGCTCGTGTGAGTTTCTCTGTTAATATAGCATTGCATCGGTTAAAAATCATAAAAAAAACAGCGCAGAGATGCACAGAATATAAACACACAAAGCTCTAGCCCAGGATAACAGTGTTAGACATGTGCTGGATGTTGTTGAAAACCTTATGAGTGTGAGAAATTTCACCACAGTATATTTGTTAACAGCAGTTTGCATTCATTAAGTACGCATGTATCCACAACTCCGATAACTGGGAGCCCACTCACTGTAAATATTACACTCAGGCTATAGACAGGGCTGCAGTCAGGACTGCGTGAGCTGGTTTTAGGACAAAAGAATGGTGCTTTGTCCAATCTGTGGTTTGGCAATGGATTTAAATGTTGCTCATGATCTACAGTATCAAGTCCAGACAACCTCTCCAAGAAGTTTCAGGCCAATCAAGACAAAAAACGTGAGCACCAATTCAACCCTAAATTAGAGACCTCTATGGAAACAAATGATCTCCATCCATAGCTACACCTAATGCTGTTTGTCCTATTGCAACTTTGGAAGGTATATGGAACAAATGTCCATTATATTACAATCATATACGGCTACAACCCATCTCTTACAACTAGTCTGCTCATATAAATAGACATGGTGTGTGAACTCTCATCATATGTACCAATAGACAGCACTGCATCCTTGTGACTTCACACCAAAGTATACACCCTCATCCTCTGTTGTTATTTTGACTTAAGTGAATTCTGAAGGTTTGTTTGTTCAACGTGTTCCCGCTCATTGTGAGATCAGGGACAGTCTGTCAAGGATATCAAATGTATTATTTAAAAAAATAAAAAAAAAAACCAAATAAACAAATGTGTGTCCTGACTGATTTGCTACAGATTAAGAGAAAACCCTTAAAAGAAAAAACTAAGTCCAACAAGCAACAAGTCAAATCTACACTCACACCAAAATTACGGGCAGTTTGGTTTTACATTCCCATCTTGTAACTTTCAATTCATACTTTAAACTTGCCCTTTCAGGTTAGCCATTATTACAGAGGGGATGATGACAACAGATTCTTGACCCCTTACAGCATTTTATGAGCCTTCCCCACCTGTCGGCCACAAGCATCCTCCCAGGCCTTCACCCCATGAGCAACAGCACCATGAAGATTTTAACTGAAATGCTACAACCCTGTCGATAACTGAGTAAATACATCAACTATTCAAAGCCTGAGGTTTTCCAACCTCCCGTCTGAATCTGCAGTTTGAGCATGCATAATGTTAAAATCTTACATTGTATTCCCGTTTGTTGAAACCATTACTTGGTTTAAGCTTTACGTCATAGACACGGTTGTCTATACTCGTTTGTTATATCACAGCATTAGACAATATGCCTGGACGTTTGAGATTCAGAAGAATGAAAGCACACGAGGGCCCATTCCAGTTTAAGCTTCGTTTAAGGCTACTCTCAGTTCATTGGTCAGAAGGCGGTTTTTCTCAAGCTGCTTGTATAGGTGGTCTTGACAGTCAGAAAGCAGGTAAAGAGAAAAGGGAAAGAGACAGAAGGCAGGTTAGTACAAAAGACAGAGTTAGTGAAGCTGATCACAAAACAAGTGACAAGTTCATGTTCAAGCTGTTAAAGTGCCGACCTGACGGACATCAAACTAGAGCGATAACTTACTCCAGTTTTCATTCACATTTTCAAAAGGTCTCAGTCAGTTTCTGCCCTGGTTACCCATAGCAACATCACCTTCTCATTATTCCTTTTGAGCTTGCTTTTACTGAGAATTTTGTTGTGCTTCCGCGATATTAAGGATGGCCAGGAAGAAGCCTACACATACATGCCCAATGCCTAATGCGGACTCAGAGTCACTGACTTTTGGTGGAGGGACCAAGGCTAAGCAAACAGTACTGGAAACACCAAAGCTAAATTCAATCTCTAAGACAGTGGTTCCTAACTGCTCCAGCCCTGGGGTTCAGATTTCTCCTTAGTCAGTAGTTTAAGGTCCACAGAGTTTGGTAAATTCAGCGTTATATGTGCGTTTGGCTGTTAAGTCCTCAAGCTAGTTTACTGTCTGTTAAGTAGCTGTCCATTATTTACTCACTCTACAGCAAGAAAAGTTACTTCAAAATAAAAGTTTGTTCTAGAAACTCACTGTACCTCAAAATAAAGTGTGGTTTTTTTACAATTTTGACACATTCCTCGGTCACTTGCGGTCCATTTATGGACCCCTGACCCACTTTTGAACCACGACTCACCAGTTGAGAATCACCTCTCTAGGAGGTACATCAATCAAATGATAGAGCTCCCTTCTTTACAGAAGCAGTGTGTAGGATTTAGTGGCACCAAGTGGTGAGGACTGCCGCTTGCAACCAGCTGCAGCTTCTCCCATGTGCCAAACATTATCTCAATGTTTGGGAGGTTTTTACCGGGAGCTAAATTATCTGCACCAGTCTCTTCCTCTCCAAAACAAACAGTACAGGTAATTAAAACTGGTAAAAACACTGAATAAAGCAGTTTCACGTGACAAATCAATGTTTGTCCGACACTGTTCGGTGTGTTGCAGACGATCCACTAGCCCAACACCTGCTAATGTGGGCTCACCTTATTTCTGTGATAACTTAAGGGCCAGATGTTTTTACTGGGATATAGACGGCTCATTCAAAAGGTAAGAAAACTGAGCCATTCTTATTTTAAGGTGATGATACACCAATGAAAACATACCTACAATATTATATTCAATTTCAGCTAACATATCCCCCCAAATCCTACACACTGGACCTTTAAAAGAGGGTGCATCCACTAAAGATCATTAAGGTTCAAGTCGGTTTTTCAATTTAAAATCCCTGGTGATGCAGTTGATCCTTTTAACCACAAGAGAGCTCAAGATATCAGGGTTTGGAAACTTGCAATTAAAATACAGAAAGCAGCCGCTCAAATTTTACCTTAATTTTCTATTCCAAAAGGCAAACAAAGGACAACGATTGTATTTCCTGCGAACACTATTTTGTTACGAGTAAAGAGAATTAATTAAAATACTGCCATTATAACAAATAACCGTCCTCTCAAACAGAAAAAGGAACAGTGGGTGGGAGAGGAGCCTCAAGAGTTTATTCAAAAGCTACTCAACAAAACAAATTAAAAAGACACAGAAGACAAAAACAAAAAAGATGGGACAAATGGAAATGAAGAAACATCGCAGGAGAAAGGTGGAAGGGCTGGCATAGATGGAAGAATGTTTATTTTAAACAAAGCAATACGGCTCAAAGGTCTGTATGAGAGATGAACAAATGGATGGCGGCAGCGACAGCCCAGTGTGCAGTAGTGACGGGGCAGTAAGGAAATACAGAGACAGAAAGAAGTCGGGCTGCGCTGCACAGGAGAGAGATGATGACGTTCAACCAGCTTCTGGGCTGAGGGGTGTAAAAATTTAGCTGTGAAAAAAGGAGAAGAACAAAAAGTGTTGGAGATATAAAGAGGGGGAATGGAAGACAAATGTCATGCAGAACAAAGGAGGGGAAAGGATGCAGAAAAGCTAAAGAAAATTAAGCTTATGTAGAAATGTAGCTATGTTAAGAGAGAGGCTATAAAGAGAAAGTAACGCTACTACTGAGTGCAGTTAATAGTTAAGTCTAGCCTAAGAACCTAGTCAAAAATATATCCAAACACCTTTAGTGCACACACACATCAGGGTTAGACAAGCAGTGAAGGAGGATTTTTTTTAGCAATCTATTCATTTAGCTGAATAAAAATAACTACACTCCAACATGCCACAAGAGGGAGCTATTGTATCTTGGAAACAGTGGTTAGAGGTGTTGCGATCTAAGGCACAAAGCAGAAGCAAGCATGTGGTGAATTACATGGAAGTCATGTCGTTGAGGGCGTGGTCCAGCTCCTCGCTGATGGCCTTGTACTTCAGTTTCTGGGCATACAGCTCATCTATTGTGTGGTAATTATTGTGAGGTGGCGGTAAAGGATTTGGAATAAAACAAGAAGACAACAGAGAAATAATAGTGTCAGAGAACAGAGGTCAAAAAAGGGAAAAACACAAATAGAGAAACTGAAAAAGAAAAAAAAAAGAGCAGGACAGAAATAGGAAGTGCACATGAACAGCTGCTGATGATGTGTCAGATTCCTGAGGAGTCACTGAGAAACTGCATCACATGTTCCATGACCCTGAGAGGACTGCTTGGGACGAGCTGGCCTTGAACAGTCACTACACCAGAATGCCAAACAGCATTGTGGTGAGAAATGTTGCCAACGTGAATAATATCATGCCGGCCTCTGTGGATCACTGCTTTGTTTTTTACCCCCGATAGGCAGTGCAGATATTTGTCCTGAGGTCTATTTAACACCCAGCTACCCAGATATATAAATAACCTCACTTTTTTTCCTCTTTTATGAGTGTCCCCTCAAGAAATTAGAGTTTATTTTATGATACTAGAGGAGGACTCTATGAGGAAACCTAAATTAGGCCTAACACGGTCACATTTTCATGTTTGCACTGTAACAAACACACCTCTACATTTTCTGTTTTCAAATGCCAAAAAAATGAAGTAAAAAGATTCATACCCTCCAAGTCATCAATGGTCTTCTCAAGCTTGGCGACTGATCTCTCAGCAAACTCAGCACGAGTCTCAGCCTGGGTGGAGGAAAACAGGCAAACATTAACAATTCATATTAAAAGGTTTACATTACCAGCCACAGCCCTACACGTATTTAAAGCACTTACATCCTGTAAAAGAAATCAGAGTATTACTTCTAATAAAACAAATATATATAGTCAGCATTCTCAGTTCAATTAACTAAAGAGGAAACATTTAAATCTTCCAAGTTCACTGAAGTGCTACAAAATGCTTATGAAAAAAAACAACAACAAAAAATACAAACGCAGCATCAATAAGCTTTATATTTTTTAAGAAAAATGACTCACTACTGAATTTTGCCAACTTAATTTCAACTTACCTCCTTCAACTTGTCTGTAAGAACCTTGATCTCCTCCTCGTACTTGTCCTCCTTCTGTGAGTACTGTCGTTGTATACAAAGGCCAGAGTTAGGTATGTATATATAAGACAGTTTTAAACACACTCTAGGGGTTTATACTGTGGATTATTTGCAATGTGTCATCTTGTTCAGCCATCCTACCTTCTCTGCCTGAGCCTCCAGAGACTTCAGGTTGTTCTGTACGGTTTTCAGCTCCTCCTCAAGCTCAGAGCATTTGCTATTGATTTAAGGTTTGGGTTGAACCAGCAGGAAGATGCCATAGACAAACAAAACAAAGATTAACATTTGTCTGAAATGTTATTTAAAGTTGTGACTTGGAGGAACAGACAGAAGGGAAAGGGAAGAGGTTTTTACCTTTCAGACAGCTCAGCGCGCTCCTCTGTACGTTCCAAGTCACTCTCAATGATCACCAGCTTACGGGCCACCTGAAGTCACAACGTACAGAGTTTAGATTAATACATCAACAATCACATGGAATTAAATTTCCTCTACAACTGTAACTCTAATAATATCAATGACTTTGTGGCAATAACGTGCATCTGACAGAAAGTGTCCATTAATGCCAGCTGTCACATTTAAGTAAAAGAATGTAGAAAATGCTGAGCTCAAACTTCAAAGTACGGTGAACAGCTGAGAAACATGCCTCCTCGTATTTGCGGTCAGCCTCCTCTGCAATGTGTTTGGCCTCCTTCAACTGGATCTCCTGCAGCTCCATCTTCTCCTCGTCCTTCATTGCCCTGTTCTCAATGACCTTCATGCCTCTGAGGGGAAAGAAAATAATATGGCAGGTTAAGATGGGCACAACAGCAGGCCAATATGTCTTGCTAATTCCCTGATTTTAAAATAATAATAAAATTAAGTGACAAAGATTAGTAGTTTGTCTCATAAGGGCTCAGGAAATCCAATTTTAAACTGATAAACTTTACACAAAGCATATGGCTCCAGCTGAGGTCTTATATTGGTGACAAGGTAGTCTAAAATTTCACATACATTCACATATCTGGACAATCTGTCTGAATACTTTACAGATACACTCGTATGTTATATCACGGTGGTGGATAATAGGGATATAAATTTCAAGTTTCATTACGATACAATGTTATATCAATTCTTTGGACAGTAATACAATGCTTGCTGATATCATAAAGTCTGCCACGAATACGATTTGATTAATTCAGGGGCCTGCGATCGATAACAGACGTTACTAGTTAATGCCCTCATTGTCTTTGTCTTGGCTGCTTGCCATTCTCTGCCTGGCACTAGACTGCTATCGCTGTATGAATGTTTAGGAAGGGGTGCTGGGACGGAAATTGTGACATGTCATGGTAATTTCAAAACAAAGGCGAATGTTAAAGATGACGATATGTATCAATAATTTCATTTAGCACTGATGATATTGGGTCACTGATCATTAAATCAATATATCGTTACACCACCCCGTGCTGAAGAACACCGAGTACATGACGATTGTGTGGAAGTGGTCATGTTGGAATAGACACCTAGTGCTGCATGGCACACACTCATGGTGTGGAGTGTGACTGTATTATCCATGCTTTTAATACCTACACTTGTTGCATGACAAGACTTTTTCCTAACACGTGTGCTTTCCACTTTTGGTCAGGTGTTATTGCATTAAGAATAAAGAAATGTGGATATCAACAATTGTGCAGACATGCTATGATGCAAAATGTCAACAAAGAAAACTAATTTTGTATCCCTGTGTTTCAATTCAGTACCAGACTTCTAAACATTAGTGCAATATGTCTTCCATCCAGCAGTGGCAGCACTGAGCAGATGTGAGGAGTGGTACTCCCTACAGCATGAATCAGGTGCAATCTTTCATTTTTTTGCAAACTGTAGTTAAGCAGGATCCAGCACTTCAGTGCCAGAGAAATAAAACTTGTTTTCCTATTTGACTTAAAGTCATCCACCCACAGCATGACCACTGTGCTCCAAAAAGTTTGCAACAACATGTGACTTGTTTGGTGGAGTGACTCCAGGCTGAATTTTCTTCTGTTTGACTATAAAAATCCTGTCCTAGCCCTGCCAGGTCACTCTTTCATGAAGAGTATATTTCACCGAAACAATATTATGAGATGATGGAGAACTTGTGGATGGAGGTCTACACATATGAAAAGTGCAGCTATGATTTCTTGCATAGTATCAAGAACTAACAAAGGAGCTTATGAGTGGATTGTAAGTTAGGTCTGTTTTCCAGGTGCAAGGTGCCCACCTCTCGCTCTCATCAGCAGCCTTCTCAGCCTCCTCCAGCTTGGTCAGCGCTGTGGCCAGACGCTCCTGTGCGCGGTCCAACTCCTCCTCAACCAGCTGGATACGTCTGTTCAGGGAAGCTACATCACCCTCAGCCTAGAAGAACACAACACCACATTCATATAGTCAAATCATGTCATTTGTATAGCTTAACATCATGTACTATGTTTCAACTGGCTTTGCAGGCTTACAACATCCAAACCACCCCATACTGCCTGGGGAGGGGTTTGGGCTGGGTCAGGGACAAGCCCAAGGGAGGGATGGAGGCTCTGTAGGGCTGCTTTTAGTCACAGACTGGGGGGTGGGTTGCATTTCTATTCTTTTAATACAGATTTTAAACCTACCACATGTTAGCAGTGCCTGTAGAAACAATTCCTACCCAGTTTATTTACTCATCCTTCCCTCTTTCCAGTCAAGCCAGTCTCTGTGATTGTAACAGTATCTTGTCTCGTGAATACACTGGCGACAAAACATGGTCACAGTTTTGTATTTTGGAGAGATAAAGCAGCTCCTCTGTGCTCCAACTAGCTGGTAGCTGCGGGAGTTTTACAAAAGGATTTGATGCCACAGGAGCTGTGGTGCTGCTGCTGCAGCATTAGCCTAATGTTACTTATTACAGTGCTGTTTGTTTATTCAGGGCGAGCCGAGTCCTTTCATCCACCCATCTTTTACTCACATCCTACAGTGGGCTAATCTCAAGCATGCATGCATTTGAGCATAAAGCGTCGCTGTCTGGGCCTAGCAGCCACGCTTTTTGACCAGATTTACGCCTAATGCCGTCGACAGCCTGGGGACTAATTGCCTTAAATAATTAGCAGAGCAGCTTACTGCTTCCCTCGCACTCCTCTCCTGGTTCAGTTCCCGCTGTAGTAACGCTGCCCGGTCCTCCGCCGCATCGGCCTGGTCCTGCAACGACTTGATTTTCTTCTTCACAGCTTCCAGAGAGCTCCCGCCGGCCATTTTTGCTCTTTTATTTGTCTCAGCTAAGCTAGTTTTCCCCTCAGCTCGGTGTAGGATGCCTGCCTCACCGCAGACACACACACTTGGAGATGCGGCGCGTTTGATCCCTGCCCCCACCGCCTTTAATCAACCGCTGATGAGGATTGGGACGTGCCATCAATCCCGGAAGTACTTGATTTCACACGCAAGTAACAAAATTTATGAAACGAATAAATAAAATATATTAAATGCGCTGATTTCCAGTGTCTTTTCTTTCTAAACTCATTTATTTTTTTCTACTTTTTGTTACTTAAGCTGTACAACTATCTAATTCATGACGTGTTTTGAGTGCATCCCCTGCTGGCAAATTGAGCTAACCCTTTCAAAATCACAGCCCCAAACACTTCTGATTCAGTCATGAGCAAAGTTGTACACATAGAGCTAATCAATAGTCTAATTTATCAATAAAACACAAATCTTTTTGTCATTGATAATAATTATAAGAAGAAGAAGAATCTTTGCAGGCCACTAAGGGACTGTACTTTACTTATCAGAGAAGGGGGGTGGCTGAGATGCAACTTCTTTTGTTTTTCAATCTTGACCCTCCCAAAATCTACAATTTTTTTTTCTTGAGCTTCCCTGAGTGATTGCTGAATAATGCATGACCTCCACCATACATTTTTCTTTTTCTTGTATTAACACCAAATGCAGGTATTGGAGCCAAAGCAATGAGCAAACAAAACCGCAGTTTGAGCTGTCACAAAAACAAAGAGCTAATTTCTTAGTAAAATGAAAATCATCCTTGAAATAATGTGTTGAAGGACTGTTGGAAATTTGAAATTTAATGATAATTTCTGTTTTTACAGTTTCTGTCTCTGATAAATGATATGATTTTAGCAATTTTTAAGGAAAACGTGCCTTTTCAAACTCACCAGCAGGATTTAGGCTTCAGAGGGTATTTAAAATAATTACAAAATACTACTATTAAAGTTGTATGTCACTTCCCTAAGCAAAAAAAAAAAAGAAAGAAAACACGTCCCTCCTTTGCACCACCCCCTTTTCCCTTACAAGTGACTAACAGTCCCTAATAGATCTTAAAAACTTTGTTTTCTTGCTACAAGTGCACTTAATGTATTTCATGCTCCTGACACTGCTGTCTGCAGATGCAGGACACTTCACCCACCCCCCTTCTGCATTTCAGTGTATTTCTGTAATTAATTAATTAATTAATTTATAAATTCTAATTTAATAAAGTCCTGATTTTATTTGTGATTTCATTTGATGTAACCAGACATTCTTGCACTTACTATTTCTTCATCAAGTATTCAGTACCTTTGTTTTAATTATTCATGCTTCATGATGTCGCAAATACTCAAAATGTATAGTAGGTACTAGTTTTTAGGCTCCTTCTTTTGTCTATGGTATGCATCTATTCTTGCACTTTTTTTAGTTTCAACTCAATCAATCAATCAATCAATCAATCAATCAATTAA
>JAPZEB010000001.1:28388174-28402396 GCA_029783705.1 Chaetodon striatus
AGTTTATCTTATGTCATCTTATCTTAACCTAATAATATTGTTGTTGTGTTGCTGTTGATGTTGTGACATCAATTAGGCGTAATTGGTGTGACATCAAATCAGTCAACTGGTAACTTCATCAGGGTCGGACATGACTGCAAACTGAAACCAGAACAACCACAAATCTGTCAAGGATTTTACATGCCAAAATATGTTTGTAAAATGCCCCAGTGAAACCCTACACTGGTCCTCAGATTCATCCAAATGGCTGTGGAATGCACTGGTAAGCCAGTGAGCAGTCACCTTACCATATACAGCACATGGGCTAATTTTAACTATCCACATTTTCAACCTATACAGCCCATAGCCTTCTTGTAATTAATTATTGCATACTTTAATCATTAGAGTAAATCTATATGAGGGCTGTCAATCTTAGTTCCCTGACAGGGCCCAAGGGGTGGTTCAAGGTCAAACCATTATGCTGTGGGTGCCTCTCTTGGGCTTCTCCACCAGTCACAGTGGTACCGTCAGCCCAAACTTACATCTGTGGCTTTCTTCTCAGCAAGCTCCAGTTTCTCCTGGGCATCCTTCAGGGCTTCAGAGTACTTGTCCAACTCATCCTCAGTTGACTTCAGCTTCTTCTGCAGTGCTACCAGGTCATCCTCAAGCTTGATGTCAGAGAAACAAGAGACGATTTAATAACATATAGACAGGCAGACATCATTACTCTCAGACTCAATCACACCAAGTATGTGACACCTCATGGTGTCTGTAAATAATCTCTAAGGTGTGAAAATAATAATAGTTTGCTCTGCATAATGAACTCTATATAAACCATTTAGAAATACAATCATTTCAGGCTGTTAGGGCATGCATTATTAAACATTATAGCTATTTTTAAAAGTTATTAAAACTTTAAAAAGAAGACAATGCGGAACAACCACCGCTCCACCCAGCGTGGTCTTGGCAAGGCGCTGGAAACATCAAGTCCAGACTGGTAGAAAGGTGAAACACTGCACAGATGTAAGTGTGCGGAAATCTTTTATACCAGTTTAATCGTATGAAGACACACATTAAATTTTTAGTCACAGGATGCTGAACATGAAGGAACCATGCAGCGTCAGGCGCACCATGCCATGTGGCACCGGTGCGTAAAAGCACCAGAGCGCCTTTCACACTGGATGCCGACCTGTTTGCTCCTGTCCTCAGCTGCTTTCTTGTCTGACTCGGCCTGCTCAGCTCTATCCAAGGCGTTCTCCTTGTCGAGCTTGAGCATCTGCATCTTCTTCTTGATGGCATCCATGGCTGCTTATTGTCGGTGGTGTCCGCGCAAAACCGAAAACAAAAAGAAACTGAAAGAAAAGATGGGAGCGTCTGAACCACACTGAACGCCAAGCTGGAGTGCGAGCTCGCCTGGGTTGTAGTGAGTCAAATATGTAGTTTGGCTCGGCAGTTACTGGATACCCAATACTTTTTTGGAAACAACTGCAGCTGTTTGTCAACGTGGGACCTGTCTTTTTTCTGGATCTCTTCAGTGATTCGCCCTTGCATGATATTTGACCACTTCTATGACTATACATGGGGTAAAGACGTCAGGAGGGCACACCCCCCTCACACCAAGACTTCTCAGTCCACTCCTATTTCTAACACCCTCCAAGTGACAGGCAGGAAGTAGAGTGTCAAGACTCAAAGACGTAGTAGCTCCTCTGAGGGGGGCTATTTGGGACATACATGTTGATATTTGCGACCTCATTATCACCCAGGAAAATAACCCAGAAACTACACCTGAGAACAACAGACAAGATTAGTGTATTGGCGTACAATTATTTATACTTTTTATATATGGTTTTGCCAAAATAAAGGCTTTCAGACAGCAGTGAGTCATGTTCTCACAACACATTTCAACAGAGATTGGTCCCAGACTGAATTGTAATAGCCCTCCATGCATCAGAGCTATTCATACAAAACAAATATATCTGATTGGATAAGCCCCTGTGAAAGTTCCTCTCCCTCTGTGGGGTGTCATATTAGCCAGTATGGCTTGTTTGTCTTCCAGGGATCATTTCAGCAGCTCCCTCACAACATAGTTTCACATCCGAACAGCAATCAGATAGGCTTTGCTGTCTGTAGAGGTATATCATCGAGCTCGTCCAACTCCTCTCTCAGCTATGAGAGTTACATCTCAGATGGGCCGCGGTGGAAATAGTGGCGTGCACAATGGAAGACACAGAAGCTGTTGCATTTCAACAGCCCCCCTCACTGCGCCTCTGCGATAGTTCACAGGGTCACTGGCACAGCCGCAGCTGTCACACACAACCTGTGGTCAGGACTGGTGGAGGGTTGAGTAAGAATAGTTTACAGTCAACTACAGTAATTCATTTTTCTACATGCGGGGGAAATTGAACCTTGAGAATAAGAATTAGGCTCCAAATATGGCTAAATATGACTTAATGGGTGAATTAAGATGTGTAGGTTAAGCTGCACACACACTAGTGTTATGTAATGCTATATGAAAAGCACTGTCATCTTGTCCATGAGGCATAACAACCCACGCTGACGGTCTCTTGTCATTCTTTAAGGAGCCTTGAAACTTAAGCATCCCTCCTGTCTTCCCTCGCCCCCACTCTTCTGCTTGTGTTCTGTTGAGTGTATATTTTTGGGATCTAGCTGTTTGAAGGGCACCTGCTTGACTCTCTCCACGGCTCTTGTAGTCACTCCCACATTACTGAGCCCGACTTTTACAAAAGGGGCATTAGCTTTCTTGCAAATCAGATCACTGAGGTTTCTTTGTGAAAAGAATCGGGGGGAAAACAGAGAAAAACAAGCAGCCTAAATAATAAGTCATACCAAGACATGTCAGTGCTCTTAAAGTCTTGATCAATCATACATCAATCTAGATAAATCCTAACCCAATCATAAATGCTTCTTGGTTTGAACAGCTGATGCAGAAACACTTGTGATGGATCAAACAAGTTTTTATGGCAAACTTTTGAGTTGTTTTAAGATTATTTCCTATAAAGTCTACTTTTTAAATTCAATTCTTTGTCCCTTGAATTCTGTGGTTTCTTCTCCTATAGTTTTTCTCTTTGGTGGTCCGGCCTGATATTCTACCTATAGAGGTTTTTTTTAAGGCAGTCAGCTGTCACTGTGTTGTCATCCTGCCATGTGTTTTGTGGACTGTTAAGCAGCCAGCCAGGCATGCCAGCCATATGCAGAGATCAGAGAGGCTCATGGTGCAATCCATGTCACCCTCGCACCCAGGACAGATAGAGAGACGAACATCGACACATTGTACCTGTCCAGCAATTAATGATTTACTCAGATTGAGGTTTAGATGCTAATTCAGGGGTGTGTGAGTAAATCTAAAATACTTGGGCCTTGAGTTCTCTTTAAAGTAAATTAGCTTGTGATGTTTATATTCTCTTTCGAGGGCCAATGTACATTGACATGTTTACAGTATAATATAGGAGTGGTCATCTTCATGGCTTCTTCTGGGCTTTTTATCACATTTATTCACACTAATGGCAGGGAATATTTCAATCAGTGACCAAAAGTCTATTTAAAATGAGCCCATTCTTTACCCACCATCCTCAGACTTGAGTAAATGGTTAAACTGGCTAAATGATCAGGTATTAAACCAATTTATTTCTCATTTTTGCACATTATAGCCATTATTTCCTAAGTATTGCTCATAGAAACATATTTCTACATAAAACATCCCTCTTTTAATTGGTTGGTTCACTCAAAAAAAGTTTCGCTGTGAGTCAAATTTATGCTGACAAGTGTCATAATTAAAACAACCCTCAGCATTCCCACAATTCCCATCATGCAGGAAAGTATTTGGCTCTGTAACAATGATGTTATGGCCATTTAAAGAGCCACAGTTGAAGTTTAGAAAGACCTTTGAAGTTTTATTTCACTAGGTGACCATTGTCTGTTAATAGCCATGTATGCATTACTGATTTATTGTTGTGAAGCTCTCATAAATCTAAACACAGTCTTTGTTTCTATGATGTATGAAAGCATAGTTTGTGGTCTCCTCTGTAATCGCCTGCTATAATTCAAGCTGTATTTTTACAGGAATTTAGCAGTTTGCAAACTAAATAGTGAAAGCACAGCTGAGTCAAACCTTGATGCTGCGGCGTCACACTGCAAATAAAGCCCAGAGCTGTTCATTATAGATGTGTTGAGACAGCTGGGTGAGCAGTTCCCAGACAAAAATGGGAGTACTGTGATGATTTCATTGTTAGTGTCTAGACTGGAATTTCCCACTTCCTCCTCAATAATTAAAAGTAGAGAGGGGGAAGAATGCTGGTGCTCAACCCAATCCCTCTGAGTCAAACTTTATCCCTTGCCTCGATTCAACCTAATCAAGCTTATGAAAACAGTTTAGACCTGTGGGTCTCATATGTGAGGTCATGTAAAAATATCAGTGTGATGTTTAACCACTGTGCAATGTTCTTGTTACAGCTTGTCATTGGTGTGTCATTTTCCATCAGTGGCGTCACACAGCCAACAACCGGATGTGAAAGGTGGTGTTTTTACTGGGAAAAAAAAGTGACAAATTAAGGAGTGACAGTGAAAAGAAAGAAAGAAGAAGCTGTTTGTGCCTGTGGTGCTTTCAAGTCAGGGCAGGTAATACTATATTGAATACAACTGTCTTCAGTAGATGAGGCCTGTAACCTTGCTATGTAGCACGCAGCACTCATCAGTAACCGTACCCGCTTTCTGACTTTTATTATAATTAGATTTAGGGCATAAAAATAATGGATGAGCTGTCTTCTATCAGCTGCTTGTCCACATTAAATTCAATGCCCTCGTCCTTTTAGCCAGGGTTTTTGCTGTCTCCTCCTCAGCCAACTCAGTGTAACAGGGCCTCTTGTTTAGAGTCCAATCCAGCGGGAACTGGAAAATGTTGAAAGAGTTACTGAGAGTGCTATCACTTGGAATAGCGTGTACGCAGTAGTAGCCTTGAGAACTAAATTTAAGAGAAAATGGCAGAAAAAGGACCCCAGGTTTAAAAGCAGCGTCGGTAGCAGCTGCGCCACAGTAATTGACATTGCCGCCTCAAATTTTAGTGCCGGACAAATTTAGCGCGGCTCTCACTTCATAGCATGGACTCAATATAGCTTCAGGTTTAGTGCTGACTCAGAAATACCATCTTGCACTGACACTTAAAGAGACCTTGTTCACTTGCCAGCACACACCTCTGTGTTATTCCGTGGGACTGGAGACCTTATAGTGGCTCTGCATCCTGTCAGTACTGCTCCTATTGTGAGGTGATGTAACAGACACACATGGAGAGTTGGATGTTTTATGTTTTATATCTTCCACCAACTGTCAAAATTTACTTTCTGTACATTCTGTATCCCAAAATAAAGGTCTAAATTCTGTTTTAAAGCTGTCTCCAAACTGACAGGAATACAATTCTGGTGGAGAACTGACTCCTTCTGGGTCTAAATGTTGAACCTTGATACATTTTGAGTACCAACCAACGCTGATGTATTGAGCAAACTGATATGTTACATTGTGTGAAAGTAAAAAGGGTAAAAATAAGTTGATAAAACCCAAAGTAAGGTGTTGTATTGGCACCAGTATTGATACGCAGCCCCAGTTCTTTGCTTTTAGTTGGTCAAATTTGGGTCAAATTTGAGTATATCAAGTCTGAACACCCTGGAAACAGAAATAATGAAAATGACAAAGTTTTGAACTGTATAACATTAACTTCCCCCAGGGTGCCAAAACACCAATTTACACAGAAAATACTGAGGACATGACCCCAGTGTCCTCAGTGGTAGCTTCGGCTCTGTGTGTGGTTACAGATATCTGAGATTGTGAGGAATGTGATTCAGGTCGTGTGCTCCAAATAACATTTGAGTTCAATAAAGGGTGCATCTTATTTTTTTCTTATCATGGAGAATCTCAATAATTAATATGTATGTGCTCCCTGGAATACATTTCTGTAGTTAAAAGTAGTTCTGTAGTTTAGCACTGCCTCCAAGATACTGAGAAAAAAAAATAGTATTATTATTAGATATCTGTGGAAAGGCAGACGTCCAAAAAGTGTTTAGTGCACTATCAGTGCCCAATTTTAAGTTGTATTTCTAGACTCCTACCTTTTACCCCTTCATTATTTGGTCCAATGGAAATACCTCAACTCCATGGCTCAGTATTGAGGGGACTTTTGTGGCACCAGTTCACTTGAATGATATTTTGTTTACAAGCCTCTCTGTTAGAAAATGCACACTGAAATACTGAGATGTATAATCACTGCAGTTCAAAGATGTATAACTGGAAACCACAATGGCATGTCAATACACCAGTATTTTATAATAACTCATGAAAATCTGAAGGACAACATTTGACCTCCTCTCAGCGGTATAAATCAGGTATACACTGCTTAGGAGACATTAAATAGGACACTGATTTAAGGAGCTTTCAGGATTTGAGGGAAACATACAAATTATTTTCCAACTCCTTTTTTCTATATCTACAACTATGTTCTGCTATACGGGCTGTTAATATCTTGAGTGACAGCCAACTTAATTAGGAATCTATCTGGAATTCGCTAAAGGATATGTTTCTTTAATTTATAATACTTTGTTAGAGCACAAACTCCAAAAGACATTACAGCAATTTGGAATAAGAACTGCTCTGAATCATCGACAGACTGGGCCAGAGTTAGGGACAATGTTTTCTGGTCCTCACAAAAAGTAAATCATAAATTAATGAGTCTGAATTTCATACTTCAAAGTTATTTTACACCAAAACAGCATTACATGATGAGTATATAAAGAGTGCATCTTAATGATGTATAGTATAACTATGTATTTCAAAAAAAGACTTACAAATTTTAAGATTGGATGCAGTGTTGTTTTATATGTGTATTTATTTATTATTCTATATGTGCTAATCTAAGGGACTCAGCTACACCAGATGACCTGACCTGGCCTAAGTAGGTATTTAAAGGTGTGTCTCCGCATTGTATTTTGTCTGACAAAAAGGTAGCTTGAAACCTCTCTTTGGTGATTTAGTATATGTTAATGGGATCATTAACTTATCTTTTGGATGCAGTATTGGTTCCTTTTTATAACTGATTAAAGATTATTTCTGGGTCAAAATTTACATTCATAAGATTGAAACCAGAGGAGGCCCTCAAAACTGAAGAAGACAAATAGGTGGTGCCAAAAGGCAATCAACAAAATGGGGGAACACTGAATAAACATGGTAGAAAGCTTGGTAATGGAGGTCTTGAATCTGGAAAAAAAGTGTTCATAAACCAGACAGTGAGGACATGATGGATTTATATCACACTCAGTGTAACAGAAATAAGAAACCTTGACACACAAAGTTACATTGAAATGCTTTATTTTCAGTGAATACAAAAAATAGTTTTATTGAGGCCAGATAAATATCTTTTATATTGTATGTTATCACTTATCTTTACTGTAGTAACTTCATAATTTGATTTCAGTTAAGGGAGGGAAGAACGTACAGACCACTTCAATTACTCCACATCATTGAAATGCGTCACGACATTTTCATGGTGACAGATATATCGAAATGTTCTTATCACATTTATCTTTCATAGAGGCTTAAAAGCACGAGGAGGAAAAAAGAAAGCCGATCCTTAAAAATTCAGTGACTTCATAACGTACAATAAAGCAGTTGACAGACCAAAATCTCCAGCCTGTCGTAGTTTAGAAGCACTGTGGTACATGCCCATGGAATGCAGTACAAAAATGTGTCCATATATATATAATATACATACTTATATATATATATACTGTATAGTGATGGTACAATTTAAACAGCGACACATTTTTTTGACTGGCGGACAGTTCCTCTGTCATCCCCAAAAGGCCTTACATGTGGCAGATAGAGTAAAGAGAAAGATAGAGGGGATGTAGTTGGTTCAGCACTTAGAGGAACAGTACGTTAACAAGTGGGACAACTAAAGTTAGAAAACCCCCCACGGACATGAACCTACATTCCCAAACAAACTGCTCGTCCAGTACCTTCTACTGACCGATGAGGTGAAGCTGTTACTCAAGCTGACCAGACACTGTATGGGCTACGGACTAAGGCACTAATAATAACACTACAGACTTGACTGATGAGTAGTGGACCCCCCCCCCCAACCAATTGACCCCTTTCCGTCCCTCCCTCTCACACTCACACACAAAATACAATGTCAGAAAACACCCCTGCATTCAGCCCCGACTGTTAAAAAAATGAAAGTGACTGTCTTTAGCCATTTGCTATGGTATACTGTCTTGTACGTGGAGGTCAGAATCACCCAGTGCATCATTCAAAGTTCACTCTGTCGCTGTATAAACAAAGAGATGCATCTGAAGCACAAAGCCATGCATTTTCACAGCAGGACCTAATCTTACGATATACTGTCGTTTAATATTGAAACACAGCCCGTAAAGTAAGACAAAGGAACCAAACACACTACAATCAAACTCGGTAAACAAAAAAAGGTTCTTCTATTGCAGCAAAGTGGTATATTGAGTAAAGTAGCACAGAGCACCCTTAAATTCAGAGGCCGATGGACTAAAAAAAAGGAGATGAACTGCAGTGATTAGTGTTGCAGTCACTTCACTTTCAATCCACTTATCATGTTAACATCAATTCTTAAAAGTTTTATTTGTTACAGTTAACATATTGACAAGTTATGTTCAGATTTAGAATTTTGCTGCTTTCTGAATTTACAGATTTGGAGATGAATGGACTCAAATCAATCCCTGGCAGTGAGTGAGTATTGCTGGAAAAACAAACACTAACAGTGGGATAGAAAATCATCAGGGGAGGGGCCGATGTATATCTTCAGGGAGCAGTAACCATCAGACAAAGCACAGAAGCAGCACTGCACGGCATTCAGCTAAATCAAGACGTCTGAGGTATTTACAGGTATTATTAATTTGCATGACGTTGCAGCCAAGTAAAATGAGCACTCAGTTACACAATATCATCTCCTGTATTATTACTTTAAGTTTGCAAAGTGTAAGGGAAACCAATACTGCCCCCCAAAGCACCATCCATGTTATTGCATCATGATCAGATTGTTTATACTGTACGTAGGTCTCAATACCTGAAATGATAAGGAATAAAAAAAGGTGTTTTAAGGATTGGGGAGGATGCCTGACCACAGGCTCTGCTAGTGGTGCTAACTAAGTGAGACCATTTGTGACCCCTCTCTGCTAAAAATACTCAAGAGTAATAAACATTCCTTCTATGGTAGTATGTCGTCCCGTGTAGAAAAGCATTCACATGGTAATGTTAAACATTCTACTTGAGTCTGAGTGGCTGCAAGCGATGATACCTATACTGAAGAGCTTCGACGAACATGTAGAGTTTTGTTGCACCTTAAAAACACATTGTGTGTACAGCCCATCTATATCCACGTAAAAGAAAATGACAAGAACAAAAGCAGATGCTTATATCACTGTCTACTTTAAAGGATTCCTAGAAACAGCGGTCTGTTATTGAAATTTACAGTATGAAACACCACTAAGCATCCCGCCTTCCTTAGGGTTAATGACCACTGAATTTGAGTCAAGACACGTCACATGATTTCAACAGATATTAAGGTGCCAAATTGGAGCCAACAATCATACAATATCAGAGTACGGGGTTGAAATATTTTTGCTTTCCGAGTGGCGCTGCAGTTAAATGGCTATTTCACATGAACGGCAATACAATCATTCCTTCATCTTAGAAGTTTATGAACTAGAGCTGCAATTTGTAAAACAACAACAACAACAAAAAAGAAACTGTAGCTTATGGGCAAACATGAGAGCGTGTGAGCTGTGCTGTTTGTCCCGAGCGTGTCACATTCTGGTTCAGACTGGATCATTCAAAGTAGTTATAATGCTATACATGAGGACAAAAAGCAGTTCTTCAGTCGAACCACCACAATCTTTAGGTTGTTTCCAGAAAGTAGTCAGTTCCATACAGTAGTATTTCAAACTTGCAAGTAGTTGACTTTGAGATCTTCCCATGTGATGAGGGCTCACTGCAGACTTGGGCATTACTGGTTTGTTACATCAGTCACAACATATCTGAAGTCGCTGTAGACCACATACCTGTTCAAGTGTGCCATGAAAAGGACACAAACTCGTAACACAAAATTCAGATGTGCTCTTCGCACTGCTTCAGGCGTATGCAGCAGTGACGGCGAGTTTAAATGCTTAGTTGTTGTCCTCTCGTAGTTCGGTGGGCAGGAACTTGTACTGCTGCTGTCTGATCTGAGCCAGTTTCTTCCTGGCTTCTTCCAGCTCTCTCTCCTTCCTCAGCATCTCCTCCTGGGCTGCGATGATCTAAACAGACACAGAAGAAAAACATTTGAATTTACAGCATTCAACATTTTAAAGGGTAAAGTTGGTGTTTTTCAACCTGGACCCTATTTTCTCATGTTTTTGTGTCTAAATGACTAATAAAAGAAGAATTTCTGAAATTGGTCCAGTAAGTGGTGAAACAGGCTGTGATGTAACCACTGGGGACATGTTGGCACCCTCAATTTACGTCCACTATAAGTGCAACATAGACCTTTTTGTTATAGAGTAAGATCCTTTTCCTTGAACCAGAAACAGCCCCAAAATCTCCATCTTCAAACCCACCAGACTCCATTTAAAGAAACAGCAATTTAAATTTAAACACTTTTCATTTAAGGGCGGCTGTGGCTCAGAGGTAGAGCGGGTCGTCCACTTATCGGAAGATCGGCGGTTTGATCCCCAGCTCCTTCAGTGCGCATGTCGAAGTATCCCTGAGCAAGATACTGAACCCCAAACTGCTCCTGATGGCTGTTCCACTGGTATGTAGGAGCAGGTAAATGGTTACTGAGTAGCAGGTGGCACCATGTACGGTAGCCTCAGCCACCAGTGTGTGACTGTTTGTGTAAATGGGTGAATGAGTGGTCGCAAGACGAGAAAAGTGCTGTACAAGTGCAGTCAATTTACCATTTAAAATTGACAGAAACAAACTAAAACTCAGAAACACCATTGTCTCTCCACAGTTCAACAATCACCAACTCTGGTTTGGTTGAAATAAACCCTTAAGTCATCCGGCTCTATACACACTAAAATTACAGCTTATTTAAATGGAGTCTGGTGTGTTTGCTGATAGAGATTTTGGGGCTTTTTCTGGTTAAACAAAAAGGATTGTACCCTTTAACAAAGGTCTGTCTCTGTAGGGATGCTTTCTGGGAGTTGTCAGACACAGAGAATAATTATCTGAACATGTCAGTGGCAAAAACAAGCACTTTTAGTGGACGTAAATTGCTGGTGTCATATGCCCCGAGAGGTGACATCGCAGTCAGTTTCTCTGCTGCCAGCTGCAGCGCTCGCTCAATACTGGACCAATTTTAAAGGTTGTCGTTTCCATTAGTCATTTAACCACAAAAACATGGCTGAGGCTGAAAAATACTGAACTTACCCTTAAACTATTAGTCAACTCTGTAAACATATTCTGAGATAGCAGCTTCAAAACCACTCAATCTGTGTTTGGTTTAAAGGTCACATATCCGTATTGTAGGCTGAGTATTAAGACATTAATTACAGCCTGTTCGCTTCTCCCAGTGAGTGTGTTTGTGTGTGCATGCAGGTGTACAACAGGAAGGAATGAATTAATCTAGAAGCTCAGGGTGTTTCAGAAGTTGGTCAATATTTTTTAAAGGCTCTCAATCAATGCTGGCATAAACTGTGACAGCCTGGCAAAGACAGTTCAAGGATATAGGAAACAACTGGAAAGTATTTGAGCATATACAATATGTAAGTGAGGACAAACAGTGTTTAACTATGTGTAATCCAGTGTAAATAAATCTTAAAAAATGACTGAACAAGTATAGAAAAAAAACACAAAACTTAACAAAAAATAAACATACACGTTTTCAAAGTCCCACTTTCCTACCCCTGGCGTTACAAAAATAGTCAACAGGGGGTGCATGTACAAGCTGTTGTAGAGGGTGAAGATTGCATTACACCTGATAAACACCAGCATTAACTGGAAACAAGTTGGAAAGATGTCAGAAGCTTGTCATATTTAATGCTGTTCAATGTGCCTACCTGTGCTATTCCACCCACAAACTTGGTCTTAACCACCACGTTGTCTTCATCTGCTTTGTCGAACGCTGCCTTCTGAGCAGCTCGCACCAAGTTGTCTGACGCCTTCTTTACTGCATTTCCAGCAATCTATTAGAGGAAGAGATCAGTTAAGAACAGCCAAGAGCAGCATAAAAAAGACAAAGATGGTTAACAAGAACATTGAACCTGCTCCATGTTATGACAATTCATGTTTAAAGCAGTTAAAGTGAGCTGTGGTATCTTGTTTGGAGTGTCTGTGCTGCACCTGTAGTCTCCTCATGGCCTCAGAGTCCTGGTCAGCCTTCACCTTACAGGCCACCAGCAGCTGGGCGGTGGAGGCCGCCACCTGTTTGGCTGAAGAGATGAGCTTCTCCTCACTTGCATGGCCTTGCACGGAGGCATTAGCTGCCTCACACAGGTTGCTGGTCGCAGCTGCTACCATACGCGCCTGGAGGAGAAAATGAGAGAAAGACCATTTTTGTTGGCGAAGTTGTGCTTCAGACTGTAAGCTGAGTAAGATGACCCTTCACTGCACACTTACAGCAGAGATGAGCCCCTGGGACCACTGTCCATCGTCCACGGCGTTGGCAGGGATGAGGCCCACTTTGCCCTGAGCCACCAGCTCTCTCTGGGCAGCCGAGGCTGATTTGACCAAAGCGCTGGTGGCTGCAGCGATGGACTTGGCTGCTTCCAGGATCTGCTCCTCGAAGTTCAGCGTCTCGTCCGCTTGCTGAGGGGAAAGGAGACCAATCAGTCAGACAAAATCCTTCACAAGACAAAGGTTTCTTAACTTGAGTACAACTAGGATTTAAAGTGAAATGCCATGTCACATCATCGCCGATAGCTCCTCAATTTGACTCTGGTCGACTCAGTTTAGTGCCACTGAGAGCATTTTTACTTTGAGATGGAAAAAGTTGCATCTGATTTATGACTTTCCCATCAATAGTGACACGCTTGTTGACTATAAGAAACAAAGGATGACTTCCAAAAGCTTCACACAGTTAGATACAAAGCATCGTTTTTAAACAAAGCTGATAAGGAGCTAGATGCAACCAAAAAAGACACGACTCACAAAGATTATCTGTCAGTATTACACATCCAATCACACTCATGTCTGCCCTTTTAAACAAACACACACGCACGCACAGACGCACACAGACGTGCACACACACACACACACACATTTTCACACACAAACACATTCACACCACAAGTCTGTAGACAGAGCGGGACACTGTAGGAATATGTTTGATATATAGTTGGGACTGAATAACAACCTAATATATCAAACATATCAGACAGAGCCCTGCAAAGAAGGCCTCCGGTGGTGGGGGCAGGAAGGGAAGGAGGGGAGGGTTTAACTGGGAGCCAGAGGACATATACTGGGACAGGCTTTAGCTAGAACTACCACAAATGGACAGATGATTGGAGGAGGAGGAGGGGGAAACATGGCAGATGTGTTGTATGGATGAAGGGAATGTGGCTGAAGATAATATAATATGGTTTTGGTGAGTTTTCAGTTCGACAGAGAGGGAAGTATCAGAGATAAAACTAAAAATGTCAGACTTTGATGGGCATGTATGGCCAATGATGGGCAAGAGGTGAGTGTCTGTGATTGTTATGGGAGGTTCAAAAGAGAATCTGGTGAGGTCCTGATCTTAAATCAGGGTCAAAGAAAATTTGATGGAAATATGTAAACAGGGAGGAGACGGCACAAGACACAGAGCACCCTTTCTGTGAATGTAAAAAATGTTTCATTTTGTTACTGTGAAATTGCACGCTCAACATTAACACTGATACTTGAATATAAATCACAAAAAACAGCATAAAGATGTTTACAGACCGGCACAGAACATTGATATAGTCATACGTTAGTCATAAGTACTGTTACAAAGGAAAAGTGTCTAATATACAATTTATATTTCTGTATTTTTACTGAAGTAAACTTCTGAATGCTGGACTTTTACTTGTAGTGGAGTATTTTTACATGGTTGTACTGGTACTTTTTTATTTAGGTAAGGGATCCTAGTGCTTCCTTCACCGCTAAAGACAAACTACACTACAGTACATAAAACATGTACATTTTTCTCAGTGCATCAGTAATAATAATAATAACTCCCCAAAAAAAAGGAGTATATTTTGCTAATGATAAATCAG
>JAPZEB010000001.1:28430540-28444707 GCA_029783705.1 Chaetodon striatus
CAATCATCAACACTGGTTGGGTTGAAATAAACCCTTAATTCACCCAGTTGGATATGAAAATATGCTGGCTCTATACACGCTAAAATTACTGTTTTTTAAATGGAGTCTAGTGGGTTTGGTGATTGCGATTGTGGGGCCATCTTTGGTTAAACAAAAACGATCTCGCTCTTTAACAAAAAGATTTATCTCTGTAGGGAACCTTTCCATAAATTGTCAGACACTTAGAACAATAATGAGCCTGTCAGTGGCAATACCAAGCACTTTAGGGACATAAATTGACGGTGCACAAATACCCTGGGTGGTTACACTGCAGCCTGTTTTGCTGCTGCTGATATCAGCGCTCCCGCCCAGTACTGGGTAAATTGCAAAAACTGTAGTTCCCATTAGTTACCTAGACACAAAAACACTGGAAATCAGGGTCCAGATTAAGAAAATAATAACGTAACCCTTTAATGGTAAAAAGACATCCTGCTAAAATCAACATCTAATACTCGCTGATCTTGAACTAGTACTGATAAATGGTGATATATTATGGCATTAGACATGGTGACATTTAGGATTGGTCGTCATGTGCATGTCATGTTTAAATGTCAATATTTTCAGATTCCTCTTCCTGAAGTAGCCCCACCTCTTGGGACAAAGTGCGGTAAATTTTAAGCCGACATCACTGACCTCCAGCCTGTTAATCAGTTTCTTCTTGATGGCATTCTGAGCAGCAGCGTTGGTGGCAACACGCAGCCCCTCTGCAGCCTCCCTCAGTCTTTGTTGTTGATCCTCATTCTCTGGGTATGCTGCTGCGCCCTGAGAACACACACACACAAACACACACAGATCAGCAAATACATGACAGGTGAGCAGGATGGAAAAACAGCTGGTGAAAAGACGGGCAGACATAAACAATAAAGGCTGAATAATCTGTTCCTGACTTTCTACAATCTTTAAAAAGATGATTTTATTTTGTACTACCTTTTTTTGGAAAAAGCATCATCATTCCTGAATGACATGTTAGCACTCAACACATCACACACACCTACTGAGACACACCCACACCACTGCCATCAGCACGTACAAATCATCTTGGAATATCCACTCAGCGTAGTCAGACCTTTGAAAATGACGCAGATTTAAATGACTGCACTCAAAGTCAGCTGCAGCTCGTCTTCACCACTTCTACGTTGGCTAAATGTCAAGAGATGCTGTTTATTCACATTTAGAAGCAGCTCTTTTTATCTTCCTGTTTGTGAAACCAGCAGAGAGAGTTAACAGGGTTCTGTGGAGACCAGTGTTACTTGGCACTTCTGTGTCTCCTGCTGTTGCAGAGAAAGCTAAGCCTGCTGCCATTAGGTTAATTAATCGGGAACTCTGTATCTTGACCTGCAGCTACACAGAGAGGCGAGTGTGTGTGCTACAGAAAACCAGTGTCATTAAGGTAATGTTCAGCCACACAGATGCTACTAGCAGAAGTCACCACCGACAAAGATATCACTATGAACACAGCACACAAGTGTACAAACAGAAAAAAGGTTTTATGATGTTAATTTTTAGTAATTTCATGGGTTGAAAACATTTTCAACATTTGACTCTTTGCATTAATCACAGTAAAATGACGTTAGTGACCGGCTTCAAATCAGTGTTTGCAGCTGTCATGTGCCTGCTGGCAACTGCTGACACCATTTAAATTTAACCGCCAATTTGCATAATTATTAAAAAGTGCTGATTTCCAGAGGAAGTAATGAGATATCACATGCAGGAATTCATAATGGGGAACCAGCCTTCAAAAAGCAAGGTCTGTTCTACAGCGATACAATGTACAATAAGTGTCACGCTATAGAAAATCATCACCTGACATGGGCTTTACAAAAAACAAGCATAAACACAGTCAGCTGTAAAACAAACAGTCAAAAAACTAAACTGCACAAGCTCAATCACTCAGTTACCAAGGCAACAGCAGGCTGAGGTCTCATCCTCCATTGACACAGATAAATGTACAGCTGTGACGGTGATAACTCTGGCATCAAACTCGACCATCAAACCAGCCTGAGGGCGTCATTTAATTATCATGGTGGAAGTGGAGGGTTATTAATATCAGTGTGTGATTCTGCCGACAGATAATAAGACTGATGGAGAGAGATAACAGATAAATAGTTTGGATAGAGGAAGATGGGATGAGTGGCAAATCTAAGCCTGCCCTTCAGCAGTCTGGGAAGAAAGAGTTTGATGTCCTCTTATTCTTAATCATGTTACGCTGGAAAGTTAAGGTGTGAGAGGAACTGGATGGTAAATTTAAACATTGTGTGGATTATGATATTTCAACCCTATCATTTTGTATTTGATTATTCACTTTGTGCTGCTATGTCTTCACAGGCTAATTTCTAGCGGTCACTGTTTACTACACTTCCAAAAACACTGCAATTAAAAGGAAAGAATGAGACCAGGCTGGATAATGTACTACACAGGATTGTTTCATTTCCAGTTTATTAAAATTGTCCACTACCATGTTTAAACTGGCTTTTCAAAATGGTGCACAGTGCCAGCAAAGCAGCAGACCCTTTAATTGGATCATTTTTAATAGGTTTAATGCAAAAGCTCATGTTCATGTACTGTATATTTGAGATTAACGACAGAAGAAAAGGTGGCATAGAGAGCCCCAGGTTGCCTTCAGTATCTAGTTAATGATTGTTGCAACTCCATTAGTAATTTTATGACAATTATAGAGACAAAACTAAACCAAAGAGCATCATGGTGGCATTGAACACAGGTTGAGAGCGCTATAAAGCTCAAATCTTTGTGTTTACCCATACACACTAAAGCAAGCACATTTTATCTGTGGTTTGAAAGCGATGTCTATGACACATCCTGCTGCCGTAACATAGAGAGTATCGAATCAGGGTTTCTACAGATTAAGGCAAGTTAGATTTAAGACCTTTAAGATTTTCTCAATAAACTTTAAAATAAAAATTAAAGACAAATTTTACAATTAAAAAACAAACAGTAAAATATATAAAAAGATATATTTTACCAATTATTTCTTTTTACAATTTTTACAATGCAACATCAGAATTTTTTTTTTTTTTAAAAGTCTACTTCTCATGTCTTCAGACTGATCTAAGACAATGTTATACCAAATCAGGGGTTATTTTACATCAATAAATTTAATGCCTTTTATGACTTTTGAAGGATCTGTAGAAACCATGAATTGAATGATTAAAGTACACAAAGTGTTTTAACTGGGATGAGAACACATTTTCTACTTCACAACTAAGATCTCTACATTCAAACAAATCTAATTATAAAGGAAAAATTCTGCAAACCCATGAAGCTCATTGTCTGTGGACCGACATGACCACATTTATAGATGTTGACTCTACCATCCAAAGCTATTGGATGAAAAAAAAAAAAAAAAAAAACACTGTAAAACCTTTTCCAGGAACACACCCCTGGGTATGAGTTTTTCCAAATTAAAGTTTTTTTTACAGAAGACAATTAGAAAGGGTCATCTCCTATTAATCAAAATCATATCTTACCAACAAGACTAAGGAGAATAAATTCCCAAAACTATCATCCTTTCTCTTTTTCACACACACGCACACACTCTTGTTCTTGTGGCATCCAGCCCTGCTTCTATCACCTTTCTTTGGCTTTCAATGAAAAGGTCAGCCTGTACGTAAGTAACTGATCTTAAAAAGAATCACTACTGTGATTAAAACCAAAACTTTTCCCAAAAAGACTTCTTTCCGTGAACTGCTTTGGTGAATTATACATGGACTAAAGCTTGTTTTACAGAAGCTCCTCAGTTCAGCTTTTTGTTGACTTAAGTTGAGATATAAATGCAAAATTACAAGAAAATAAATATCCACTGTCACATGTTTTCTGTCTCACAAGCTGCTTACCTTTGCTGCCTCCACCATTCTTGCAGTGGCGTCAGCCAGCAATTTAGCAGCTGCCAGCAACTTCTTTGAATTGTCAACGTCCACCTCGGCCTCAGCGTCAGACCTCATGGCGTTCACCAGGTCAGAGGTTGCCTGAGCCAAAACACGAGCCTGACGAACCATCTCTCCTGAGGCGTGACAGAGGTACAGAGGTAGTGTGGAGAGGAGGGGAAGGGGAGAGAGAGATGAGGAAAATTTAGAGAGAAGTGGATTAATGGATGAGTCATACTAATGAGAGTTGGCCGTGTTAACACAATAATGTTGTTTTAATTTGACTGCATAGCTCTGTGCTTAAGCTGGAAATCTTCCTGAGTTTACTGCCATGAACAATTTGGATTAAAACAATCTTCAGTTTTTCACCACTTGCAATAATAATCAAACTTTGCTTGTCTGCTTTCTTGTGCTTTGGGGATAATGATGCACGCTTAGGATAATGATGTAATGCTGGCAAATCTCTGTGAAGCAGATAAATATTTCAACAAGCTACACAGATTTTTAATTTGACACCATTTCATTTTGTATCAGTAAGCGAAATCCGAAGCTTACTTATTAAAATGACTGATGGTGAGTTCACTCATATTGTGACTGTTTGAAGTCGTAAACAATAGTGAGCTTTAAAAACAGAACGTCCAATGCCAGCATCATAAAAAAAGCACATGGTGGGAGAAAATGAGATATGAAAGAAACACACATCTTTCACTCAGCTCAGTGTGGCTGAATTTTTTGCACAGTTGTACTGCGCTCCCTGATCAGATGAGCAAATTGTTTTAACACCTGTAGGTGACTTGTGAAGACACAATTAGATGCAACTGTTCCACCAGCCCTGGTGCTTTCAATTCCCTCTGAAAATATTCTTAGAATCAGACTAATGAGGTAGGACTAAAGGGATAAGAAAAGGATTGTTGTCTATATTCTCTTTGTCAAAGCAGACCTGGCACACCAAACGAGCTATCTGGCGATATCTCATGTGAATGCATCAGTTGTCTGCCAACACTTCACTACAGAAGGATTCACTCTGTTTTGTCTCCAGGTGTGACACAACTCGACATATTTGACACCCGTTCAAAAGTGGTATTCTCCAACTAGCTGCGTGTTTTCAGGGCTCAGCAGAGCAAACAAAAATTCTACTTGTCTATCAAACCAATCAATTCAGCTAAGCTGACCGCTGGCCCGGGACATTCTCTGCGAATCTCTTTCTATCTGTCTGTCTTTCTCTGCTGTCAGATTTGCTAACATCGCTGTCAGCTTTTCTCTGTGGCTTCAACGGGGCTGACAGCAGTCCATTCAAACCAACCATCACGCCAGTCTCTCTGAGGAGAAGATGGGATGAAGCACGAACTGATACACAGTGAGACATCTACTCAGAAAGCAGACTTGCTGTGGAAAGCAAGTTTTGAAGCTTAGATTCTGTATAGTTCATGTGCTTTTTCATCACTTATTTAAAAACAAGATATTTGGCTGACAAAGGTCAAATTTATCCACATTTTAGACGGAAGTTCAACACATGACGGAGCCAAACTGTGCTGGAAACTCTTTGATGGGTTGCATTGAGTAGCATAATGTGGGACAATGGTTTTGGGGTGAGTATCAGGCAGATTTAGGATTGCTTTGTCAGGTCTCAAAATGTGTGGAATGCAGCCATCTGCCACCAGTGTGACCAAATAAGATTCAAAACAAGACAGCATCTGTGATATTACACAAAAAATACTGCAATCATCCAATACTGAGCTCTGCTTGCAAACCATCATCTACCTTGCATTCATTGTTCATAGCTTCTTGGCTTTTATTTTTATCCAAATTATCAATAATTCTATTACAGCCATTTTGTTTTCTTTCTTAACAACTTGCATTAACACGGTTAAGAGTCTACAGCCATGCTAGTGGCTCTCTGAGCTGTTCTTGTGCACACTGTCTAGCATACATGCTCAAAATGACAACGCTAACATGCTGGTGTTAAGCAGATATAATGTAAACTACGTTCACCAAATAAGCTGACAATTTCTAAATGCTACTAAACACCAAGCCGAGGATAATGGACATGTCATTAGTTTTGCAGATATTTCATCAAGTATTGGACAAATTAATCTTGATGATGCTAGAGCTGATGATGTCTCTGGATGACAAGGATAAAGGTTTGCCAGAGTGATCATTTATCCTGAGGGGGACATGAAAATCTGTAGGAAATTTCATGGCAATCCATCCTCTAGCTCCTGAGACACTTCACTCTTAACTAAAGATGACAGCCTCATGGTAGCGCTACAGGAGAAGTCGGAATGTATCCTCTGGGCACCATGAATGTCTGTAAAATATTTTATGGCAATCCATCCAACAGTTGTGAAGATATTTCAGTCTTGACCAAAGTGGGGGATTGACCAAACAAAGAACGACATCACCATCCCTAGATCAGTGTAGCCGGCCGTGGAGTTGTACTTAACTACTAATGACTTGTTAAACCATGATTGCTTTTTAAAAACACAGATAAATTTTCAGCTTAAGGGTAATAAATCCACCTCTTCCTTAACCCTCGAGGCTGTACATAATTACTTAATCACAAAAAAGTGCATTTATTTTAACATATTTCTGTATTTCATAATATTTACCATGTTAGAAAAAGTCCCCAAAATGGCTGGATGTAGATGCACAATTACGATTCCTTCGTCTTCTCAGCCTTTTATCTGCAAGAAATATCCTCTTTAGGACTCACCTGCGTCTCCCATTGAGCTGAAGATACTCTCTGTGACGGTCATGATGGTGTCTGTGGCCTGGTCATAGCGCCCGATAGGCTCGCCCCTTGAGGTGTACTGACGAACATGCTGCAGGAGATCTCCCAGAGCCTGACTCACCACGCTGGCTGCTGCGCTCACCTTCAACACAGGAGATTCACATCATTAATGTTAGTGCTGTGTTTCTTAAGCTGCATTATTCCCTGCTTCTTATTCCATCAGGCTGAGGAGAAACACACTGGACTAATTATCTTCATTGCTTCTTAAGCCGGAGGTTAGTACACAAACTGAATACCGTGAATAAAAAACTTCCTGTGTGGTTTAAATGAAAAAAAAAAAATGCTTGAGAATCAGTATTCTAGGAAACCAGTCAAATCATTTGCTGCTAATTAGTACTTTCTGGGTCAAACTGTGATATATCTTGTTATGTGATGAGACAAAACAGAAAAGATACATGGAACAATAGAGTTGAAGGCACCGTTGGTCTAGACATTAATCAAGCTGACCTGTTTAAGGAGCTCGCCATCTTCTGTTGCTGAGAGGCACGCCTGGACGCAGCTTTCCACCGAACGATCCACCAGCTTTCCAGCTTCAATTAACTGCTCCTGACAAACCGGTGAACTGATGGTAGGACTCACCACCTAAAACAAGGACGAAGGAGAAAAGGACATAAAGCAGACAAACTGAAAAACGAATCCATCTCCAATGTGGGAAAAGAGAAAAACGATAGCGTCATATGGTGCGAAAGATCAGACATCTTTCTGCAGTTTAAATGTCTAAATGATAAAATAAAAATCTTGCCCGAAGTAATCTTCATCTTACCTCCCTAATGTCACTCAAACACAAACAGCAAACATGTTTTAAATCGGAATAAACCCATTTCTGTAACAGTCTTTATGTCATTAAATCACAAATCACATTTCACAGACTACAAAGGAAAGAGAAAAAAGGAGAGGGGAAAAAAATGATTTGAAAGGGATTCAGCAGATGGTTCTCATCACATTGCCATGCAGAGAGGTGAGGATTTGTTTAGTAAATGCAACTATTCTGATTGGGAGCCAGGAGGGCATTTAAACTAATTAGAGGCATGTGGGTTGTACAATTAAAGATGTGCAAATACGATGCGGGCGCAGGGTATTTAACAGTGCCTTAGTGCATCCTGATATATCCACTCTCCAAAAAACACATTTTCATTTTTTTAGCTGCAGATAAATTGGAGATTTTTTTAAGGATATGAGGAACCTCTATTTACCAAACCTCACTGCACAGTCTTCTTATGAGAGAAGATGAAACAGCAAATGAGGAGTTATCTCGTGCACTCAACCAAATAGATTTAACAATAGCTTCCCAAAAGACATCCGTACGCCACTGTGCAAGTGCAATATTCAAATCCGAGACAGATCTGACATAATAAATGGGAAAACATCACACCGCCAGTGCATCACTTCCAAGTATTTGCATAATATCCACTGAGTTTGCTTTTTGGGAATTGAGCGCATATTATACAAATTCGATGCGAGTCATTTAGTAGAGTGAGCCTAACATTTCATGCTACCGAGCATTAAATAAGAGTCTCAGATATTATTGTACCTTGGCACAAGCCACCAGCTGAGAGGTGGACAGGGCACACTGGGTGGCGGCAGCAATGACCCGGTTCTGAAGCACGGTGTCCTCTGCAACCTGGGCCACGTTCTTGGCCTTCAGGACCAACATGGCTGCGGCGTTGGCCACAGCTTTGGCCAGATTCATCAGGATGTCCTGCAACAACAGCAGCAAAGATGAAAAAAATCTTATCAGCAATATCACATACCTGCAGAGTGTTTCCTCTGACATATTCATGTCATTCTCATAAACAGATGAAAATTGCTGTGGCATTGGCATTTGGGTAGTGCAGAAAAGGTTAAATCATTATTAATTATAGCTGTGTGTCACAAGATTTTATCTGGAGTTTTGTGTAATTGCACTAAAAGAGAGGAGATCGGGGGGCTAAGAAACACTTCACAGAAATAGGACACCTAGCTGCCATCTAATTTAATTTCTCAACAGGAAAAGCAATGGTGTTTGCTTTTGTATATTATATAATTGACTGTGTAAACTCATTAAAGGGCAGCATCAACAGTTTAATTAAAAAAAAAACACATTTACCAACTGCACATATAATAATCTAAAACATGGGAATATACTCCAGTGTGTGACAACAGGCAGGTTCTAAGAAAAGTTGTGCTGATGTGATCTACTATATGTGCAGCCTGGACAAACATTGTATAATCATAACAATTGTGATTCACCCAAGAGTGTGCTACATGAAAGACCGCTAGCATTCAATTCAAACAAAACCATCTTGCTAGAGTACGAAAATATCCCCTCTGTAGTCCCCTGGTTACAATCTGTTCTTGATTAACTTGAGTTCCTGAGGACTGAGTTTTCTTTGAATATTACACAGACGGCGGTGATGACGATGATAAATGGACGGGGTGCAGCGTTACCTGGAACCTCTCGTCTGTCTCGTTCTCTCCAATCTGGCGCAGGAGGTCTCCACTGGCCTGGCCGATGCTGCCTGCTGCTGTCAGCACAGTCTGTCTGGGCTGCATACACACACACACACACACACGCACGCACAGACACACACACAGAAAACCATCAGGATGTGAAACTGCATTTGGACGCCTGGTTGGAAACTGCATCATCTTGCATCTTGAAATGTGGTATCTAAGTAACCTGTAATGTGTTTTACTGTGCTGTATGCTGCATCTAAAAAACATCAGTGCCATCTGAGTACTGCATACTTAACACCGCTTAACACGTTATCAGTTTTAACAAAGCAAATATCGCATTTCTACACCAAGACAAAGTTAACTCTAACAAAGAGCCCACATCTTTTTGTCTAACTACCCTACAGGCTTCCAGTTATCTTCCCAACTACTTGCATGCATAATGCACAAGTGCATATAGCTCAGGGTTGTCCCACAGCTAAATAGACCTGTGCATTATGCAGATTTCCACCCAACAACTGTACAGTACATTAACCTCTGAATTATACTTCCACAACAAAACAACAACAAACTCTTAATAGACCTTAGTGAGAACATTACAGTCCTACTAAGTGTCCTTTGCAGAGTTTTTAAGCAAGTTCTGTTTCCATAAAGGCACAAAATGACATTCAGCCACAGTCTGAGGTCTTTATTAAGACTGACGTGGACAATTCAGTTAGCTGACGCCAGACAGCACTGCAGGATGTTAATATAATCAGGTGTAGTTTGGAGGAGCAGGAGAGAAACTGTATTATAAGGAGATCATACATTGTCTCAGAGCAAAGGTGCTCCATGGCAAATATGATTAACTTTTTAGGTTGTCAATCTGGATATAAAAAAACATTGTGTAGACAACCAAATACACACAAGAACTCTGGCATTACAAGTAACACAAATGGTGAAAAGTTTGCTTGCTTCGTGGGCTCAAATCCAGCATCAGGCTTCACTTTCACACATTATTCTCCATTTCTGTCTCTTTTTATCTACCCTCTCTATTCATGTGCCCTCCTTCTCCATTTGGTTTGTGCTCAATATGGTGTGTCATTTTTTGTCTTCCTTTCACATTTCAGTTTCTACACTAATATCTCCCGTTATGTCATTCAGCCACACTGAACTTTAAAACAAAGTACAACTGCCACCTTTGACATGTCAGATAGCTAAATAAAGTGAGGGGAAGTAAGGGAAGAATGGAACAGCTGGTTTTGAAAGCGAAATAAAGAGAGGAAATGTTGTAGTGTGATTCTAAAATGTACAGTATAAAGACACACTATCATTATCTCAGGGTGTGGGCTTCCTTTGCTCACCTCTCCAGAAGCCGGTTCCACGGCCTTCAGCAGGTCAGACACGGCCCCTGCTAGTGTCCTGGCGGCCCTCATCAGGTCATTACCTCCGCCCACGTCATCCTCCATCAACGCAGCCAGCAGCTTCACACCCTTTGACATTTCTGTCAGGTTGGAGGAGATGGTGGTGATGGCGCAGCCCACGGCGGTGTAGTCTGTGTCAGTCGGATCGCCTGAGTATAGTGAGAGGGGACAGAATAATAAAGGCCATCAGATAAATAGAGTCTTCGAGAAGTGAATAAAACAAAGCTTATCCAAACCCAAACAAAGAAAAATGCCACCGCTCCCCGGTGCGTCTTCTTAAGATTCAAAGACTCTTGTAAGCAGTCTCACCATTCAACCAAGAGACAAAAATATTTTTCTTTAACTGAGATTAGAGACTGCATAAACACATCAGTCCATTTCAGCAAAGGAAAATAAGCAGAAAAAAGTACAGATATTATTGGTAAATTGTTATCGCTCTAAAGCACAAATAAAACGGTTTATACTTGGAGTGGTTCAGAATGGCACAAAGCCAAAAGACACCTTTACCAGTCCATATTAACCAAACCACAGCAGGATATGGGGGAACTATTGGGCTTTATACAGGCTCTACAGTGATGTTAATGAACACCAGACTGATGAAAAGTATCTGCTTTAAAGTCACTAATTGGCCAGATAATTTTAACTCTACAGAAAAACTCCTAAAATGCACTTGTTAAACTGTGGGCACGACTTAACACTTTCGCTGGTTTCATTAAGGAATTCGTAAAAAGCTTAAGATAAATCCCACAAAGGCTGTGCAACATTAACGTTGATCGTTTCATTTCCAGTGAACTGCTATAAATCCAAGCCTTGATATCTAATAAACAATACACAATCTGCTGAGTCATGCCTGTGCCACTGACCAGCTGTGAGGTTGACAACGGAGGCTGTTCCTGCAGTGATGGCGTCGACCTGGGAGTGAATCTCGTGTTTTGACTCATCCATCTTGTTCTGGACCCACACCTTGGATGCCTAGGTAACACAGGGAAACCACATAATGAGTCAGTACTTTGCATGTATAAAATCCATCTTAACATGGCTGTTGTGCTGCAGACAGCAGTATTATTTATCAGTCTGTATGACTATGATTATTTTATGGCTCTTTCACTTAAAGCATGCATTTTAAGTTGTGTATTATCACCATACGTGTATAGAGGATTTCATATTACTGTGGGCACATGTACGTGCACTGTATAGTACCATGTCCTGTCCCAGTGGTGGCAGGTTGTCGACCTCTCCTAGGTCAATCTGGGCCTTCTGTACAGCTTGCATACTGGTGTTGATGGTTCCCATTAGAGCCTGCTGTGCTGAACTCTACGTGTACAGGGAGACAAACAGGTTCATTTGACACAGAATGCAGTCTTGAGGGATATTTTAACCCTACAGAGAGAAGATAATTTGAATCTAATTGTTATTATGTGTAGGAAGGAAAAAAAGGTTGACAATGCACCTGTCTATTGGATCAGCCTGAAACAAACTCTTGAATGAGTGGGACCTTTAACAGGACTTCATCAGTGAATAGAAACTACACAAACATCATACTGAGAGCCATTTTACTGTTCTTACAAGCGGTGGCATGTGTCCACGGTGCATCTGACCCATTGTGATCTGCTGTTGAGCAGATGGCATAGTGCCCATGCTGAGCGACTCTGTGCCAATGGAGCCGGAGCGGATCACCCCCGGCAGTGCCACTGAGCCATGCTCCGCCCGGCCCACACGATTAAACTGCTGCTGAAGGATGGTGGACCTGCAGGCACACAAACAGGACATTAGTGCAGCATTTAGAAATGTTAAGTGATGATTACTTGTCTTTAAAACACCATGATTTTCAAATGAAGTCCTCTCTTAAGTTAAAGTAGAATGGTACATCAGAATAAAAACAATTCAAACATTCTCTTTTAGAGAGTCAATCTGGCAAGTTACATTAATTTACAATAATTTAGATTCAGATCACGCCGTTATTGAAGTTTACAGCTCAAGCTGAGAAAATCGCAGTTAATGTGTGCTTGGTTGATAAAGCCTGCGAGTCACAGGGATCCATTTAAATTGTGCAGTGACCAGCTCAGAGAATGAAGGCTTTCCAAGCACACCTGCTAATTTTATTCATATAGGCACACTGGCATTTATCACCAAAGGGAGTGAGGTGAAAAATAAATCAGGGGGAGTGGTGATTAATTATTATCCCTTTCAGCCACTCAAATTACTTGTCTCACAGCTTTAAAAAAGCTGTGCCAATCATGGTGGAGCATGATGATGAAAGTGCACCAAATGTTCTCCAAGTAGGAAAATAAAATAGTTGTCTGGATGCCGAGTGGCTGCAGATTTGTAGGGTGATGTATTTAGATTTAACCAGAGACAGATGGTGAGTACTCTAAAAATGAGATTTACATTTGTGTATGTCATCCAAGTACACAAAGCTATTCTGCCCTGCAAAGCCCAAAAGCAGTAATTACATATTAGGTCAAAATATGAGTTAGAACCAAACTATGGCTTTAGGACATGTGTTTTACGATGTCAAATATCAACATGCCATAGAAATCTATCATTTCTGAGAAAAAAAAATAGCATGTACAGTTTGCAAAACTACAAAACCGAGCTAAACCACACCATTGAAGCTAGCTGCTAACAGAGCAACAGCTAGCCTTAACTACAGTTAAATATACCCACTCTTTCCAACCTGTTTTCCCACTGTAAACTTTATTTTCATAGTCTAAAAAATAAGTAAATCCTGTTGTGTTTTCCCACATAAATAAGGCAGTTACTTTAATTAGCTTTAAATTAGCTAAACCACACCATTAGAGCTAGCTGCTAACATAGCAACAGCTAGCCTTAGCAACAACTGTTGTGTTATCCCACACGAATGAGGCAGTAGCTAACCTAAATTAGCTTTAAATTAGCTAAACCACACTGTTAAGGCTAGCTGCTAACATAGCAGCAGCTAGCCTTAGCTACAGCTAAACATACACATTCTTTCCATCTGGTTTCTTGTGATTGTAAAATGTATTTTGACAGTCTAACAAATTAGTACAAATTAAATTAGTACAACTTACTAATCCTGTTGTGTTATCCCACATAAATGAGGCAGTAGCTAACTTATATTAGCTAAGACACACCATTAAAGCTAGCTGCTAACATAGCAACAGCTAGCCTTAGCTACAGCTGTTATGTTATCCCACATAAATGAGGTAGTAGCTAACTTAAATTAGCCAAACCACACCGTTAAAGCTAGCTGCTAACATAGCAACAGCTAACCTTAGCTACAGCTAAACATACCCATTCTTTCCAACCTGCTTCTTGTTCTAAAATGTATTTTAATAGTCTAACAAATTAGTAAATCCTGTTGTGTTATCCCACATATATGAGGCAATAACTAACTTCACTATACTACACTGTTAAAGCTAGCTGCTAACATAGCAGCAGCTAACCTTAGCTACTGCTGTTGTGTTAACCCATATGAATGAGGTAGCAGCTAACTTACATTAGCTAAACCACACCGTTAAAGCTAGATGCTAATATAGCAACAGCTAGCCTTAGCTACAGCTAAATATATGCACTATTTCCAACTTGTTTCTTTTAACTGTAAAAAAAACCCTTTTTGATAGTCTAACACATTAGTAGTC
>JAPZEB010000001.1:28488682-28504874 GCA_029783705.1 Chaetodon striatus
CCCAAGTTAGGTGTGTCCAATTCGGTGTCTTACCAAATGTCTCCTCCTCTGTTCCCGAGCTCTGACACTTAATAATGGCCAGGAAAGTGTTTTTGCAGAATGTTGTGATGTCACAGTGATGTTGATCTTTGACCTTTTGGATATAGAATGACATCATTTTATCATATCAGACATTTATGTGAAGTTTTGTCATAATTACAGCATGAGGTATGGTCAAAAACATGATTTGTGAGATCACAGTGACCTTGATCTTTGACCTTCAACTTTCAAATTCTAATCAGTTCATTCTTGAGTCAAAGTGGAGGAAATTCTCTTAAGATGGTCTTAAGATTACTTGTTCACAAGAATAAGACAGATGCAAGGTCACAGTGACCTTGACCTATAACCTATAAACACCAAAAGCCTATAAGTTCACCTTGGGTCCAAGTGGACATTTGTGTCAGATCTGAAGAAATTCCCTCAAAGTGTTCACAAGATATAGTGTTCACAAGAATGAGATAGACACAGTTAAAGGGCGGGAGAACCCGAAGACATATTGCCTCCGGACACAGCTATCGCCGACACTGAGGCATAAAAACACACCATCAGGCTGACATAATTAGAATCAAATTATGAGGATGTGCTGCATCAGTTTTCAGTCTAATTAATCAGAATGAAGTTCAGACCAGCGGGGTCCACTGTGTCCAAGATTGGTATCCGAATCTTCATAAAACTACTCAACATTGTCATAAAGGGTGTAAATCTGCTTTTCCAAAGGAAGTATTCTCAATACCTTCTTATAGCAATCGTCCAGCACTGGGATGTCCTTAGAGTTAGGACATTCCTAATGGCTTAAAGTGCATCATAGTTATTTAAAACTTCTTGCACTCTTTCAATCACCATCTTCAACTTCTACTAGCCAGTAAAAACACAAAGTCCACTCCATCTAGTATGCACTGAGAACATCAGCAAGCCTGTAACACACAGTGACAAAGCCAAATGTAGTCAAGTACAGCATGGTCTGCAGTCAGTTTGCTATGCTTGTTTTGCTGTGGTTTAAGGCGCCAAATGTTCTGGATGAGAATAACCTATGGCAGGACAACTAGAATATTTCACAATGCGCAGTGTGGATTATTACACCTGTCCAGGCTGTACAGTATCATGCCCACCGCCAGAGTTAAT
Source organism: Chaetodon striatus (assembly GCA_029783705.1). NCBI lineage: Eukaryota > Metazoa > Chordata > Actinopteri > Chaetodontiformes > Chaetodontidae > Chaetodon > Chaetodon striatus. The sequence goes on from JAPZEB010000001.1 coordinate 28,489,844, forward strand.
GACACAGGCTGCAGCCACTCCACTGACAGGCTGGAGACTGATGGGGGACAAGTGAGAGACAATCTCAAGGTGGATCACTGGAGGGAAAAGCTGCAGGCTCTCCCTGTCGTGCAGGTCCTCCCCCCCTCAGGAGGTTTTGCACGCACTGCAGATACACCAACACTCAAAAACACACTCAACAAGACTTCACTGTCAGCAATGATGTGTCATCCATGCAGAGCCATACACAGGTAATGTGATTTGTTTTCACACGCAGCACAGGTGTGATACGATTGAGTATTTTTCACAGGAAAACGGAACTGCCACATTTTAATCCATCAATGAATCCATGCAAGAGCCAAGAATTTCAACAATGTGGGTGAAATCCAAACAGCTGCGTTGTGATGAAAGCAAACATGGCACCAACCCGCTAACCGCCATTAACGACCTCTCCCCGGCTTCCGATTACCTGCTTTCTCATCAGACTCCAGCTAAGTGTTAGCTTAGGCAGCTAGCAGCAACAACCTGTCCCTTGAGTGTCATTGACTCGCTGACATTGGCAGGGAGCAGGAGAGGTTTTGGGTTTCTTACTGGGAGGTAACTGATTCAACACAGTGACTCACTTTTCAAATTCCACTGAGGAGGACAAAAACATGATGAGTTCCAGTCTTGTACATCCACTAAAGAACAATGACTGAAGAAAAAAAAGTTGTTGGTAGGAGCTGTCCTATAAAATCATTGTAAAATACAAATTGAAAAAAACTGATGTGGAAAAATAGTCCTTTTGATTCCCCACATCCATCTTTCTTGTCTAAACCTGGTGCCTACATTACCAACAATGCAACTTGACTGCCAACAATTTAAGCAGAGATTCAGTTGTGCTGTGCTAGTAGTGGCTAATTAGCGGGCTAATGAGACCTAGTAAGGAGTGAGCTTACACTCAAGGGAACGGTTGTTGTTGTTAGCTGCCTAAGCTAACACTTAGCTGGAGTCTGATGCAAAAGCAGGTAATCGGAAGCCGGATAGAGGTCGTTAATGACAGTTAGCGGGTCAGTACCATGTTTGCTTTCAACACAATGCAGCTGTCTGGATTTCACCCACGTTGTTGGAATTCTTGGCTCTTAGATGGACTCATTGATAGATTAAAATGTGGCAGCTCCATTTTCTTGTGAAAAATGCTTGATCGTATCACACCTGTGCTGCGTGTGAAAACAAACCACCTTATTCTACACTGTGGATGTATAAAGACAACTGGATACAGCATTTGGGGCGGGCCCCCAGTCATTCCCATGTCATTTCAACTTCCCCAGGTATAATATTACCCAAACATTCCACATCGTCTGGCCCATGTATGAGCAAGCACATCAGGGATTTTCACTTGGCAAGCTGGCTACTTCCAGTTCAGCCCTCCACTAGCTTGAATGAGGATGAAATGATTTAATCCTGTGGCTTTTCTAGACTTTCGAAATGTTATCAGACCAAATGCATCAAATATTGATATTGCAACAAGTCTTTTCACGGGGGTTTCTACGCTCAAAGATGTATCCACAAATTACCATACATCTTTTCCCAGTGTAAGTCTATTAGAAAAGGTCATGTTGGGCCCAATGTCACGGACCATAAGTTGTAATTCCACGGTCTCGCCACTATGTCAAATTGGCTTCACACAGCTTCATACCACCAGATTTTTTTGAAGTCTTCACTCCAACTGATGTTGCCCTGAGTGACATCACTTGAGGTAGAATTTTTTTTTCACATATGTCGTAGTAATCTACAAGACCTACACACAGATATTAAATGTGTAAAGATGTAATGGTGGAGTTCCTCTTTAACTGGCAAAGTATCAAGATATGTGATCCAGTTTCACTTTGACATTTAAATGATACTGTTTGACATCAAATTTACTTTAACTGTATTCTACAATGTTTACGCTCAATACCAATGAGTGGTTATTAAAGATGCCAAGTCACAGGGCCTCATATTATATTAAACCCACATCAAAACATTAGAGGGAAACTTTCTCACACATCAAACCATGACACAATAGAAAAGGAGTCCCTGGAAAGAGCTGAAAATAATGTAACCATGGAGAAATGCTAAGCATTTAGCCTCCAGGAAAATAAACTCGAGCACCCGAATTAAACAAAACACGCTGGAGGAGAGAGAAACCTTATCTCACACAACTTAAGAGACATTTGCATTCCTGTAATTGTCTTCCCTGAGCCTGGGGGGGCTTGCTTTGAGCAAAATTCAACACTTAGTTTAGGAAACACCACCTGGGGGTGTGAAAACTCTAAGAAACCATAGTGACTATGTGCTTAAAAATCTAAATTAACTACCAGTATATTTTGATAGATGAACTCTTGTCAAATCTGCCAAGACCAAAAGGAATCACAGGAAATAAGCCTGGTGAAGAATTGAATGAGAGGGGAAACTCCTCTGGCCCCCTGGGGCTTCCAGAGGTGGGGTGAAGGGGCACATCGCCACTGGCAATCTTAAGAAGCACAATATGCCACTGGAGACTTCATTGTTTCGTCCGTCCTGCAGTTTCATTAATCACACGCTGCAGAGGAGGACAGAGTGGGGACAGGTCAGACAATGTGGTGCCTGCCTGAGAAACACCTCGCTCCAGCCCCAAAAAATGAGGCTTTAATAAAACTGCCCACTATGACTCCTCAACATCTTGCACCATCAACACAGCTGGATTACACACAGGTCAGAGCGGTAACTCCTGTTATTTACCGAAGGTGTGTGTGTGTGAATATGTGTGAGGGAGGGTGTGTGTGTGTGTGTGTGTGTGTGTGTGTGTGTGTGTGTGTGTGTGTGTGTGGGAGGAAACACAGCACAGCCACCAAGCAGAAACATGAATTTGAATTAAACCTTTTAACCTGATTTATTACACACACAGTTGAAGCCATTGAGCAGCTCTGATAGAACTAATGGGGGCTGGGTGCTATGATCCTTGCTGTAGGCCACCTCGAAGAACAACAGCAGCTGCTCACTGAGGGGAAAGCATTACTCATTCCCATCCATATTTCCCCCTAAACTCTTAAAAGATTTGCACAAACAACCTTTTGTAAACTGGCTTCTCTTAAAGCAATAGGTCAACATTTTGGGAAGTGTGTCTAGTCTCTTTCTGGCCGAGAGTTAGACAAGAGCATTGAGAGAATGAAATCTTTCTACCTCTGCGTGTTGTAATCCGAGCTTCTCTGCGGGTCCAGCCATATGTATAACTAAGTGCATGTGTGTATCCCACTGACTAGCTCATCTACACTTGACGGCTACCGCTGATAACTGGACTGAAATGTAATGCCCACCCTCCAGTTTCCCCTGGTTACAGCCCAGTCACCAGAGAAAATATTGGCTTTGTACATTTCTGCAAACCACAAATATGTTACACTGACACACTTCATATGTATCATATCAACATTTTGGGAATGATGCAGTTTATGAGTTGACTTTGTCTTCAGGAGGTGTAGGGGATGCATCTAAAAATCCATCCAAAATGTGAATCTAGTCAAACATTCCTCAATTTAATACACATTAGTATGATAACTAGCTCAGTGCAGTCGTTTTGCTGGAACATAACCATCTCTGCAACCATGTCCTTGGGCATTAAACATTAGTATCAAGGGCAGTACAATCATTTTAGTCCTCTCCAACATCCGCACACCTCTTTCCATCAGCTTCACCACACTGCATTAAAGAAACCCAACGCTGAAGCCTGAAATTTGAGGAGCAACACCAAGAGCAAAACAGACTGAGGATGATGCTGCTGCTACTGCTGCTGCTTCCCAATTGTCTCTTTAGCAAGGGATTAAAAGTCCTAAATCATGGCAAACATCACAGCTCAGCCTCGCAGCGCAGACTGACCAAAGCCCACTAACTAATTCTCCGGTGTCTTCCGCTGATCTCATGGATAAGTAGCAGACCCAGATATGCAATTAGCTAAATGGGTCCATGGGATCTGGGCTTAATAAATGCATGGTGGGGGGAGGAGGGAGTTCCTGGTGTGGTAGGGGAGTCATTACCCACCGCCCTCTCACTGGGAGACACCTGTCTGTAACTGCACTCCTCACTCATATAGAGCTGATTAGACTCTAGAAAAATGAGACTTACAGAAAAGTAGCGACAGAAAAAATAACGAATTAATGTGCATAATACCTAGAAAAATGCTAAATATAAATAGTTCTATTATAAGTGAGCAAACATTCATATTTCCTACCACCTGTATGAGGCAGATAATGTCACCTTTTAGTGCAAATATCAGCTAAAATTTCACTAATGTAACAAGAGAGTTAATGACACCAGTTTTCAGCAGAAGCCAACAGTGCACCGCTCCCAATAACAATCCTTATAAACTGCATCTCTATAAACACAAACCATCTGCCTTCGCTGTGTGTGTGTGTGCATATGAGTTAGCAATATATTTCCAACAACAGTGCAGACTGTGACTGTATAAGTCCTGCAGCAAGAACGAGGACCAGAGAGGAAATCAAAGAGTAGTTATTCACTGACCTGGAAGCAGAGAATATTGATGATGATTTCCTGTTACAACCAAAGTATATCATTTGATCAATACCTACTGGCTGCTATGAAAAAAGCAATAGAAACATCTTTCAGGGCATCAACCCATGCAGTTAGTTTTGTTGTTATCCATTATAGTTTTGAGATGTATTACTTTAAGATTTTTGAGGTGCTCATAACATTAAAAATGTGCAATTGTCTTTTTTTTCCTGGGGGTTTTCATAGGACGCTCTCTCCTGACAAGGACTTTGCTCTTTTTGGATGTTCAAAGGATTCTTTCACACAAACATCATACATGCAGACAGCTCTTTTGATGGGCATGGTGGTGCCCAAAAAACTCCTCAAATCCACCATGCCTCAGAAACTGGCTGTGTGAACTTGGTTTGGTTATTCATATGGAAAAACTGCAATTTAATCATCTAAAATGTGAACATAAATGGGAAGAATCTTGGGTTCCTCTCATGCAGTATCTCAAGGAGTGCATCTGGATGTGGACCACATCTGGATATACATATTAACTGGATGTTTTCCCTCTATCCTTGGACATGGATGGTTTTTTATTGCTCTGTGCTTTTGTGTTACTAACTCTTGACTATGTTGAATTTCGGTGTCAAGATCACACTTCCATGTGTGTGTGTGCATGTATGAGTTTTTGTTGAGGTTGGGGTTTGTGTGTTCATTTGTATGTATATTTTTTAAAAAAGTGAAATTGTTTTTCCAGAAGCAAAGTCCTGGACACTCTGGGTTATCTACAAATGTCCCCAAAATCTTTGGAACCTGTCAGCTATAGTCTGACCATGTTAAGCTTCTGGGAGCATCAGCCAATATTTCAGGAGATCCGGTGTAGCACATACCCCGGGCAAGACTTTCCCTTCCGTGTACAGGACATTTCGGCTGATCTCTATAAACAGAAATCTGCATATGAATGTAGATATAGTCTTAATGAAGCTTATATAAAGCTAGATGCTAACCAATGGGCTCCGAGATTGCATTCTGGCCAATACATACAGTCTCTGTTCACGATCTGTTTGCCAGCCACTCAAACTAGATTGGTCAATACTGCTCGGACTACAAATGGACTACAAGTGGAAACCAGAACGCTTCTAATACCAACATCTTGTCCCGTTACCTACAGATTCTGCATACATGTGCAGATATATATGTTTATGGAAATTAATCTTCCCAGAAGAAATAGTTCCTATGTAAACTGCATGAACTGTTTACGGATAGTGCCTCTGTGTGTCCCCAATAAAGATTAAAACATGTATTTTGCTGTACTTGACGCTATCAAAAGGCTTGTTTTGACAAAGACACTCAGTTTTTCTACACATAAGACAAAAGGAAAAGCAGCAAATCATCACATTTAAAGGCTGGAACAAGAGAATACTTAGTATTTTTGCTTAAAAAATTACTTAAGCAATTCACTGATATTATAAGGATGATTGCTGATTATTTTTCCTTTTAAAAGAATTATTCGTTTGCCCTTTAGACTTAATAAAGTGGAAATAGTATACATATATTATGAAAATGCTGTGCACTCATACGCCAACAGCAGCCTGCACCTCACATTTGCTAAAACCCACATACAGTGCAACAAACAGTGCATGGCTCGTGAGTAAATTAACCTACTGTGACTCACAAATAAATGAATAACTACAGTAAATATTCCCTGAGCCTCGTCTATACCTCTGTTGGGTTTGTATTCTTTTTTCCCCCTTTTTTGGGGTGGGGTTGAGGACATCTGGAGAACAGCTGTTGCTTTGCATCACATGCGAGCACACATATATACACAACACACACACACACACACACACACACACACAGTTGTTACATAGCCTTGCCATCAGAGGTTAGGAGGTCAGGAGCCCTGTGTCCAGACGCACCATTTAATCTGCTCTAGGTATAGACAATCTCTGGAAATCAAACACCACGCAGCCACATTTACACACAAAAATAGGCACGGATGCACTCACACACACACAAAAAGACACACACAGCAGACAGAGCCCCTCTGGTCTCTCTTCTATACAAGGCAAGTATTCGACCCTCTCTTGGGAGGGCAGAGATTCTCAATGATTAGTCCTGCCCTTCCCGGGAGGAGGAGGAAGGGGGGGCACAGCTACTAATTCAATTACACAGACCCTCGTCCCTCTTCAGGCCCACTCCCAGTTCCATGAATGGAATCAGACCCATCCAGCCAAGCTGGGGGTGGGAGCAGAGAGGCAACAATGTGTTTACATTTGGTTTACACTTGTTTTTTTTTCTTTTTAGTTTGTGAGAGGGGCCCCTGTGTGAGTGTGCCTGCGACTGTGTGTGTCCTATTGCCCTTTGGCTGAGCACTGTAAACTAATGTGAGACAAAATGAAGTGAGAGAGTTTCCTAGGCTCTCTGACAAGCATATAAAAAGGTGAAAACCACAATTTTTCAAGGTTTTGCTGGAAGAGTCTGCAGTCAAGTGCTGTTAGAGGGGAGCATCAGCGCTGGAATTCAGTATGAAAGATGATTTTTTTTTTTTTCCTGGGACAACTTATTTTCATACCACGAGGTTAGGAAAGACTGGCATAGGCATAAACCCTGAAAGCTAAAAGTCAGTGCTATATGAGGCAACAGAGACCGGGGCTATGAGACAGTGCAAAAGGCGAAGCATCGTTGGAAATGAGGGGGATTATCTAAGCTGTTCCTTATAGCCTTAAAACAAATTCCCATACCATTTCAAGTGATAGCTCTCTGAAGCCGACATTCTGCACTATTTGTCCAAGGAAATTGCATTCACAATGTTCCTCTCCTCTGCAGCGCTAAATGAAACGAGTGTGCCCTGCTTACCATCCTCTAAGGAGCCACTATAAAATGACAACTGAAAACGCCAAGAGCACATCCCCAGCTAACAATTCAACTGTAACAAAGACTACATTTAGTGTTGAAATTAGGAAGAAAACTGAAAGTTACCGATCATAAAAACAATTCATTAACCATTGAAAGAGTTTCTAATGTTAGCCTGCGCACCTTTTTTCAGGATACATACGAAGATTTTCATGTAGTCGTACAATTCTACTCGCCATTAAGGCCAGCATTTCCAACCTAAATGTTTCACTTGCTTTGCATTATCACCCGTTTCCTTTTGGTTACTCATTAACCAGCACTCGTCCCGGGGAGAAATGCTGCCATGGAGAATTCCCTTAAAATGTTTGACCTTGTAAGGCAGGGGCACGTCAGAAAGCTTCTTCCCTCCTCCATCATCATAAGAGCTGAACAGAGCAACAGACAGAGAGCTTAGAGATAAGGGGCTAAACTGTCACTGTCATCAGAGGCGAGGATGTCACGCAGCAGGACCGGGTTTAAATGACACCGAACACCACCACGAGCAACTGCTCGCTCATCGAGGTCAAACAATCTACCCTGAACACGGTTTCCAGGGAAGCCTACCGAGGTTCAGAGCTGAAAGGTTGGGACCTCGTCCAGTGTTTCCGTCGGGCCGTGCTGGTCATGGAGACACCAGCTGCCAAGTAGTCGTGGCATAGCAGAGCAGCTTGAATCCAATCCCACTATCGCGCTCCATGGCTGAGTATGATAGATACTGTGCTCTGGTTACAGCGCCTGGTCACTTTGCATCAACTGCAACACCACCTGAAGCCGAGATCTTCAGTGTTCCTACTGTGCATTGTGAACTGGATCTGTACGTGCTTAAAATGTTTAGAGTGAAAAACAATTAAGACACTGAGGTCTGAATATTCCCCATTTCTGCTGATAAAAGGCCCGACCACAACAAAAAAGCATGATGCATGAACAGAGAAGGCAACACATCCTTTTATGATTCATGTGTGTGTTTATGACTCATAAAGGCATCACTACAATCCCCACACCCTCTCATTTTTTATTTATTTTTTTCTAACTTATTTCTTTTTTATTCTTTTTTTTTATTTTGACATGTGTTTTATTATTATTTTACTAATTTATTATTTCATAAATTTACACAGTTAATATTTATCATTGTATTATTTTGTCGACCTCAAGACTGTGACAAAAATGATGATATAATTGATAAAAAAAAATATTAAATTTTAACATTAAAAAGAAATGACAACACAGCAAATGAGAATTAGGGCTGGGGAGAAAAAAATCGATACAGCCTAGCAACGCAATATTTTGTGTTTCAATGTTGCATCAATACACGGATGCCAAATACCCACTTTTTATTGTATAAATTATCAATATCTCAAATACAAATTAAACTTTTGCTCTACTAGATACAGTCTGCTGAGAAATAAAAATGATTGAATTAAGATAAATTATATAAAACACAAATGAAATAAAACAGATGTTGATTATGTTTTTATTTGGGAACAAAATTTGAAGTTTGAAAAAAGATTTCAGTAGCTATATATCACAATATGTTGTAGTAAAACTCATCATATTGCAAAATGTTTAAAATCATAATAACACTGTATCGTGGCTTACATTACGCATCGTGATAATATTGTATGGTGCGACCACAGGTGATTCCAACAGCTAATGTGAATGCTGTGTAAATTACTTTAGAGAGGTCGTATCAGTTACTGATTTAATAAGAGGAAACTATTCTGTACACTTTTGGCCAAACTTTACAACACACTAGGTCGCCTCTCATGCTGGCCTGCACACATGGGCTGCTGATGTCCTCACTCTCAAACTCATCCCAACAAATGACCCATAAAAAAGGCAAAGGCAGCCACAGAGGCGAGTACATCATTTACAAGATACAATAAATCATCAAAGCCCGGTTTAAAAAGGCAGTCTCACTCTAGCGGCCCTGAAGATTAGGACGGGCCGGCTCTCTTCATGAGCTACCGACCTAATCTTCTTTTGCATCTCAGCCGCAGAGATATGGGAGTCCTCTAATCCGCTCATTGGGTGGACAGCTGCGAACAGACGTTTAACTGTCTGCTACTGTAGCTCCAGCCGCTTTGGCCTCCAAAACCCAATTCAGTCAACAGCTATATGGATTGGCATACATTTTAATTAGGATAAGCGCTGCTCTGTCGTTCCTTATCTTTTCCATTAGCACTTTTTGCAGTCAAGGTTTTTTTAATGGATGAGTGCCTTTCTAAGTGTGACACTTTCCCAACCCATTTGAAAAGTCCACAGCAATTCCAGGGCAAGTTGATGTGATAACAATTGCAGGCAGGTAAGCCAGACGGCAAGCCGGGAGAACCAATTAAAAAGCAGCCTGGTGGCTGGGCAGAGGCTCAGGGACACTGGAGAAGAAGAAAAACATGACACGGGAGGTAAACTGCCTCACAGGGCTGCGGCTGCCTATTGTGGGTGAACAATCCAGCAACTCCAAGCCCGTTTTTTCCGTGCTGTCTGCAAAGTGAAAGCCTGGCCCCTTGCTTGTCAGTTCTATTGTTAGGAGCAGGCAGGAGCCGCTCCCCATTCACCTCATACACATTAAATACTCGGCATTGTTTGGGGAGTCAGATGGCAATGGCAGGCGCACATGCTCAAGAATGTGCACACACACAGTTCTTGCTTTTAAGATCAGATTGTATGAAGAGAGTTTGGAGAAGACTTGAAATATGCCACGGTTGCAGCAGCTAATTTAAATGGTAAATTACCTGACGTTGCATCTATAGACACTGTGTGAAAGAAGAAAGCTCTGGATTGTCGGTGAAGGATTGGAGGCACTGGAGCACACAGCTGAGGCACCAGATATTGCTGGTTACAATCAAAATGTCTAACGTCTGCAGCCGTAGAATATGTTTCCACATTTATGTCCAACAGGTGCTTGCATCTGTCAAACCATTATCTGCAGAACAAAATATGTTCCCCACTGAAACTGCTTGAACTCTCCTTTTTACCTTATAGCCAAAAACATGAATGCAATCATTCTGGTTCAAGTCCTCTCACAGATGTCATTCTTCATGTATCATGTCACAAAACACACTTTCTAACTGTGGAAAATCCCTCCTGAAATCAGGCCTTGGTGTGAGATTTTAATAACTTAAAACTGGTTAATAGGCTTAACTACATGGCAAATTATCTGTGTCAAAACAACTATTCACAACTGCAAAATAGCATTATCTGATTAGTCTAATAATCTAATGTACCTAAGTGTAACAGAGATAAACACACAGCACAAAAATGTAGGTTAGGGCATTCCTAGCATTTACAGTGTGAGAGAATTAAAGGGAAAATCCTCCTATGACATTGCAGTGAACCATTTTAACTGTACACAAACAACTGCAGGCCAATTATTGCTCATGATGTGTCCTTGTAGGTAAGTGATAGTGATACTAAACTCCAGCTAAATGAAGGTCTGGTGACCTACTTCCTGTCATCACAAATCATGCACGAGGAGTCCATGTTTTAGATACCCAGACAACCGCTATGAAAAAAATTCAAAATGTCAAGCAGGTAGTGTGAATATTCTGTCCATCAATACACGGCCCGTCATCCATTTACCAGATGTGTGTGTGCTGATTTACAGCCCACGGCAAGGCAACCTGTGTCATTTCATCCCCGCGACTGGGATGCAGCCAAGGTGTTGACATGCTCGCTAGCCGCAGGGTTGAGAAGAGAACGGGCGGGGTGGTGAAAGAAAGATAGGGGTGAGAGAAACTAAGAGAGGGGTAGATTCTGGTGGCAGAAAAAGAAAGTGAGTAAGACAGAGAGAGAGGGAACGTGTGGCGGTGGTGGTGGTGGATTGAGCTGAGGTTTGGGAGGACGAGAAGGAGAGGGGGATGACTGCTACTGTTTCCTGCTAGGTCAGCAGACTGGGGCTGATTCCAGGACGGCTTATCTTTCAGCCAGAATACCACAACCGTACCAAAGGCAGGGAGAAGAGGGAAGGAGGAGACCAGCGCTATGAATCCGATGCATGCTGCAGACTGCTGGGATTACTGCAGTGAAGATGACAACCTCAACTTTGAAGAATTATATTTCTAAGGGTGGACTATAACTCCATTAAATCCCAAAATCGCTACCCAAACAGTGACAATAAACAATGTTTTTAGAGTATAACGCTCTACATTTAAGCTTGGTAGCCTTTACACTTTTAAAACTAGAACGAATGCTTCACAGTTGAATGCCTCTGCGAACCAGAAGTTGCAGTTACAGTTTACATCCATGTCTGTACAGACTCTTATGTAGCCATGACAGAAGACAGTGCTTCAAATACAGATGTTGCTGCAAAGACGCTACAAATTCTAAAACACTGACACACTTCTTCAACCCAGCAGCACAGAGGATCTACACAATAAGTACAGTCTCTAGGTGAGCACTCAAGATTAGTGTCACCAGGTCAGTATCTGACCAAATGTCTCCCCGTCTGTTCATGAGTTATGGCGCTGAATAGTGCTTTTTGCACGTTTGACCTTTTGGGATATAAAATATCATCACTTCATCATTTTATTGTGAAATGTTGTCCTGAGTAGCGTATGAATTCTTAAGTTATGGCCACAAACAAGTTTTCTTTTTCCCTAAAGGCATTCTAGATACACTGCGTTTACAGGAATGAGACGAACGGATGGACAACCTGAAAACAAAATGCTCCAGTCACAGCTATCGCTGATGTGGAGACATAAAAAGAAAACCAAAACAATTGGCTGAAAGACCCTTTAAACTTCTGTAGAGTTCAGGGGAACTTCAAGTGATAACTGACCCTTCGCTTACTCCCACCTCCAGACTGACCAATCATAGCACTGGGCCGGCTCAGACCAGCATCTGACAACGACACAGCTATGCTCCATTGACTCTAATGCAATCATTTCAGATTTCCTTCATTTTCAGGCTGGTTTTGTGGATTTTGAGCTGAATGTTCTGCCTGGGGCACATCGTGTATTAATGATACTCGTTACCTGGAGAAGTTGGAAAAAGATATACGTTTCTTTCCTGTTCCAAAATCAATCTGCAAGATGTTGACCAGTCTGATATCCTCTCTGTCTGCCTCTCTCTGCAATCACTTGTTCATTTTTCCAAAAATGTGATAATAATATTTCATCAGGGAGAACAGTTAGTTACAGTGTGGGCTCCATGCTTTCTCCAACAGCTTGATGGACCATCACAAAGGGGTGGAGCTTAGCGAAGGGTCAATTATCTGTGGGGTTCATTGCTATGGGCAAAGCCTTTTACATTCAAGTAGTGATGCGAACTATCATGAATATATTGATGATAGACACTTTTATGGGGATACAAGTGTATCAATCCTCTCTAATTCTCACAAAGAAAGCAAATAAACTTATTTCCTATTCCTATAAATATCTGTCCACCTGCCTATTATATAAAGTGTGGAATGTGCAGTAGTCCAAAGCAAGTGGGGATGCCAGGTTGCTCAGGAGCGTTCACCTGCTCCCACAGCTGCATGAAAGTAAAAGGCCTGGCAGCTCAGTTAACAGAACTCCAATCAGGGAACAAGCTGCACTTGACATCAGGGAAAACAGATCAAAAACAAGAATCCCATTTCCCATCTGCCACTTGTAACTGGCATTTAAATCCACCATCCTACCAACGCATGTTGCCAATTCAAAATCAGCACTGAGTCTCTGCGTGACCATTCCCTGAAGAGCGGCCAGCAATAAATTTCCCACCTGGTGTTTGCCTACTAGCCTTACAAACACAGATAATCCGTTAACAAAATGAGAGGATGCCTGACTTCAACTTTTTAAGTAACAAACAAGGAACTCAGTCCACAAAGGGAGAGACATCGTTCAATCATGTTTTTGGGGAGGTGAAGGGGTGGGTGGGGATGCCCCCAAAGTAATTTCCCTGAGGGTGTGCACTGCACCGGGGAGATAAGTAACCCAACTGAGGACAAGGCTGGCATTCTACCCCGAGTCCAAAAGACAAAAACGCCCGAGTCCATCTAAAGAGAGGAATCTGACAATGCAGCATTTGTCTCGTTGCCAGCTGGAGAACAAGCTCCCCATAGACACGTCGATATGAAACACTGTGAGCACCAACTTTAAGCTCAGAAGATTACTATAAACAATCTTATTTTAAATTGGCAAAGCAGAAAAGACTGATATTGGATTATCTCAATTAAATTCAAACTGGGACAGAAGTGATTATGCAACTGTTTGCAGACAGTGGCCTCGGAAAATAAGCACATAGTACTTGTGAAACATCAAATCCCTTGCCTTCCGTTAATCCTACACAAAGAAAAACACCAACAAGGTGAAGGTAAGGCCTTGTTAAACAATCAACAGCATGCAGTTCATGCAGAGTGCCTTCAACGAACAGTCTGATTCAGTGGCAAACACATGCAGCCATGCTGATTACAAAGCTGACACTGAATCTGAGCATTGTAACTTATGACTTAGCACCACCTCCCACTACTGGCATCCACCATTCAAACGACAACTGTGCTCCCAATAAACCTAAGCCTCGTTAAGGAATTAATATAACGTGTTTTCCATAGACAGATGGTCTCGTTTAGGTTTTTAAAAGCGTAGACCTCGGACATATTCAGCCCCACTGTAAAAGCAGCTATTAAAAAAATTATTTCCTCATCACCTTCACATCAAATCCATTGGAAACGTATCCCTGGAGACACCGGAGCACTTAACATTTAATACTGTTTACAAATGCAGGTTATAAAAATCCAATACACACAACTCTTGAACAGCCATATGACAGCTGGCACCTGCAAAAACCGACCTTCATCAGTACACTTTAGCAACTTAACTGAATGGCTCTGATGTCCTATTAGCTCATGTTGTCATTCATGTAAAGTAGCAGGGTATAATAAAGACATTTAATTTAAAATTGTAAAACATTTTGTTAGCAGGCCTTGCTTATAGGTCTCATTAATGCAGTGACGCTACAACCAAGGCACACATACTACTAAACTACTACAATGGTGCAGGTATGACGTTTTTTGTAGGCCAACGCAGAAGTTAGCACCATCCTGGTTCCCTCGACAAACAGCCTGGGGGATTTTTCCATTAGGTTTTGGATTATTGCACAAAATAAGCTCTGTTGCAAACAAAAGTTTATGATATTTACGAAGGCACATTTAAAAAACCCATTGACTTCGAGAGGAGGGAGCCAAGAATGCTAAAATGCTAACTCATTCCCAGGTTTTAGGACTCATTCCTGCAGCACTCCTGCTTTACTCCAAGTCAAGCTAACAGCAGGTGGGAGGCTTCTCTCCAACAGTCTCCGTTGCTCATAACTCCACGGACAACGTCCGCCAGATGAAGTCACTTGGAAGCAGCTAATGTAACCACTGTATCCATGCTGCATTAGCACACACTGCCCATAGCACAGCACAAAGATAAAGGGCTATTTTCAGCCACTTGATTAACACTGAGCTTTCCACATGTAATGTAAGCCAGCTGCCACACTCATAACGCTGCCTTTAAAAAATGGAGCAATGTTTACAGCACCGCATAGCAGAGTACACTCTGTTTGAGTGGTGTTTCGTCTTCTTCTTTCTGTCCCCGTTTTCTACTCTGAGAGGCCTGGCAGCACTCCCATGTACTCTCCCTTAACTAATAAACAAAGAATGGTTTCCCTTATATAGCTCTATTCAAACTCTACGGCCTCCACA
>JAPZEB010000001.1:28533729-28565525 GCA_029783705.1 Chaetodon striatus
GGTTATTCCACAGGCTAGTTAATAACATGTCGGGCAGGAAATCCAAAGTGTGGGATCATTTTGAGAAGGTGAAGGACAAACCCAAGGTGATATGTAAACTCTATCATTCATGGACTACAAACATGACAAATACAAACACGACTAATGGCCCTAAATGACCACTACTGGTCGACTAGGAATATTCTTAGTCGGGGGCAGCCCTAGTGATAACACACGTCAGTGGGGTCACAGAGTATGTACAGTTTAAGAACTCCTTTTTGGTCCACTGTAATTAAGTCACATTTTCAAATAAGCAATATGTTATTTGTAAAATATTACCCTAATCTCTGGTTTCTTTTGCTACCATTAATTGCATGTTTGTTTGATGTAACATTTATGTAGCTGCCTCTGAAGAGTGAATGAGAGCTGCTGCTCAATGGACAGCTGAGAGACTGAGACCGCGTGCAGCACATTTTTACGTCTAACTGTGTGAATGAAGGGCCTCTTTCGACTAAACCAGAGTTAGTGATTGTTCTAACAGTGGAAACCAGATGACTAATTTGGTCAGAAGACGAAGACGAAGTCACGTCAGGCTATTGACACAATAAGAGGGTATGTCAGGTCATCTGGATGAAGTCATGTCAGGCCATCTAAACTATACAAGACTGACTAAGATGGTTTTGGTGTTTAATGGTTTCTGTCTAAGTTTAATGGAATGTGTTTTGACTTAAGGCAATTAAGTGGAAGTTGGTCTTAGTTTGGTAAAAGAGAGAAAAGTGGTGTACAGTTGTGTTTTCATTTTCAATAGGGAAAATAGGTGTAAGAATATTTCCTTTAATTATGTGAGTTTGTTTTATTCATTAACGTTCGATTCGTACAAAGGTACTCTCTGTTCTGCTTGAACACATCTCCCAGCTGAAACCACGAGGGGTGAAGCAAAACTACTTTCTTTTCTCAGTGAAACAACTGTAACATCAATCCAAAAATTCTTAATTCCTCTCTAGCAGCAACACAACAAAGATAATGAAACAGATTATACCTCTCCATGCTTCGTACCACTTCACTGCTTGTTTGGTCGTTACTGCGAGCCCAATCTCACCCCTAAGTTGTTGAAATCGGGAACTTGGGCAGTGACTTGCAGCGTCAGCAATCGATGAAAAAAGGCATCCTTTAACAATTGCATGATACGCGGCCAGCTGGCCTTATAGTTTAACGGTGCCCGGCTGCATCAGGGGGAAGCACGGTGGGCCAAGGGCAAAAGGCAGAAGGGGTGGTGGATCGGTCTAACGAACCATGACTTTCACCCAAGAGAGCGATGATCATGTCCCGTAAGAATTCTATTTTGAAAGAGACTGTATGTAACCGTTACATTTCCTGTGAAAAAGGAAGTGTATCTTGAAAGAAGACAATGCACGTAACAGGCAAAACTTGGCAAGGTGTCCCAGGACATCAACAACTAACGTACCCAGGGTACCTTGGACGTTGTATGTGAACATGGAATCCAAACGTCTATATTTGACGAGGTTGGAGTGAGAATGTGCTGTTACTACAAAACCTCAACTCAGTAAGTTCGCAATGTGCTGCAAGTTGGTTTGCTTAAACGAAAGGTAGCCTGCTACAACGGTTGCCATGGCAATGATACACACAAAAATGTGTGCTCTGACCATCCTGCTCTGTTGATTTGATGTCCATTCTACTCTTATTCTGTTTCTATGGTTGAAACCCTCTTTGCCCCGCCAGACTGGCCGCATTCAATTTAATAAATGGACAGTTTGTTTTTCCAATCAGAGTTAAAGTCGTACTGAATGCAGCCTTAGACTTGTTTACTCCTTGAGTGCTGCCTTTTCCTGACTTTGTCTTTGGAGAAACAAACACATGGCAGTCCGCTTGTTTTTAAAGCAGAGCATCCGACTGAAATTCACTGTGGGAGACAAACTCATGTTTCCTCTTGTGAACCCAGCTAAATGTAGAGTATTTGTAAAATGTAGAATATTAATAATAAAAAACCCACACATATAAGAAAAAGAAAGATATACAAAGATTGGAAACAGAATTTCAGTGCTGTCTAAACCATTTGAGAAGAAGTGACTCACAAAATCCCAACCACTGTCATTAACATCCCCCACACATCCCACACACACACACACACACACACACACAGAAGTCCCCTGCAGTACAGTGGAGCTAATTGGGTCTGGACCAGAGAAATGGAGATCATTTCATCATCAGAAGTGCACAGAGAGACGATTGTGGTCTGCTGGGTGCTTATTATGGTCAGAAGTGATCTTACTGGTATTCTGATAGACGCCATGTTCAAGCTTGTGTAGTGTGGTCGGACCACCCCTGCCTGGCTGGAAGAGTTTAACCCCCGACCTCTGAGCTGTGATATCATCACAAATGCAGAGATTTAACTGGGAGAGACAAAGTCAGAGATCGTGTTCTTTGCTATCAGAAGTGTGAGCATAACAGGAAACCTGCAGCTGAATAACAGTCATTGTGTTGGTAATGTTTTGGGTTATCTGAGTCACACAGATAGGTTCAACAGGCACTGTCCCCGCAGCTCTGGAAGGAACATTAGAGGGATGAATACAGTGTCTCCTGTGCAGCAGATGCTAACTTTGTACCACACACTGAACCACTTGTTGCTTTCTAAAAAGTCCACATGTAAACACACACACACACACAAACACATCCTCCATTGCTGTGGGGCGGGATATTATCTCAAGATGTTCTCTGACTGTGAGAAATTAGTCTCTCAGTGACACAACTGATACAGACTCGAGGAGGAATATATTGCTGTGAGAATGACACAATCGCTGGCTGACAGCCCTGTAAAATCCTTTGTTAAGACCCGCAGGGTTTAAAGATGGATTGGATTCACAGGAATTCCTGATATCTGGGGTCTCTCTGTGGCTGACAGACTGTCACTTTCCTCAGTGTGTGGTTGCTCTCTCAGGGTTGGGTGGATGTTTGCAGTGACTCAACTTGGATCAGCATGGGAGCAACCTCAAGCAAATAGGGTACTTGTTTGAGTCACAGCGTCCTTTGGCAGCATGCGCAGCTGAATTATAAAAGTATGTTGCTGGTATGCCTCAAAAAAACTCATGTGAACTGTATAATAAATAAGAATGTGGACAGGATTTACTGCTGTGTTTGTTGTGGGGCATATTTGATATCAAGTTCGGAGTCTATCTTTGACAGATTGAACAGTTAGTTGTCTCAAAGAATAATTCAGCATTTTGGGAAAACCCGAGCTGCAACCTCCAGGGCTGGGAAATGGAGCCAACAAGGAAGGGCCAAAAGCTGCAGCTCCTGAAATGGCCACTTGAGGCTGGCTTCAGGACCGAGTCAATCCCCAGAGATATCCATGTTAAAATGCCTCAGTTTACAGCAGAAATAAACATGTTGACAGCACCGTACGAAACAGTTTGGGGTTGCCTTTAATTGATAGGGCAGCTAAGCGTGAAAGGGAGGAAAGAGAGAGGGAATGACATGCAGCAAAGGGCCATGGGCTGAAGCAAACCCTGGGCCTTCATACCTTTATACATGGGTCGCCTGCTCTATCCACTAAGCCACCGATGCCACGTTCAGGAGGGTTTTTACATGGAGCTGAATCGCCCGCAGAGGTCTCTTCCTCCCAAAAACAAACATTCCATGAAATTAAAACTGGTAAAAAAAAAATGAATACAAAAGGTTGATGCTGAAAATCAGCGTTTCTCTGATGCTTTTTGGCTCTTCTTGGAGGGGCTGCTAGCCCAGCTCCTGCTAATCAGTGCTCAGATATTTTCTGTGATAACTTAAAATCCAGACATCCAGGAGGTTTTTATCCACAGAGGTCTCCTCCTCTCCAAAACAAACATGCTAGTAAAAACACCAAATAGACCAGTTTCCGGTCAAAAATCTGTGTTTCTCTGATGCTGGTTAGTACTGCAGGGGCTGGAGCTGAGCTGCTGTCAACGTTTGATCAGCTTCTGACATTGATGACTTAAGATCCAAATGTCCTATGACTTAAAATTCTTCATCTTGTTAAAACATGGAAACCAACCAAGATCTACAACGTGTGTTTTAAAAATGGGGCTTAAAACTGGATAAAAAGATTCATGACAGCTTCTGGCAGACAACCACAACCCTGACGCACGCGTCACTGACAGGTGACAACAACCAAATGACACACACTGTGTCCCTGGTTAATATGATAGATTTCTCTGGGTTTAAACATCGTTAGGTAACCAAATCAACAAAATATTCAACACTGCTCTAGTCGTTTTTATGAATTTTAATGCAGAAAAGTTACATATATCTTTAAATGTTACAAAGGTGTAAAGTTATGCATAATTGGGGCAGGGACGCTTTGAGTAACAAGCTGCGAGACATCACCACAGTCTAGCTAAGTCTATCAAAGTATAGCTAATATCCGCCTTCATGAAAACTCTACAGGTTGGAAATGATTTTACTGAACATTCACCATGGAGTCCAGTGATATAAACTTGATTAATGAAGACTTCAGTGCAGTTAAGACACAGCAGAGTTGGCCGATCTAAAAGTTTTTAGACATTAAACGTGAAGTTGTCCAGCCGTGATGTGCTAATCTGAGGCAATTTGAGACTTTTTTAAAAGCACATACATATATTTAATTCAATCACTCACACCTTGAACATGGCCTTTTATACTGAATATTTCAATTCACAGGATCAGCGTGTCAATAAGAGTCCGTGATTTTTCACCACAAGCTGCCTGTCTGATACAGCGTCACCACTATTACTCAGGCTCACCACACTCACATCATTTAGATGGAAGTTTTCTCATTATATGAAACATCCCATTGTCCAGTAAAACATAACCATTGCGAGGCAACCCAAAAATATTTCAAATGATGATGTATGACAAAGAAAAACACAATTAAATCCAGTTTTGCACCAGTTATATAACTTCCCATTTCTCGTAACCTCACATCACACTGCAGTGACGTTCAGAACACATCACCAGCGGTACATGACCCAGCCAAAGCTGTCAAAGAAAATACCACAAAAAAAACTCAGAGAGCCGAGGGTAAGAAAAGAAATCACAAAAAAATGCGCAAAAGTTTTTGAACAGCAGAGCGGCTCCTTCTCATCAGTCCCTCTGCATCTGTGGCGTCAGATCATGTGTCTATTGGAAATGAATTGCACCCATGACCAGCATTCCCATTACTGAAGGGTAAATACCACAGAACTCTGTATAATGAAAGACTGTTTTGATTGAATTACCCTTTGATCAAATTACATGTGCTGGACTTATGAGTGAAAAATGACTTCAGAGGAGAGGGGAGTTCAAATAAACGTTACCTTCCAAATGAAGCAAATTACATTTGTAAGGACATCAAATTACATCAAATTGCAAACCGAAAAACGAGCAACACAAAACCACTAACTCCTGCTGGATGTCATAAGTGTTCTGTTGTATCTTTCACAAGGATGTGAGTCATTTTCCAAAGAGTCACAGTATCACGTGCCAAACCAAGGGGTTTACCCATAGTCACGGCGCAAACTCTTTTCCTGTAGACGAGAACTGTTCAGAAAAGCTCAGTCATCAAAAGTTAAAGGACACAGAGGGAGAGCAGGGAATACTATGACTAGAAAAAAAGATGTTTGAGCATGAACTTCGTTAGCACTTTCACATTATCTTTTACTTCCTCTTTTTGAGCTGCATGTCATACAATATGAAGTCCGCGTGATTTCATGTAAAGATGTAAACATATTAGAAAGGCCTACACGGCCCTCTCTGGTTGAGGGTTTTAGCACCTCTGACTCCATGAAGCATCACTGATGGGTGTGGACAGGGTTTGTAAATTTCAAGTGAATTTTAAGAAAATGTCCAGAAAGGTTCCAAGGGATGTTACTAACAGTACCCTGGTTGGTAATTTTCGGAAATATTAGTTAAGCTCAGGAAGTTAAGCTCAGGAATTTGGGCGAAAAAAAGTTTCATTTTTCAATATTAAAACCTTGCCTTTTAATATTGAACCCATTTGGGGAGTTTGACATGGAGGAAGTAGAGGATATCAAGGCTTGTGAGGAAAACTGTTCTTTTGAAAGAAGTCTTTCAATTTGAGTGGTTGGTGGTGGTTATTTCACTAAAGGTTCAATGTGTAGGATTTAGGCGACTACATGGTATTCGTAACAATGTTTATATTATTGTATAATCACCGGAAAATGAGAATCGTTGCGTCTTTGTTATCTTTGAATGAGCCGTTTATATCCATATATGAAGCTGGACCTCTTCCATGGAGTCTGTCATGTTGTTCTACAGTTGCCCGGTCTCATTTTGAAGTTGCCGAAATCCAGTGCTTGGGCAGTGACTTGTGGTGTCAGACATAGACGAAAAAAGGTGTCCTCTAATGTCAGCACAGTACGCGGCTGGTTGCCGTTATAGTTCCAAAGCGCCTGGCGGTGGATGTGGGTAACACAGCGGGACAAGGACGAAAGTTAAGGCGTTGAATGTCCTTGTGGGGCAGGCGGGAGGGATGGTGAAAGGGTCCAACAAACACCGACTTTAACTCGGGAGAATGGTGTTCGTGTCCCACAAGATTCTAAAGTCAAACCGTGTTCTTTTTTCCTAAAAAAAACGTAAATTCATGGTGTTGTACAAAAGTAGTGTGTTTATTTTGAGAGAGACTGTATGTAAAGGTTAAACTTCCTGTGAAAACGGAAGACAATGCATATAACAGGCCGAACTTCATCGCAGTTCACCGACACACTTAGCACGCAGCAGTTTTAATTACTTGCAATCTGCCACCTCACCACTAGATGGCACTAAATCCTGCACACTAGACCAGTGAAAGCTAGTTTGCTTTACCTAGGGGCAACTTTTGCAAAGTGACTGGAGGCTAGGGATGACCTCACTAGGATTTGAGCACATCCAGGGCTTGGGGAGGATTCAGGGGATCCTCCCATGGCACTTAATTTTTGAATAAATAAGCTCTAATTTGATGCTTTTAATGCACTCAGGCACCTTATTTATGTTGAAAGTACAAAAAAATGTCAAATATGTATCAATCTATTTTCACTGTGAGTTATCATGTCTGCTTGTAATAGGGTAAAAGGTTTGTTTCTATCTGTATATGACAGGGTAAATACAGCCTGAGCAAATAACCCCTAAATGTCTATGTAATTTTTATTTAATTTATTTAAATAATATTATTATTAGGAAATACTACTTAATTTCCTGTCAATAACCATAAATTCTCATCGATTCCCATGGAAAAGTTTCCACTTTGAACTCAGAAGTGTGCTCTGCTGCTACTGTAACCACACCCAAAAGTGATGTCACACTGTATTGACCACACCTTGGAGTACATTTCTATATCACCACAGCAAGGTGGAGAGGTTACACCACTGGAGGTCAGCAGCGGGTAGCGGTGACGTCCCACTGACCACAGCCCGAACGACTTCCCTTCACCCCCCCCCAAACAAGCGTGTGTGTTGCAAGACTCCACCCACCTCTGTCTGCAGGAGACCAGAGAGAAAGTTGTTTTTAAAAGTCTCTCAGTACTTTTGTTGCTTGTATCTGAATCTCTGTGGTTTGGAGTTTACTTTCTCTCCGTTTCCTGTTCGCTATCCGCTGTATTAGAAGTTGTGTGACATAGTTGCTCGAAAACTCAACATTTCCTTATTTTGGTGCTTCACAATAAAAGCTTATACATACCAAATTAATGGGGGACTTTTATTGTGAAGAATCTAAAGGAATTTAAAAGCGTTATCACTGAATTACTTTGCTAGGCTTTTCTTCAATAAAGTCTAATCAAGTCCACTGCTTTAAAATGACATCACTCAAGCCATCACCAGTTAAAGACACACCTTCAAGTGAGTAGCCCTGTTGTAATGGAAATGCAAATCCCTGCTGTGCTGGGCTGACGGCCCAAGCCAAGCCAAGCCAGCCCATGCCTGTTGAAAAGGGGTAATAGTGTTAATATTAAACTATTATCAGGCAGGACAGACAACACAGCTGTCGACATTCCAGCGTATGTGACCATGGCATTGAGTTCACATAGTTTGAATACAATATGTACCATGAGGTGATTGCTGGGGCAAAAGGCTGAAACCAGTTAAAGTATGAAGTTGCTCCTGTGGTGTGACTATGCAATTATCACTGTTATTGTGGGCTTTTCTTGTAAAAGGAGACAAAATGATATATAAGTAAATAGCTTATGGATTCAAGGTTAGGGAAAGTGAATAAGTAAATAATCAAACTGTAATCTAGAGGACTTCATCACTAAATAACTCCCAGAATGCACTAAGCATCAAATGTCCTTTAGCTGCAGCTGAGCGAGGCAGTGTTTACAATCTTTTATAAGGCGCATTAAAAGTTATACATCAAATGTGCCTGCCAACAGTTGCACTCTCTTCCTTTTGGCTCTGCCCTGAGCTTCAAACTTGGCTAAAGTTCCCCCCCAAGATTTCACAGCAAATAACTTCTCAAGGAGAAAGACGACTGTGGTTATCTGGTTTTGCCAAACAGCTGTTTCATGGTCTCCAGGGACGAGCGAGCGAAGAGGTCCAGGATGAGGGAGATGATTCAAACAAGAGACTGAGAGGCACAGAGACGGGAAAACACAGAGAGGGAACAGAGACAGACAGAGACGGAGACAGACGGAGGGACATAAAGAGAGAGGATTCAAACATGTGAGGTCGTCCACACTTGCTTGATTGTGTCCGTGGCCAGAAGCGAGAGGAGGAGAGTGGGAGGAATAAGACAATTAACATGAACAGTACTCCGGGGAATGTGGGTTTCCTTGACAACAGCAGGCATAGCCAAACAAACGGGCCCTTTCATAACAATTCAAAACAAACAGAAATGTCTCCATTATTAGCACCCAGGCATTGGCAAAAAGGGAAGGAAGGGCACCTCTTCCTGTGGTCCAAGAAGATTAAAAAAAAAACATACATCCTCTCAAAATTCTTATTTTATGTAAACTTCAGCTAATTTTAAATGAGACAAAGGTGCACAAATAAAAACCGTTTTTTATCAAACAGCAAAACCTGATCTGTTGGAATGGTGAGAAAATACCTACAGACAGTTTGGTTATAAAACCTCAGGTAACTCTTGTGTGAGAAACCAGATCAGAGGTAATGGGACGAGAGGAGGACGAGACGCTGGCAGGCCCTCCTGACCCAGATACTGATCCAGAGAGAGAGAGGTATGTGTGTGAGTGTGTGTTAATTGTAAATTTGTGTTGTGGGATGGGTGGGGTTTCGGGTTATTCAGAGCAGTGTTTGATGAGCCAGCAGGTCCACCCTGTGTCCTGGCAAAGGTGCTGATGTATAATCACTTGCAGGAGATCTTGAACTAGATTTTTAAAGCAATAGTTCAGCATTTTATTAGTTTTTCTTGCAGAGAGTTTGGTAAAAAGACTGATATCATCCAGAGAACATACAGAGACACTAAAAGATGTAAATTCACGCCGGGCAATGCAAACAGCGTGATGCCAATGACACAAAGCCGGAAAGCTGCACTGTTCACATATTTGGGCAAGGTGAAACTTTTAAACTTAAGCCAGAAATTTGCATGATGCTGTGCTGTAAAAGTCTATCAGTGCTGAGATCTAGATTCCTCTGACTTTACTGAAAATCAGGAATGGAGGACAAACAATGTCACCTTCTGTGGGCAGCCAGCCCACAGAAGGTGACAGCCCCTACGACTTGACATCGGTACTGTACCAAAACAAAAGGAGAGGGCTCAGATTAGTGAGTGAAGCCATAGGACTAGGCCTACATGGTGAGTTCTGAGAAATAAATATCTCTGACTTGTGTAAGATATTTGCGTTGCTACTTATCAAAATCCTATAACTAATTTAAGTTGGTCTTTTATTGTGGAAAGTAGTGGTAGTGGTAACGTGCTGCCTTGACAGTATGAAAAATAAGAGAGTGTTGCTGTCTTGGTTCATGCTGGTTCAGAGCTCAAAGCCTCCGTGTTAACGTCACTTGATTTCAGCTATCTGTTGTACTTTACTGTCAACTAAGTTAGCCGTTAGCTCCCTTCCCCAGTTAGATAGCTGGTACCACCATAAGTACAGCTATTAAGGGTGAACATTCACAAGCTGCAAAATATTGCAAAAATAAATAAATAAATAAACTGCAAAAATTTGCTTTGTATTTGGTTTGAACATAGCCAACCCCGTCTCAATCTGAAGTCGTCGAAATCCGGCGCTTGGGCAGTGAAAAAAAGCCATCAGTTAACGACAGCATGATGACAGCATAGTTATAGTTTAACAGCACTTGGCAGCGTCAGGGGGAAATGTGGCGGGACAAGAGCAAGAGTTAAGGTGGCGAAAGTCCGAGTAGGGCAGGCAGGACAGGTGATGGATGACAACAAACACGGACTTTCACCTGGGAGAGCAGTGTTTGTGTCCCGTAAGATTATAAAGCCCAACCCTGTTCTTATTTCCTAAACCAAACCACGTGCGTTTGTTGTTGGAGGAAAAAAAGTCTCTGCAGATAAATACATCGCCACAAACTTCCAGTGGGTCCTAAGTGATGATTGAAAGAGAGTCTGGGGTCACATTATTTCTTGGCAGGGTGCAGTAACTCCCTATGGTTGCCGCTGGTTGCCCAACAACCTTATATATTGATAGCGTGTTAATCGGTGAGCTTTAGAGGTGCTGGTAGGTGGATTTTGTGATCTACAGACAGAGCCAGGCTTGCTGTTTCTTTGTTTCCAGTCTTTATGCTAAGCTAAGCTAACTGGCTGCTAGCTCCACCTATAAATCTCATGTCGTGCAGACATGAGAGTGGTCTTGATCTTCTCATCTGACTCTCCACCAGAAATATATTTACCAAAATGTCAGACTACTGCTTTAATTTTGCAGTAAAAAACATAAACATGTAAATTCTGCACATGCTTCACAAGAATCCAAGGATGATTCCTGGCATTACACAGACCCCGTTTGAACAAATTTCTGCTGGGCATGGAGAGATGGGTGGAGGTTGGCTAACTGTTCAGCCATGCATGAGTCCCCATTCACCACCCCCGCCCCTCTTGTTCTGTCTTTCTTTCTCCCTGTCTTTTTGGTGGCAGTAATGAAATCATTACATAGCATATTATCTACCAACAGCGCGCACATTTTCCGCATGGGTGGGTTGAGTGGAAATCAAACTTCCAACATTGGCATCAGAGCCACACTCTGCCCACTGAGCGGAGCTCGCCTGTGAATGTAAATGTCATATTTCAGAGGGAATAATCACAGCCGTATGATGTGAAGTGAGTGAGGTTTCTGTTGTGAAATAAAAAGCTGAAAAGTCTTTTGTGAGTAATTAACCCAGAGAATCAACAGTGTGAAAGTGTGTTTGGGCTAAACGTTGATGTATGTGTGCTACATAATTATTTAATGAGAAGTCTGACGGCCTTTGTGGACATGTCTGTGTGACACAGGGAGGGAGAAGGAGGGGGAATCAGGCCGTGTCGCCTGATCTGGGTCAGTGTTTTCGTAGGGAGTGAGCAGCATCTCAATTTTTCTCTCAAACACAATCATATACACAAACAGCTACACACCACTCGAGTTCCTTTTCCATCATCCTCTCTGCGCTCTCACATTTCCTCTCTTCCTCTCTCAGTTTTGGACAGGCAGCTCACGCCTCCGTCCAGCTGTGCTGGCCTGTCGATATCAAAACATCAACTGACTGTAAACTCTGAGCAGCCAGTCAAAACCTCATTTTATAAAACTAACACAATAACATTACGAAGAGGCCACTTTATACCTTACTGAGCATAACTTATATAATGGTATCACGCATTAATAAATAAGCCTTAATAAAGGGTTTGTATGTTGATGAATTTTCAAACACCAAAGTCGGTGTCAAATCACTGATTTTCTCAATGTAGTTTGGCTTTGAAGAGAGCAATATAACGGCTTCATTTCCACATCAGAAATCGCTATATGACAGCAAGGTAAAGCAGGGAAATATTCTCAAGATAGTGTATAGTTAAATTGATATTGTTTTTAAAGGTTGGCCTTTTTTCAGGTGGCCAAAATACATGTTGTTGATTTTGTTGCTGACCCCTCTGAAGCAGTATATCGCTTGGCCTCTGTGGTGTACCCCTGTCTGCTTCTCCAAACTGGAGACGAGCCAGCTGAGATCTCCTGTAGGTAATAAACTGAGTATGGATATATATATGAACATTCAATTTCTCCTAGCTATTTGGGATTAGTAGGACCTGATGAGTATAGAAAACTAAACACTGTCAACAATAAAAAAAAATCCTAGTGTCCTCAAACAAGATGATAATTAAGTCCCAATGTCTTCAGACTAGTACTTTCTAATGAACAGCATCTTCTCTTGTTACTGTTGCTAAAATTGGTCAAATTTGTTGTCATATCAAACTTAATTAATCATGAATAAACAAGACTCGACCCTAAAATGTGATCAGGTTTTGGACCTTGTCCACTTTTGTGTCAGGACCGGCTGCAGACTGACTTGGCAGAGATGGCTGCCATCTTGTTTTTACACGGTTTAGTGTATTGTGCTCTTACTACCGCTAGATGGCACAAAAAAGTGTCCATGATCGAGGACAACAGGTCCAAGTTAAGCAGAATGAAATATGAGGTGCAGTAAATCCAAAATTTGATGTCATCATATGAGGACACAGGGTCTCAGGAGCACTTTGTAACTGGTTTAGAAAGAAGTTATTTAGTTAGTTAGAAGTTATTTATTGTTATTATCATCATTATTATTATGATTACTATTATTATTATTATTACTCAGAAATAATTAGATGCAGCCCGAATGAAAATCTGATTGATGTGCATTTGAAGTGCACTGAAATTTGTCACAAAGTGCTAGTGCAAAGCAACACAACACTGATCTGATTTAGCCTAATTATTATCTTTACGTCCTATTAACCGTAAAGAAGGATGGATGAAGAGGAGTGAGTTGTTAACCAGCAGCAGTGATGTGATGCGTCACATGACCGTATCGGGGTCGGATATCTCACTCTGTATCCTCGTCTGCAGATGTGACACTGTGAGCGCACACAGTCAGGAGAGCGCCTCCTGCAGCAGCGCACAATGATCCATCTCCTCCGCTCTCCACCCGGCTGCTGCTCTCGGAAAACTCCAGACTGTCAAGGATTAAATAAAGTCGTCAGTTCCTGAAAGAAGCGCCGAGAAGCCTCCTTTTTTTCTGTTGTTTGCAACAGCAGCAGTGTTCACAAGTTAAACTCCCATCGCGGGCTCCGCCTGCCTCTGTGTTCAACCACCGGCTCACCTGCAGAGGACAAACCATGCGCTCCCGGGCTGCGCTCCCCCGGTAAGTCACCTCTGTGTCCGGCTCATCTGTGTGTGTGTGTGACTGGGAGATTTGCAGAAGTCAGAGGACTCTGTATGCAGGGGGACATGTTAAGTAATAAATAAAATTATAAAGTTAACTGCTCTGTCAACATTTTAATGATCCAGTGATGAACACTTGATTCCCCCTAAAATAAATAATCTAAATATGGCTTTCACTTATTTGCTGTTATGAGCTGATGCAGCTATGTCATGCTATAGTCTTCATTAACATCTCTTCACCATTTCTCTAATAACAGCACTGTATATTGTAGTCCTGTGTCACATAACTGTCTCTATCACCTTTAACCCATTTACAAAAAAAAATAGCGTCTATATTCAGTGCAAAAAAAAAAAGTTATTCATCCACTTTTGCAGGCTTAAGACCAATCCCTCAGGCCACTGTAGGAATTTTCCATCAGAGCCTAGTGAGGCCTAATCTTTGCCCTGTCTGTCATATTTGCAGCATTAAAAACAGTGGAAGTTCACAGCTGCCAAATTCCAACGCAGATAAAAAAAAAATTCTTCAAGCTGAAATGCTCCTCCTCAACTCCCATGGTTGTAATTATAAATCTATGATGCTTGTTTTAGGAATGAGAATGTTTTGTCATGCAGAGCGCCTCAGACATCCGGTCACGTTTAACAGCATCGCTGTGCAGAAATGTTTGACAGTGAACAGGAAAGAGTTTATCTAATACGTCCTCCTGTCCATCCACAGGTTTACCTCCCTCCTATTTCTCCTCTTCCTTCCCCCTGTTTTTTCCTCCTCCGCGCCCTCGTCCTCCTCCTCCCGTCCCCAGTGGGTTATCCAGCGTGTCCCTGTGGTCCTCCCACAGCAGACGGAGGCTCGATCACCCCCTCACTTTCTTTCTCTGGCCCGCTTGGATGTCAGCTCCCCGTGTGACCCAGAATGCCACAAGAGGGCCCCTCGCCCGAGCTACTGGGACCTGCGACGTCTTCTCGCTTATGAGACACTCCACTCTGACGGTCAACTCACTGAGACCGCAGTTGGGATCTATGGCTATGACCCCAATTCCAACACCAGTCCAGCCTACTCCTCGGGGTCATCTGGGAAGGCTGAGCGGTCACATGTCAGAAGGAAGCGACAGATCTTTGGCCACGATGGGCGTTTTAGCATTGCTGGGCAGAACTTCCTGCTTAAATATCCATTCTCAGTGGCTGTCAAGCTGTCCACTGGGTGCTCCGGTACACTGGTGGGGGACCGTCATGTTCTCACAGCTGCTCATTGTGTTCACGATGGTAAAAATTATGTGAAAGGAGCCCAGAGGCTCCGGGTTGGGTTTCTAAAAACCAAGCAACGAGACGCACAGGCTTCTTCCTTTTACCCTCCTTCAAACTTCACCAACCATGTTGAGGGTGGCTACGCTCCTTACGCCCCGCCAACCAACGACAGGATGAAGTTCCAGTGGATCAGAGCCAAACGCACCCACGTGCCCAAAGGATGGATTAAAGGAAACGCCAATGACATTGGCATGGACTACGACTACGCTTTGCTTGAACTCAAGAAACCCCACAAACGCCGCCACATGAAGTTAGGAGTCAGCCCCCCGGCTCAGAGGCTGCCCGGTCAACGAGTTCACTTCTCGGGATTTGATAACGACCGTCCTGGTAAGCTGGTGTATCGGTTCTGTCGGGCCGGCGAGGAGACGTCAGACCTGCTGTACCAGCACTGTGACGCTCAGCCAGGTGCCAGCGGGTCAGGAGTCTACGCCCGGATGTGGGATGGGCGACACCGGCGCTGGGAGCGGAAGGTGATAGGTGTGTTTTCTGGGCATCAGTGGGTGGAAAAACAAGGGGCGTCTCAGGAATTTAACGTAGCAGTGAGAATCACGCCGCTCAAATACGCTCAGATCTGCTACTGGATAAAAGGAAACTTTGTGGACTGCCGAGAGGGGTGAGCGGTGTAGCTACGAAACCACGGGCCCACTACATCCTCATGCATCATACTGGAATATCTGGGGCCGCAAGAATCCGTGATTTCCACCCCACTACTTGTAGCACTGATGTAACATCAATGTAAACATTTTTATAAACTAAGTTTTTTGTTGACATTGCTCTAATGCTGCGTTTAAATGGAATCAGGCAGATGGTAGACGACACCTTCTGGACAGCACAGGACAAGCAGACAGTGTGACAGAACGGCAGGACGGTACGTTGCAATAGCGAAGAAATAAAATATACTTTATAGAATTATTTTGCGTTTATTATTTCATGTCATTTTGCTCCTACTCTCCAGTAATTGTCCATTGTTTTTGCCTTGTGTGATGGGCTTCGTAACATCCAGTTGTCAATTCTGTTGTGGAAGATCCAGTTTGCCATTTACCATCTCCCTGATTCCATGTGAACGCAGCATGAAAGGCAAATGTCAATAATGTAAATACAGACCTGATCCAGTAATTACACTAAGTTATGTAAAGAGGCCGTGTTCATTTAATCTGTGCTTAGTTTTGCATCTTTACTCACATCTCTAAAACATGAAAAACGTTAGCTACATTCATGCTAAACATCTAAGTCATGTGGTTTTGCAAAACAGAAGCAGGTTTATCTGCTTCCTGGAACATTTACCTGGAAGATCCTCAGATCTGGAACACGAACTGATGTGTGACAACAACGGGCCCTCAGATGACAAGGAGCAGGACTGGGAAAACCGTTTCCGTTTATGCATTGTAGCCTTTTTATTGTGCTAATACTAAAGATTGCACTGTTGAAACTCTTGAAGAAGTTTTTCTACTGTAAATGAGTATTTTTGTGGATGAATGTACAAGTCAGCAACCAAAGGTGCCAACAGTTTGTCTCCAAACTATCATGTATCTCCTCTCAGTGGACACAACAGTTATGTACAAGCAGTGTACTCTGTCAGCTAAATAACTGTGTTTTTTGAAGAACGTTCAACATGTTACACAGAATGATATTAAATGACTTCGGATGACTCTTCCCAAGGCCGCAGATGACCTGTTATATGAAGCACATCTTGTTGAGTGTTGTACTTTAATGCTTAGCTCCCTCTTGTGGCAAAGATAAAACATTGCAGGTGTCCAACATCATGCAGACTTGGCAAATTTAATGAAATATATGCTTTGAAATCAGCAACTGTGTCACATGTTTCTTCATGCAACACATCCATGACACGACACAATCTTTGTTTTAAACACCATTTGTTTTATTTTGGATGTCAAAAGGCATTTTCAGAAATGCTGTGGGGAAACTGAACAGTGTAAAAAGCCGAAATGTGAGGACCAGCTCCAATGACTTCTCCAGCAGCGACACATTCAACAACAGGTTCCACCAGGACTCTGAAACTGCATCCTGGGATATGTATGGCACATAGAAAACAAACTCTGCGACTCAATTTGACAACTTTTATGAAGACTCTGATGGACATCATGAGAATAAGTTTTACTTAAAACCTGTCTCCAAATTTCGTGTAGGCTAGAGAGGGATCAAGTACACTTCAGGGCAATGTGGTTGAGAGGTCATATG
Source organism: Chaetodon striatus (assembly GCA_029783705.1). Classification (NCBI taxonomy): domain Eukaryota; kingdom Metazoa; phylum Chordata; class Actinopteri; order Chaetodontiformes; family Chaetodontidae; genus Chaetodon; species Chaetodon striatus. Next base: position 28,550,504 of record JAPZEB010000001.1, read on the forward strand.
ACATATAATCTTTCCGAATCTGATTCCTCTTCTTCAGCAAAACAAAGACAGCAGACAGAAGGTGTCACTTGAGCAAGGGCTTAACATTCAAGTAAGAACTGACAGAAGCAAGATTTAAAGCAAACTTGAACATGTCTTCTCTCTGTTACTGAGATATGTTGGAGGTGACGTAAAAGTATACCCCGTAAAAAAAAAGAACATTTCAGCGATTGAAGGCTACCAACTTAAAAAAAAACATGCCAATTCAAGTCAACAGCAACATTCAGTTGAAAAATTAGCTACATTCAAGTGGAAAACAACCACAAACAAAGCAGGAGCACCATGGGGAGCTGATTTAAGGGTCAAGTTTGCAGACAGAGCAGAACAATGGGTACGTGTATGGCCTTTGTGTGAAATCAGAGTGACTTTTTCTGAGGCACAGAGCAGCACCAGCGATCCAGATGTGAACACACTGGCTCATCTCAAAAGTAGTTTCCTCCCCCTTATTTACACTCAACCTGAAGCAGGTAATGTGAAATTCAAAATCCTTAGATTTTCTGAATCTGACAACTCCTGATAAAAAGGCTTTTCTGACAATGTTTACTAGGGCTGGGTCTCTGTACGCAATACCTTGAGGGTGTTGACCAAAAAAACCCCATCATCAAGTAGTATTAAAACATTTCAAGTCAAATGATAGTTGCGTTAAATCGTTTTAGTACCCAGATCTAGAAAAAAAAGATGTATGGTTGTGCTTGCAGCCAATTACCTCAAGGATTCTTGGCCCACCACCTCTGCAGCTACAACCCATACAGTCTGTGTTAGAGTGAGGTCGAGCGCCGTGTATTTGCCGGAGTTGGCAGATCAACCTGCCGAGATGCCACTGAAACAATTTTAAGTATGGCGTCTGGTGGCATTTTACTCAACTGAAAGCTTCCATTCACGTGATGGTATCATTTGTAGGAAAAAAGGTATCAAATGAAGTACACTATCGGTATCGGCTTCACTTTAAGGGTACTGGTATTGTAGTTTTTAAAAAGATACCCAGCCCTAATGTCTGTTGGATTCGTGAATACTCAGTCAGGCCCTGATGCTTATCTTAAATACTGCCCTAAGTTACGCACCAACTACAGGCTGGTGCCGGTGAAGGAGAGGAGGCTACTCGAGAGGAACCCACTTCAGAGTAAGAAGATGTTTAGCAGGCGAGTATTAACAGAAAGGCAACAACATGCAAGGCAACCGGTTTGTAACACCATTCTGGTAACTGAAAATACATGAACTGGTAATGAGGTGACGCATTCAGTCCTCCAGCCTTTCGCGTTTGCATTCATCACCGATGGAAATTTCACAATCAAAACATCCCCTGCTGTCAAATCCACGTGAGTGTGATGACAATATGACCTATGTGCAGTGGGAGATGCGTCAGGTCCTGGGCCATACCGACAGAAATCTTTATTATTAGCCACATTCGTTCTGTTATCTACATCCAGTCCGCGAAGAGATGGACCTGATATGGTGTGGTCCTCAATACCGTTATGGTTTAAGCTCTCAGGCACCAAAATCGAAGAAAATAAACATTGACTGGATCACTTTTAAGAATACAAATGGGTCATATGCTATATCATAGCAAGAAGTATTTCAGCATGTCAGAGTGTGGTCAGACATCAGTAAGTTGACTTTAATCATCACCTGGTTACAGCAGCAGCCCTTCAAACTCTACATGTTTAGAGTCACAACAACCAGGGCAGGCAGGGCTGTATGACAAGATAATATCAGCCAGGGTCAAGCTGGTTTTGTTTTTTTTAACATTTTGGTGTGTGCTTTGAGTTTAAAGATCCCAATAATATCTCAGCCCCCTGTCATCTGTTGACACCCTGGTGTGAGTTTGTAAAGACTGGTGCTGTAACCGCCCTCCAAACAGCCAATGACGTGAAACAAGCAGATAGTAAAAACACAGTAACAAAAGTGAATGAGGAAGAATACAGCATTCTCTGCAGAGGCAGTGGACAAGAGGGTACCTAAGGAGTCTTTCCTACAGACTGATCTCAAATCAGTTTGTAGGAAAGTTTTATTCCACTTGGTGGTAAAAAGCCGCACTGAGGCTCCGCTTAAAGCAAAAGTCTGACAGTTTGATGGGAACATCTAGACCGCTCTCTAATCTGCCCACTAAATATGAAGCTGCCGCTGGAAGCTGGGTTAGCTTAGTTTAGCACAGAGTGGAAACAGAGGTAAACAGCTAGCCTGGCTCTGACCAACGGTTACAAACGAATACACACGTCACCAAACGATAATTCACTGTTTTACAATGTTGGACCATTTCTTGACCAGCAACAGTAACTTAATGCAGTCTCGGTGGATGCCTGGCAACTGCCCACAGCCAAAAAAAATCCAGCATATAACCCCCTGTAAAACAGTACTGTGACATTTTAACACTTTGATTTTTGTTCTAATTAAACAAATGTGGCATTACGTGTTAGTTAGGGAGTTTAAGAGATGCTAGATTTTAATACCACTGGACAGAGCAAAGCTCTTTCCTCTTTTCTAGTCTTTATGCTAACGTTAGGCTAACTGTCTGCATGCTGCGGCCTGATATTTGATGGAGAGATTCAGCTGACTTCCCAAAATGTCAAACTTCCGCTTTAAAAATCACAGTTGAAAACATGCTGAGGATAGTTAGGGCAGTGACGGTGTGTGTACCCTGCTACTCTTAAGAGCTGCATCAGTTTCACTGGTTCTAGATTTACGCTTTAAGAGCCTCTGGGTTGAAGCAGAACAGCCCGATCAGCATCTCAGGCACAACTCCTTCCACTGCTCTGAATCGCACATCTGGTTTAACCGACTGCCAGAGGCCAACTCCGCTCTGTGATTGGCCGCCTGCACTTAAAATATCTTTGGTGAAAGTCACCTCCTGGCATTCCCTGACTTCCTTGTCGCCTAGCAACAACATAACACAACATGCTAATGTCGTCAGCGTGGTAATGCCCGGCGTAACTCGAAATAGTATACAAAATAAAAATATTCTTTTAAATAGGTATATATAAACATTGCATTAAAAATAGAACCGTATCAAAACACCATTATGAGTTCACAGTCTGTCCCTTAGCCTCCAAGCGTGAACGCTCTGATCAACCTTTCCGGTCCTCCACTTTACCAGACCTCCACCCGGCTCGCCTCCACGTCCAGAGTTCATAGGTGAAGTCTCGCTGTGCTGAGCACTTTACTGCGACTTGAGCCCCAAACTGGTGGAGGACAGGGGGTAGGAGTAGGCTTTGCCCAGCACAATGCGGTCTCGGAGCAGTTTAAAAAGGACATAGTAGTTGCAGAAGAGAATAAGGCCCAGAGACAATGTGTGGTTCCAGCGCTCGGAGCGCAGCAGAGAGTATAACTGGTACAAAACCACGCTGGACTCGATCCAGATCAGCAGGTTCAGGATCCGCAATGGCTTGTGGAACAGGAACTGGAAGACCAACGGACAGGAAGAGAAGATTAGAAAATAAATGACAGTGTGCGTAGAAGGCCAAAGATAGAAATATGTAATGTGTCGGGACACACTAGACACTTGCAAAACATAATACAATACAGAGATATACAGAGTTATACAAGCAGACCAGACCTGTAACTTGTCTGTGTCTGCTCCTCCAAAACACGCTGTAGCTCAATACATGTTTCACAGACAGGCAGAGCTTCAAAATTACTCCAATCAGAGTCACTGATGCAATCAACACAGACCTACTGACATTACAACCTCAGATGGTTCTGTAAAGTAAAAAGAAACCTAAATACCAGTTCTAGAAATATATATCATCTTTATGACAACTGAGTCTGCACACTGGCCCACCACATCAGATCTGACCCCTCTGCTGAGTCGTTCAAAGCACAGCTCAAGGCCCACCTTTATTTTTTGGCTTTTAAATGTACTTAAATCGCCAACACTAATTACCCTCTAAAAATAACTGTTTACTTGTTTTATGCACTGATGAGCACTGATGACAGTCAACGACTGAAACGTTTGCTTCTGTTTTTATTCAATTTTTTTAATCATTTTTTGCACTTTGAGCACTTTTCTTTTTGTGCATGGTTGTCCTAAATAAACTGACTTTTTGTTTTGTATTGATCTCAGCCTGTAAACCTTTTTGAGGCTGTCCAGCCCAGTTGCATTGGTGTGCAGGTATCTCCTCTGCCGTCCTTTCTTGGTTTTCCATGATTTTGTTGTCTGCTCTGTTGACCTGTTTTTTTTTTTGTTTTGTTTCATATATTTGTAAGGCACAGCTCAAATTGTTTTAAATGTGCTATAGAAATAAATTTGACTTGACTTCAGTAAAGGCCAAGAGATGCAGCTAAAAGCCGGGGTTAGCAGACCTTGTTTTAAGACTATTTTTGTGGAAATTTTAAGCCAAGTATAGACATGAGAAAGATGACAGGAGAGAGAATTACAGACCAAGAGAGAGAAGATAACTGGACTCAAATTGTCTGCATGGTGTCATTATATTCCTTCACAGTAACTGTGTTTACATTTTTGTTGAAGTTGCAGGGAACCAATTCTACAGCTGTGTAGTTTGTTGTATTGTGCTGTTAAGTTATCTTTATTCAACCCCTCCAGGAATGCAAATTCAGCCAATCACTGTGTGTTTCTGCACCACTTTGCATTTTTTTCAGACTCTCTGCAACTTCACAGCAAATGTGACTTTTAAAAAAGTCTCATTTCATTGTAGAGCTGCGTGCAGCGTACTGATTTGTTCAACCCCTCCTTGCCCTACTCTCACTCCCTGTTTACTGCTGGGGGAGTGTGAGCTCCACGCCTCGGACAGAGTCACACACACAGTGACAGGGCTAACCATTAGCATCATACAGCTAATGTTACCTAATGGTTATTGACGTGTTTCACAATAGGGTTTAGCCTGTTGGTGTGAGTTTGTTGGGACTGTTAAATGGCCTTCATCAGATGTTAGTTGATGCTAACCAAGCAGAGGGCATAAGAGGAGAGCAGCTCACGGAGACGTACCATCACAAATAGATTCCAATTCTGTGTGAATCACTGAACGCTCATAATAATAACAGGCTCTGAATCAGAGACAGCACTGCATCATTCTTTATACATTTTTACTTGTCCCTGCCATTTCATCGCAAAAAATGCCTATGAACATTGCAACATGCGTCACAGTTTTTTCAGAAAAGCTGCATTGAAATCATTTTAGGTCGCCACAATCCAAAAAAGAGCCTGTGAAAATCCTGAAGGGACTGCTTATAATTTCACCCTCATCTCAGTGTCTCAATTTACAGGTCACATCCACTGCTAGTATGATATAAATGAAGTATACTCACATAAAACCTTGCATGAGAAACATCAGAGGGCAGAGCGACATTATAGGGTCCAACTGCCTTATACAGAGAACGACTGTGTCGTACCAACACCCCCTGAGGCCAAATGGTACTTTCTGACCACCTGCAAAATACAATAACACCACAGTTAGACACAAACCTCTGACAGAGTCATATTTAAACCTGTGTGTGTGTGTGGGTGTGTACTGATGTGGTCACAAAGCGCCACTCACACATGCTGAGGTGCATTGCTGTATGAGCCGTGCTCCAGTTTTTGCCAGCGGCCCAGGTGAGCTGCCGAGCGATGAAGCAGGTCACAGTAGCTGGGGGGCAGCAGCTGACTCATCAGCATGACAAACGCATTGATCCACACCATAATCAGGTGTTCACATGACCAGCGCATGTCATAGTACTGGGTGCTCTGTTGGAGTAGAATGAAAGGAGAGGTTAATTTACCTTAAAATAAACACCAGGCAACGAGAAGGAAAATGAAGTGATGAAAGAGGGAGGGAGGCATGAAAACTGAGTGGAAAAAACATGAGTGAATAAAAACATAAAAATGAGATGACAGATACCAACCTTAACGAAGCAGAGAGGCAGGAAGGCTACGTAGTAAGCACTGAACAGCGAGTTGAACAGCACTTCCTTAATGCGCCGGTTGAAGTCACTCTTCAGTTCCTCCACCTCTGTTCGAATTAACTCCGGTGTGTGTGAGTGTGTGTGTGGTGGGCAGGTGTGTGTAGGCATGTGCGGAGGGCTGGAAAACTGCTCTCTGAGGTTCTCTCGCAACAGGAAGAGGAAGTCACGTGGCCGAAAGAATGGTGTCTCTGTTAGGTCGGTCTGCTGGTGGTCGGCGGGGAAATCGCAGTCAGCTGGTGCCGTTTGGCTTTTCCCTCCCTCCTGATGGAAACAGCAAAGCGGGACGTACACGCCAAATCTGACATGGAAGGAGGGCGGTGAGCGACAGAGCAGAGCAGAAAGTTTTAGTTTCAAATGATGGCAGAATGAAGAGGAAGATGTCTGATGTGAAAACATCATGCATATTTAAAATGAGACACATTAAGGGGAGGGTGTGTCCACTTCCACTTCCATTAACACCCACATAAAACAAAAACACACTAAACAGCAGCATGCTCACTATAATAGCAACTCTGTGTCACTGAGAATGACCTGAATTATTTGTGTGGAAGAAGGGTTAATATCTGTAAAGAGGTGCGGTGGCCTGAAGGTAAAAACCTCATCAGTACGTTTTTTTTTTTCATGCTGACAAGTTTCATAACATGTTTGCACCACGAAAACAATGTCTCAGTTTGTTTGTTTTACATCGATTCATTTCTTGACCTTTTTCTCGCACACACAGAATTAAAACCAACAAATCACATTAAATCTTATTTTTAAGAGGCTTTCACATCAGGGACCCGAGCCTGGATCAGAGTACACTTAACCCCAAAGTCCAGTTTGTTTGATTAGTGTGAACACTGTGAACCTTACCCAGGGACTGATCTGTACTCGAGACCATTTCCACCTAAAGAAGTGGTCTCGAGTACGGTTCACAAGTGCTCTGGTACGGTACATGTCAGGTGTGAACACCAACTGTACCAAAACTCAGACGTAAACTACTATTTTATGTGATTTTAAGGAGTTTTTAACCCATTACGCAACAGTCTTCATTTTATTCTGATGTTTCTACATCAGACGGCAGTGCAGCCCAGCGTCTTTGGGGAAGCCTTCTGTGCAGAGTTTGCTTTTTCTCAGAGTACTCCAGCTTCCTCCCACAGTCCAAAGACATGCAGGTTAACTGGTGACTCTAAATTGGCTGTAGGTGTGAATGCAAGCGTCAATGGTTGTCTGTCTCTATGTGTCAGCCCTGTGATAGTCTGGTGACCTGTCCAGGGTGTACACCACCTCTCACCCAGCACACCCATGACCCCTAACAGGATAAGCGGTTACGGAAAATAAATCAGTGAATGAATGGTGGCAAACTAGATTTCAACCAGCCACCACTCTGGCTTGACTCCATGTGTGTGTGTGCAGGGGGAGTGAGTTAAAGCGTCACTTTGCTTCACACAAAGTGCTTATCAGAAACAGCCCTTTATCCTCACATCTTTACAACACTGGAATCAGGGGCTGCATCTGACAGTTTCTGCATATTTTCAAAAAAAGACAATTCAACATTTACACCTCCTTCGCAAAATGAAGTGTGCAGAGGTGACAAGTGAGCAGGGTTTAAAGTTCTTTCTCAAACTCTTTTTTTTTTTCATTCAACACACAACTACTTCTATTGTTGTGCAAACAACCGAGTGAAACGCTATAAATGACTATAAGGAGTGAAAAAGTGCACTGTTATCCCTGTTGGCATGGCCATCATGTTTCCAAAAAGGTATCAACACTTTCAACTGGCACATGCATATCCTGGCCTTTAAAAGGTGGGGGTCGGGGGGTATCAAAGACTTACGGGTATCCCAGGAAGAGGAGGTTGAGCACAGAGTGGTTCTTGCAGAGGTTGACCAGCGTCCAGCAGAGCACCCAGCCACACATGGTCAGCAGGCTGAGCCGAGCCGCAATCAGAACCACATAACGGAGCAGAGATCCACCACTGCTCTGAGACACCTGGACGAGACAGAATCAGTTATCAGAAGGACATCAGTGGGGTTTGATTCTTATGGGGGCTGTGTGTACTAAAATGTGTTTGCTCTGTGCATGTACACGTCTGAGTGTTTACCTCTGAAACTATCGTCCAAACAAGCCTCCTGGCCAACATGACTGTGATGAAGATCGCCAGGTGGTAGTCCATTAGATGAAAGTTCTGTTCAGAATGAGAGGATACAGACGCTATCGTTAGTTTTCCATGGAGACATTTTGTAATTGTACATATTAAGTAGACCTGAACGTAGCCAATAAAAACATGTTACATAAGAGCTCTAAATAGACGAATCAGCACTGGTGTGTGCAGTGGGTGAACAAAGACATCCATCACCAAACTAGAGTTACCGCCTCTTGGTTGTAAGACTCTGCCAGTTACGGTTTATGCTTATGTCTGTCCAGACTCATATGTAGCCTTGACAGCAGACAATGCTTCAAGCATGGATGTTTCTACAAAATAAGCTATAAATGTGGATGCTTCACACACATCTTCTACCTGGCGACACAGAAAATCTATACAGTCAGAACAGTTTCAAAGTGGGCACCCAAGATTACCCATTCAGTATCTGAGCAAATATCTCCCCCTCTGTTCCTGATAGGGATAGGGATAATCTGATCTCAAAGATTGGTATCAGGGTGGATCGTAGCATTTTAATTCATCAGAATCGGCTGTACAGAGCTATATAGAGCTGATCTGATCCTTTATTTTACATCAGCAGTCACTCAGGTGATTTTACTCGCAGAGCTTTTCATGCACAGCATTTCAGCGAGTGCAGCCATCGTCATCTCTCTAACTCTCTGCTGTCTGTCCATCTCTCCGCACCATGTGTGTGTAAGAGCAGGGGCTGAGCCGCACCATAAACAACAGCAAAATGCAGTATGATACTGTTTACTTGAGTTTTAATTACCTAAATAATGTGTTTTGCTTGTTATCTGTGGTGCATGGTGTTTGATCGCAGACACTCACTACGCCACTGCAAATGCAGCAACTACCGCGCAAGCAAACGGGCAACAAGTGTAATTTATTTATGTAATCTGCACAAAAGATATACAGACAATAAAAAAAAAAATTAAAAAATTAATTAATTTCTGTTCCTTCAGGTAACTCAGGCAATGGTTGCACCAAAGCAACAAACACTGGAGAATATTCTCTTGGGACGCCATATCAGCAGATACTCAACATTGAGTGACTAAGCTCAGGACTGGGGACAAAGACACTCGATTGGGACATCTCTACTTCCTGAGTTATGTTGTTGCATAATGGCCTGAAAAGTGTTCTTGCATAACATTATGGTGTCACAGTGAAAGTTGACCTTTGACCTGTTGGATATTTAATGTCATCACTTCACCAAATAATCATATTTTTGTCATAATTTGCGAATAATTCTTAAGTTACGACCAAAAACATGTTTTGTGAGGTCACGCTGACCATTGACCTCTCACCACCAAAATCTTATCAATTCATCTCGAGTCCAAGTGGACGTTTGTGCCAAATTTAAATATATTTCTGTGAGGCATTTCTGAGACATTGTGTACTCAAATGGGATGGACGGACAGACAGTGTGGCCGCCAGTGTGGAGGCATAGAAAGAAAAAATAAGTGCTTATACTCTAGCTGGAATTTTGAATTTTTTAATATTCCAAATACTTATAATAAATTCATATTTTAAAAACATAAAAGCCCTGTTTCAGATATAAAGAGCTCAGTGTGGGAATCAACAGAGCTGATGGTGTGTGTTAAGTGTGTGTGAATTCTTACAAGCGAGGTAGAGGCAGCAGGATGACTGTACGGATACCACCACACTGTCCTGTAGATGTTTATGTACTGGACAAACAAGGCCACCAGCAAATAAAGAAAGAGCAGGAACTCAAACAGCAGGCTGCTGTCCAACGGCAGCTCGGGGATCCTCGAGTGACGGACCGGCTCCGGGGTAATGAGGGCCGAGAGAGGGGGCGCAGACAGACCCACTGAGTTACTGCTCCTGAAGGAAGACACACAAACATAAATAGAAAAACTGTGATGCAGAGTGTTTGCGTCACATCATACCCACTACTACAACTACTACTTTGCAAATGCTAACTGTAATGGTCAATGCCCACTGAAAGCCTTTTTAGGAGCGTTTTTGATGTCACTCACACACCTCACTTCATGGATATTCTCCCATTTTACTAAATGTTTCAATCCACTTTTTGGAGGCACATCTCACAGAAATCCCGCCGCATTTTGTACCCTTCAATTCTATTTTTCTCACATTTAGCAAAGCATAACCTGCATAGACAGCTGTTTGATCACACAAATATCCTGCTGTATGGTTGTTTTACATTTATTAAAGGAGAATTCCCATGTGAAATGTATTTGGAATATATTGTACATGATCACGAGTTCGAATCTTGAGTTGGGTACAAAACTGCGCTGATGCGATGCACTCTAAACTAGGCTGTTTTTAGCTAATTCCTCCAAAAGGCTAATGCCGCTAGCACTCAGGGCATGTCTCCAGGTGGAACAAAATAGCTGCCATTAAACCACTTACAAGGCTCAAAGTAGCCCCACACTTCGTTGGTAGTATAACGAGGGTCCTACCATTTTAAACAGTAATTCACAACTTTGTAAGTGCACAGATAGTTTATTAAAAATTACTATTTACAAAGACAGTACCTTGAGGTAGTTTTCCAGTCGCCGCCATTTTGAATTTAAATCAAAACAAGTCGATTGCTGAACCCAAATCTCAGGTGTTGTTGACGGAAGAGGGCAGACCATGGGCTGTACACGTGAACAAGGGGTGACCAAGATGTGTGTAGTGCACGAGCTTGGACGACATGGTCAGCCCTCTTCCGTCAATAACACCTGAGATTCGATTGTCGATAGTGGATGCCTACTGTATCCTATGAGGTTAGAGGCTATGTTGCATGTGTGTGTAACAGCGCTAATCCCAGAGGCTTTGTGCAATGGAATAACATGACAACATTAAACCCCATCCTAGTATCAGTAAATGTGTGCTGTTTGGGCAGCAATAGAAAAAAATTGTTAAAATATCCTAAGTGTAATAAATAATGTGTATCTTATCATTTGTGCACTTAGTATTAAGTATTGTATTGTTTCAACAAACTTGTTTTAACAAGTAAATGCAAATTTTAAAAAGTATTCATGATTTTTGTAAATTTGATATATTAATCTGTTGTTAAAATGGCAGTACATTTGACGAGGAGCACATTATGATTTGTTCAGGACTTGACTTGGGACTTGTCAGCCTTGGCTTGGAATTGACTCAGAACTTGCCTGTCTTGACTTGGGAATTGCCTCAGGACTCAAGTGCAAAGACTTGAGACTTACTTGTGACTTGCAAAACAATGACTTGGTCCCACCTTTGGTTCTAGGTAAAATCCGTTGTGATGGGTGGGTTTAGGACTCAAAAGCAGCACAGATGACAGGTACGACAGTTTATAATGAGCTTTAATGCACCGCTTTGATAAACACATAGTGAGCAGACAGATGAAACAACTGAGAGAGTCAATATCCTGGCTCAGAGCCTTCAGAGGAGCAGGAGCACACACACAGCAAATAGCTCAGTAGTGTGGAACGGTACCATGAGGGAGCAGGCAGAAGGTGATTTTAGATGAGCAGGGAATCCAGAACCAGGAGAATACACGAGGGAAGCCAACACACCTGTATAGGGGTGGTTGTCGGTAGGGTGGCTCTGGCGAACAGTCAAACAACCAGCGACGATGCTGAGGAGATTCTGCAACGCTCACACAAAGGTGGAATGTGCAGCCATGTGGCGAGGCAGTCCACAGCACAGGAAACCACAAGAAGAAGAACAGGTAAACTCAGAATGGAAAGCTGAGTGACAGTTTCTCCACACAGCCATGGGAAACAGGCAAACAGAAACCAGGAACATGGAAGCAAGGCTCTTGGTCAAGGACAGAAGGCTGAGTGGTTTATCGTGGTGCAGACAAAGCAGGAAAATCAGGGGCAGGCAAGATTGGCAATAAGGGAGCAATCTGGGGATAAACGCTGGAAAGTCTTGCAGAGGAATGGCGAAGAATAGTCTGATAATGAGAGTGTGAAGCTGGAGTCTTTGTAGTGGCAGGGAGTAATGAGGCACAGGTGAGCAGAGTTGGCTTGATGAAGTAGGTGTGGTGAAGAGGCAGGGTGAGTGCAAATTTACTGGGTTAAGTGAGAGAGTGGCATGTATGGTAGGTCATTATGACACCCTTTATGCTGAGTTCTAGGCAGAACCTTACGAATTGTTTCCTGGTTGAACCTTTATTTAAGGTTCTATTAGACACTAAAAAGGGTTCTCCTATGGGGCCAAGCTGAAGAATTTGTACAGTATGGCTCTGGTTAGCACCTTTATTTCTAGAAGTATACAGGACAAGTTTGTGTAAGAAAGACTGTATATTAGAATTTGTCTGTGGGGATGAAGGAAGGGAATTACCAGGACTACTGTATATAAAGTGAATTGCTTCAGACAAGTCAAAGAAACATTACATACTGTTCTCCACCCTGCTGTGAGTGTGTAATCTTGAAGTAGATTCATGTGGGTTCAGTGTTCCGTGTCTTTATAACCATCACATTAGACAAAAACCCTACAGTGTTGTACAGTGGTATTCGATTACAATGACATTTCTTCAGCTAGTGAGAGCACATCAATCTATTTTCCACTGGTAATCCTCTAACCATCTTTCGTGGTCAGACTGAGCCCACTAGTTCTAAAATGGTGTTATTTAATGGACAGAAAGCACACAGGTCTCATGTTGTTTAGACAGTCAGCTGCATTTGAGAGTAAACACATTTCACAGTGTGGACCGGACGTCTAAAAATTAATTGGGCAACCGGAGGTGCACTTGATTTAATGACTTGATTTTTTTTCTGTTTAGAAGTAATCTCACATGCCCGTGTAACACAATAAGGTGCTGTTCAAATAGTCCCAACTCCAGTTTTAAATGAGCCCATCTTTCTTCCAGGTCAGCAGCAAACTGTGGCTCATTAAAGGAAAAGAGAGCAACTAGAGAATCCAGGCTGATGGTAATAATGAATAGAGAGGGGAAGGCAGCAGCCGTAGCCTGCAGGCAGGATTACAACAGAGAGAAATCACGACGAGGAAATGAAGATGTTGGCTGTTCCACTGTGGGCAGTCTGTGTGAGCGTGTCTGAATGACTTTCTGTGTCTGTCAACCTCAATGTGTGCAAGACATGTACGCAATCACTCATGGAGAAAGACGGTAGCAACACAAATAGAAAAAAACACAATATTCAGTCTCAGCATACTCAAAGTATATGTGTGCCATATCTGTGGCATAGCCCATCAGGTTTTTTCTATTTTTTGTTTCAAGAAGAAAATGTTGGCATTGTACATTTCTTCAAACCTTGAATATGTTACATTTGCACGTTTCATTTGTATCTTACAAGCATTTCTTAAGTGACGTAGTATATGAGCTGACCTTGTTATTGAGAGATGAGGGTATAGTGGATGGTGTTTTTTGTTGCTGTATTTCGGCTGCATTTTTGGACCAAACATACTGGTTTAAATTGTGTTAATTTTATTAACTAGTAATGATATTATTAAACTGTGCACATGTATTTTGGCTAAAACATTAATATTTAAAACACGTCAGTACCAACAGTCTCATGCACAGCCAAGTAGCTTCCCTGGACACACAAGTGCATTTGAACTCTGCTCAAGTGGAGCTCACGCCTATGCTCAGGCACACTCAAGGTGCTCTACTCATAAGCAGAAGTGTTTTCAAATTGTAACATTTTAGCGAAAATGCATGTGTACTGAGCATACAACTGGATAAATAAGACTGGAATTATACTTGAAGACAGAGCCCTGCACAGGTCCATTTTTGAAAACCCACTTCAACCCATACCCGTAAAGCTCAGTATCAGAAGTGACCTGTTACCTGTCATTATATCTAAGTCATAGCCACACCTGCCCGTTAATAAAAGTCCTGCAACCCGACCAGCACCTGTGATTAAACACATAAGCAGACAGTAAACACACTCATTCAGAATTTGAGGTCGAAAACACTTTGGCAAACCACTGTCAGTAAATACAGTTTGTCTCATAGTGCTTTTACACTACTGAGTCACATTCACTCATTCACACACACATTCACACACTGGTGGCTGAGGCTACCATACAAGGTGCCACCTGCTACTCTGTAACCATTCACACGCTCCTATTCACTGATGGAACAGCCATCAGGAGCAATTCCAAGGATGCTGCTTCGACATGTGGACCAGAGAAACCAGGGATTGAACTGATGACCCGCTCTAACTCTTAGCCACAGCCGCCCATATATCAACAACATTCAGAACCACCACTGACTCCTCTGGGCCAAAGCTCATGTGAGATGGACTGACAAACAATGGAAAAGTGTGCTGTGGTCTGTCGAGTCCATCATGGACGTTGTGTCCTCTGGGCTAAAGAGGAAAAGGACTGTCTTGATTGTTACCAGCTCAAAGTTCAAAGCCAGCATTTGTGATGTTATGGAGCTGTGTTAGTGCCTATGGCATCATGGGTAACTTGTGCATCTGGGAGGGCTCTACAAATCCTGAAAGTACAGGTTTTCGAGCAACTTATGCTGCCATCCAGACAAAAGTTTTTTTCAGTGATGTCCCTTCTTCTTCCAGAAGTCACAGACAATGACATATAACAGTGTGGCTCTGCAGTAAAAGGCTGTTGGTACTAAACTGATGTGAATGGGGTCCAGACATGTCTCCTATTGAAAATGTGTGAAGTACAAAATATGGCAGTAGAAACCCTGGACTGTTGAGCAACTGCAGTTGTGTATCAAGCAAGAATGGGAAAGAATTTCACTTTCAAAACTTCAACAGTTAGTGTTTTCAGTTCCCAAAAGCTTACTGAGTGTTGTTTAAAGAAAAGGTGATGTAACACAGTGGTAAACATGTTCCTGTCCCAACTTTTTTGGAACGTGTTGCAGGCATCAAATTCAGAATGAGTGTATGCTTACAAAAAAAATGAATGAATTAATGAATGATCTTTTATTGTCATTGCACATGTTACAGAGCAACAAAATTTGTTTCAGTTTCAGCCCGTCCAAGAAACATAAAAAAGACA